>CM033270.1:4022884-4180384 GCA_019343175.1 Oedothorax gibbosus | reverse complement strand
TAACACTATAAAGCAAGGAAAACAACAAAGCAAACCCAAAATACATATTATGGGTGATAACTACTGTAAAATATAGAAAATTTTAGGATAAATTACTTTTAACCATTTTAAATTTCTGGTTTATCTTGGTTTTCTAACTTTTTTTAGTAAAATATAAAAATAAAGCTTATAATAACTAAAATAGAGCAAATTAAAAAAATTCTGATGATTATTAAAAAATACACAATGCACAAAATTTTCTTAAAAAATCGTAAGATCATTTAAAGTAAAAAATACTGGATTCTTGGCGATTGCCCTATAATTTTAATTATCCTCAAAAATATCAATTAAATTCTATATTTTGCTTCGTTTTTTCCCAAAGTTAAATAAAAATAACCACGAACTTAATGCAAAACAAGAAAAATTCTCAAATATTTTCTTTCAATTTAAATTAATGTACACAAAACAAATTTTTAGTTTTGGATTTATCGTCTAAGGTAAGGGCCGGGCCACAGACTGCCGACATATTGCACTCACTCGTCGCAGGCTTGCGATACCGGAATCCGCTGAATATTGGCTTCTTGGCGAAGTTGGTTCACGGTTTTCTTCATTGTTTGAATTTGTGACATTTCAAAAGCACTATCAGAGATAAATATCGGTGTTTTTACGCGACATCAATACTTCGATTGGCACCAGTAGCAGACCACTGATCTCGAAAACTGGAAAATTTACGGGGACGAGCTGAGTTGAGTTGCAGAGCGAAATTGATATCAATATATAGTTTTTATTGATGACGTTAAGTAAAAAGTACCTCACTTTTCATTTTAGTTTTTAGAAAGAATAACTCACAAAACATAATTACCACGTTTGTAAAAGTTTGAAAGATAAATGTTAATGTTGATTCAATACTTGGTTACTATAGATACGACTTATGTAAGCAAAAAATAAAGTTCGTGGTCATTTTTAAAGACTATCTAGACAAGATCTGAGCTAAACTTATGTAACAAGGGAATGCGCTACGAGTTTAATATAGCATTCACAAACGCGTCGTCATATTTGATTTGCTAAAATTTATTCAGAGTATGCTTTTTTTATATTTCTTAAGATACATTTTGAAAATGGAAACTGGATTTAGAAGTGTGGTTTTACAGTTTTATACCCACAACCCAGTAATTTAACTTATGGGCACTTAACGAGTTGCAATGAAGCGAAGTTGCAATGCTTCACGTAATCTAAACTAAGAGGGATCGAATTTATGCCGAAGAGTTTTTTTTTTTTTTTTTGAGAAAATGAAAACGGCTATGGTGAAAAGTTGTCTTTTGGTTTCATAAAGACAGGTGTAAAATATTTTTTCTTAACTTTATGTATGCTCTTGCCGCAAAGTTTTGATATTTGTACATTATTTTCCCCAATACACTATATTCATTTATCCCAAAAAATTTCAAGGAAAATATATGTACAGAACAGCAATTGCAACATTTTTTGCAGTTACACTTTATACAGAAGAAGGCAATACTAATCGAGCAACATTGCTAAAAGTTTAAAAAATGATGAGTCAATTATGCACCAGTTAGGCGAAATTACAAACCAGTACGACATATCTTACCTGTATATTGGAGTATAAAAATTATGAATATTTCTACCATCTTGTCTATAAACGTTTAAAAGAGCTTTGATAGTGTGTCTGAAAGTACGGAACAAACCTGGTCGTATATAAGGTTTTTATGAAAAAAATAAGAGCCTTAAAGCAGCAATCGTGTGGACGGATCGGAGTAATTGCTCTTTTCACAGATAATCATTAAAATCCCTATTAATATTATGAAATATAATAAGCAATTGCTGTAATACTTTTTAAGTTACCACCCTTTTAAAGATCTAAAAACGTTAAACGCAGTTACTTACAAATATTATTAATTTGCAAGATTTAGTTTTGATGTTTATGTAAAAAAAAAGAAGGCAAAGAAAATTGACATATTGCGAAGTAAAACAAAGCCATGAAGGTTATGGAATCTCCATTCAGCAATTCAGAGTAAAACATATAAGCTAAACGCTCGGTTTTCAGAAAACATCTTACTTTATTTTGGCATACATATAGAAATCTGTGACTGTAGCTATACAATGCTTTTTGCTTTTGCTTGATGCTTGCTTCTTCAATTCTTCTTGCAACAATGCCTCTCTCCCGAACTTCCAAATAAAGCATTGCCACGCTAAAAAAAAAATAATAGTTAAAGCTTTTCAAACAGTAAACGCCGCTTTAATGTTTCAAAGACGTGTTTCGAGCAAACTCCTATAAGGTTGGTGCATCTTGATCTTTAAAAAGAAATATGAAGTAACTTTCAAAACATAGATTCAACATTATCCCCCAAAAACAATCAAACCCTTAAAAATTCAGCGAGTAGTAACTGAGAAAAAATTGAAAGGTAGAACACCAAATGCTTCTGCACACATCACGGGGGTGGGTGGGGGGGGGGGGAAGGTGCCACTGCGTCATTTAACACCTTCAACGGACGCTGCGTAAATTAAAAAAGTCAATTTAGCAAAATCAGCAATTAGTTTACATACGAACGATTCGCGTATTAAGGGTCATTCACAGGTGATGCGGAAATGTGTGCATGATACAGAAGGAGTAATTTTTGTGCTATTTAAGCCACTTTTTTTGTTTTAAAGTTGCTTTAAAAAGTAATTTAATAACTATTTTGATAATTATTTATGATATTTTATAATAGTAATTCGTGAACTGGAATTAACCCTGCCCACACGACGACCCTTCTATCTGAAATCCTTAATACACGACTAGGTTTGTTCTGCTGCATGTAGACACACTATAAAGCTCCTTTAAACGTTTATGGACAGAATCTCTCTATATTAAAAACAAATTGAGCTCTTTTAAAGTGTCCGCGGATGTTACAAGTTCAAAATTTTTCTGGAATGTGTCTCTCCCTTATACCTCGATGCGTTTTTTTTTTAAATTTCAAATTAGTTTTTTAATTAAAAATAAAAAAAATTAGTCTCTCTCTATATTAAAGTATAGGCTTTTAAAGTGTCCGCAGCTATAACAGGATGAAATATTGATGTTACAAGTCCAAATTTTTCTGGAATGTGCCTCTCCCTTATACATTGATGCGGTTTTTTTTTTTCAAATTTCAAATATCCATGCGAGCTATAGCGTTGGCGAGCGGAGCCCCCTAGTAATTAAAATATTTGTAACTTTTTTTAACAAAAATAGGCAGGTAACATGTATCTTACTGATTTGAAATGTCGTTTTACTTGTTTGTAATTTGCCTACAATATTCTAGCCTTTAGCGCCGATGCAGTTCGATAACTTTTGCTCCAAATATAAAATGGTAAATGCAAAAATTGTTTCAAATGTTGTTCTTTCCAACATATATTTTTGGGGATTATAAATTTAGTGTATTAATGGCAATTTTTTTTTAAATCAAAATATCAACCAGAGCGTTACCTCAAACATAAAGTTAGGGGAAAACATTTTATACTCCCTAGTCTACAACTTATGATAACCGAACTTAATATCAGTCTCATGATCTGGGGTGGTGTAGCCAAGCGTTTCGAGGTTCTCACCATTATTTCCGCCAGGGAATCAAAAATGTATCCTTTATAATGGCTCTCTACTTCAACAAAAGAGGTATAATGGAGATACTAAAGATATAATATTTGTTATATAATACTCAATTTATCTTTTTGAAAAAAAATTAACATACATTCGAATATCGTTATTTTGACCTGGAATGGAGCCTCAAAATAGTTCATGTTAAACTATTGGGAAAATTGTGAATTTTACGTAGTACAGTTTTGAAACATTAGCTTCCACACTACGTTTAACGTAAAACGTGTAAGAAATTATAATCGTTCAGTCCGTCCGTCTGTCTGTCACCTACTTTCATAGCCCAAACTACAAATGCTACAGGCAAGTGCGATACGTCAAAAAATTCAGCGCATCGAAATTAGAAGCATTGAAAATCTCAGAAAAAAAATTCAAATTCGAAGTACTTTAATTATTTAAAAAACTGCGAAATTTAATGCTCATTGAAAAAGCATAAGAAGCCATTTTTATTAGAATTAAATCCCCATTTCCATTCGCAACAATCACTCGAGAAACTTTAATTCTTTAAAAAAATAAATTTATTTTTGCGACATCAATCAGTTTGAAATGACGTCAAATATATTTCACTAAGAGATTCTTTGTTTGTATGTTGATATGAATTGTTTTGATTCTATTTAAAAGAGAGGAATATTACATATTCATTCTTTGAACTATAAATTAATTTTTGCAAACGATAATTATTATTGAAGAAATAATTATTGAATTTTTGAAATAAAATAAATGAAACTAGCCAAATTTAGCGTAAAAATGTTTATAATAGAATTAATATTGTGTTTGGCGACTTTTTTTCCTTTTGAACACAAATATTTTGTGGAAGCGGGCTGAGTGACAGATTCTGTTACAAACCTACTTGTTTTAAAAATAAACCTATCAGTTTTTAATACAATGTGCAATGTAAATAAGAATATATGTTGTATGCATATATTCATACATTTCCATACGAATCATCTATTACGATTCTATGTACATATGATTTACTACATATATTGTTCATTGTTATTTAAAAGCTTAACTTGGAAAATGTTTTATGTTTACCCTAAACTAAATTTCCTAAGGAAATTTCATGTTAAGCGAGATCTCTCTAACGGGGTTTATTTCAAACCTGTGTCTAAGAAAATAGATAATAAGAATTCGAAATCCATTGCCGAATTTTTAAGAGTTATAAAATTGTTAAACAAATACAAATACAAAAACTGCCGACCAACAACAGGCCAGAGGCCCAGCAAGGTTGGTCCAAAATAAATCTAATACTTTACCAGTTTCCAATGACTATCCAGATTCTTTCTTAAAATCTTCTACTCTCTTCGAATACACCACATAACCTGGTAAAACATTCTACTCATTGACAACTCTATTGTAAAAATAATGTTTTCTTACCTCCCTTCTAAAGCATGATTTTTTTTCAATTTCTGATCATGTCCTCTGGTTCGGCTATTTCAAAACCTAAGCCCTCCATGTCTCCCTGTTTTATGAACTTGAATTAAAACACCCCTAGCTCTCCTATTTTCCAGGGAATACATGATTAAAGATCTTAATCTGTTATCATAATAAATACCAGATAGACCCTTAATCATTTTTGTAGCCCTATGCTGAACTTTTTCAAGCGACTCTATATCTTTTCTGAGGAAGGGAGACTCAAACTGAACTGGCATACATTAAAGTTCAATTCCGTTGACGAAGTTGTGCGAGAAAGAGCGATAATCAAATACAACTGTTCTCTACAAGAACGGATTCCCTCACCCAGCTACAAGAAGACGTCTTGTATTATTTCAAGTTCCCTTGGTCACGCTTCGAAAGATGAGAAAATCCTGATATTCATTTGAAAGTTTGCTTTTCAACATTTAAACGTGTCTTTTTACAATATCGTGCAAAAAAAACTAACCTTTTCAAAGCAATAATCGTGGCAAAAGTGATGCTTTTAACGAAATCGTGTTTCAAAGTTACTTTTACGCACTAGTGCGACAAAGTAAATAAGAGCATCTGATTGGTGTAAAATTCTTTATTTGAGCGGGATTCTTTATTTGGCGTCTTATTTCCAATGCCAATCTAAGAAATACTTTTTGCACGTGATTTTAAAATGATCATTAATATACATAATCACCTTCAAATCATTTGAACGTGATATTAAAATAAATTATAAGCCAATCAATAAATGCCGATTTAAAAAATACTTTTTTGCACGTTATTATAAAAAATTGTGTATGACAACACGTTGAAAATAGCCTTTTTTTAAGCTTGTGAATTTATTTCATTCGCTCGTACCTCGCTCGTTGAAATAATTAATCGCCTAGTTGAAATAATTTATTCAACTCGTTTAAAAAAGCCTTACTTTTCACACTAGTTGCATAAATAACTATTACCTACACTTTATGTAACCCATTCGAGCCCTGTATCCCAGTTGGTAGTGGTATAAAACTATTTTTGCAATAAAGTTCCTGGGATTTCTTATTTGGAATATACACTAACTATTGTATAATAACTAATATTTTTGTTAGATTAGTTTATGTAGATTTCGGATTCGTTTTATTTATGCCAAGATGTAACTATTGAGCTTTTTTTTAAATTCAAGATGGCGTCTAATATAACAGCCATAACAAAAAAATATATGTATTAGAGTTGTTAATATGGTCATGTGATACACCATTTTAATAAATTTAGCATCGACAAGTATGAGTACACTGCTATTTTTTTAAACTTTAAATGTGTTTAAGGGAAAAATCCTAGATGGTCGTCATTTTAGAAGTGACAATAAGGTCACATGCAATGCCTCATTTTTAATATTTTCTAGTCCAGAAACATGAATATAAACAGGGCCGGATTTAAAGATTTGCCGCTTGTAGGCTACGATCGATTTTTCGCCAGATATAGTTTTCTTGACTTTTTTTTTCTTTCTACATATTAGAATCATCCATGTACCTTTACACTCTAAATCGAAAGCGAAATAATAAGCGAAATAATTTTTTAAAACGTTCTACTATTTTTCTTACAACTTCCAAATCCAGGGGAGAGGATGCAATTGCCCTCTCAGCTACCATGTTTACAACTAATATATGCTATATGTACGTTTACGATTTACGCATTAATTTAAATTATTACACTCTTAAAACAAAAGAGTGATATCCACTTCTACAGGGGAAGTGCATTTTCGGCACGAAAGGAGTGGAAATTAACTCAGACTGAGTTAAAACCGCTCGTTTTAAGAGTGTAAGACGTAGATTGTTTTCTTTTATTTCTTTAACCCACTCCGTAAAAAGAGTGAAATACATTCCACTTAACCACTTAATTTCCACTCCTTTCCGTGCCGAAAATGCACTTCCCCTATAGGAATAGGGGAAGTGCATTTTCGGCACGGAAAGGAGTGGAAATGAACTCAGACTGAGTTAAAACCGATCGATTGTTTTAAGAGTGTAGTTTTCTTTTTTAAAATATTAGTATCTATGTATTAATTTTTTATGTCGAATGCCTCTTTAATTTTCGTAAAATTTGCTGCCCCCTAAACTTTGCCGCTCTATTCTACAGCCTACTTAGCCTATTTAGAAATCCGGCCCTGAATATAAAGATACTTTTACTTTGACTTAATTTGGAAATTTCAAGATGGCGCCCTGAACTTCGGCCTACTAATTAGTCAAGGTGCCAAATGTTCAAACATTGCAATAGTGGTAAAAATAAGTGCCTAAGGGTCACAACATTCCTACGTTTAAACATTTTGAATCGGAAGTGTAACATAAAAGTAGGCTTTTTCAGTAATTTTGGAACATCTAATTTTTATGTAACTAATTTTGTTCCTTTTAGCTTCCACACTACGTTTATAACGTAAAAAGTGGAAGGTTTTATAATCGTTCAGTCCGTCTGTCTGTCCGTCTGTCACCCACTTTCACAGAAAGAACCACAAGTCCCACAGACAAGTGGGATACGTCATTTTAAAGCAAAATATCAGATTAGGCTACATTCCAAATTTCATTAAAAAATTTAAATTAGAAGTTTATTTAAAATTTAAATTACTAAATTTTTTAACTACATTGAAATAACATGCAAATTCTATTTTTATTCATATTTTCACTGTTGTCATCCACAAGTCCCACAGACAAGTGGGATACGTCATTTTGAAGCAAAAAATCAGATTAGGCTACCCACACAGCCACTATTGTCTACAAGATATCTATTGGTAATCTACATGATCCATTAGCCGTTCGAGATGTCTTTTGGACATCTATTGCATATCCTTCCACAAAATCTATTTTTTGGATATCTATAAGATATCTATGTGTAGACTAATTTAGACTTAGACATTTGGGACTTCTAATGGATGTGCATCAACTCCTATTTATTAGACTTCGATATTATGGATAGCTAATAGATGCGCATGTCGTTATATTTTTCGACTTACCAAAATTATATTTCTATTAGATGTCTAAATCAAGGAGTTCCAAGATATTTGGTCTTTGTGTTAGATTCTTCATAAAAAGATAGATTTTCGGAAACATTTTTACTGCATTTTAAACCTATGACCAGATGAGAAAGGCTATTTTTTTTCTAATGAAAATTTCATTTTTTAAATCCGGCAATAAAAGAAATAATAAAAATATGAGTATTTGAGAATTGTTTTTAATGCAAAATCCCTATTTTTATTTTGGATATCAATTGGTGAACGTTTTTATCTATTTTTAAAAAAATGATTACGGGTAAGAGACCCAAAAAGTTTGCTCAAAAATACAGAAAGGCATTGATAGATTAATAACTAATATTTTAATTATTAATGCTTGGACAAATCACTTACTAACATACAGATGGCAGCACTGTCACCTCCTTACAGTACAAAATAAAAAGTTTCTTTATATGAGCCAAAACATAAAGCCTATCCGAGAAAAAAAAAGCGCCAAATGTGTTTTTGGCAACCCTGTAACATCTCGCTTGGGGTACTGAATGCTTAGAACCATTTTAGACATGGACAATACAGCATACTGGATTGAGATTGATTGATAAGATGGGGTCTCAGCAGTCAGCAGGCTCGCAGCCAAGATTATTTCAAGGTGGGGGCAGAAAAGGGAGGATCTTCTCTTTTCGGAAAAAAGAGTGTCTTTCAAGTGACACTAGACAGCGCCGTTTAGGCCATAATGACCCTACCCTACCATATGTTAACTACAGATAAGTGAGCTGAAGGGAGGTAGCTTCCTTTTGTATATTCGTACAATTCGCGAAACGCGAAAGGCAGTCTTGGTACACCAAAGGGAGAATGGAGGATGACTTTGTTCTAACTTCGTCAAGCCACTGTGGTCTGGAAACGGCCAAAATAATAAATTTCGAGGTGTTCGCAAAATTCAAAATAGAATTTTTTTAATTAATGGATAGTTGAATTGAAAGCTTACAAATCATAAACCCTTAAAAATCATTTTTTGATGCATTTATAGTTACGAAAAGTCAACAACAGATGAAAAATAGCACGTTTTGAGGGCAGTATACCGGAATTAAAAATTCTCGCTATAATTATTTAATTATGTTTTTTCATTTATTTTTAATCCTGAGTTTAAAAACATTAGTGCCAGCAGGTGGTCAGTCAGCTGCCGGGAATAAACTCAAATATTATGAAAATAAACTCAAATATTAACACTTTATTTCTAAAACAGAAAGTTAAAACTATCAAAAATATAAATGCATAGCTTATTTATTAATAACTTATTCTCATTATATTTTTTCTCTGATTATTCGGGCTTAGAACGGTAGTCTTGGAACAGCTCTTAATTTTTTATTACTTTTGAATTAAGTTTTTAGTTGTACAGTGCAAGTCAACAAGTGATTTTAACTGTTTCAAAATGCTTTAGTTTCTCTGTTTGTAATCAAAGTTCAACTCAATAAAACATTTTATCATGCAGCTTAAATCCCACAAACTTCAATTTCAAGCCGCGGATGTTCTTGGATGACCTCTCTCCTAACGTTCAAAGTTCTAAGAAGTGTTTCTTTAAAAAAAAAACTATTTGATTTAAATAATTAAACTACCAATTAAAGTAAACATAAAATGATTTTTTAATCGTTTTTAAGTGTATAAAAAACACAAATGTCATATTACTCGATAATGATTTTATATGGTATATTTTCATAAACTCAATTGTAACTTAAAATTGGATAATTCTACAAACTAAATTATGGTCTCGATCGACTCAGAAGAGTATAATGCCAAATTTTGAAACGTTTTCATTGAGAAATAAAAATATGCAAGGATTTTGGCCGTTTTCAGGTATTTTCCGACCTTGTGGGTGGTCCTTATGTCTTTGAAAATTTACTTTTCTTGGATTAAAATACATTTTTGTCGATTTTTAAAATTTTTTTAAATTGCATAAATTTGAGAAATTTAATGTGGACGAAATATAATTTGTCACAGTCAAGGAAAGGGGATCTCTAGCCTCCTGAGCAATAAAGAAAGCCGTCTAAAAAATAGAAATAGCAAAATCCGTATAAGCAGTAAAACTCGTAAATGAAATAGCGGAGAGAGAGGAGTGAAGTTAATTGAAGAATTAAACTATCAGTTTACGAAGGATGAATCTAAAAAAATAATACTAACAGACTATGACATTACTAATACAGTGTTTTCGTTTAGCTGAAATAAAAGAAAAATTTCTGCCAATTTAAAACTGAGTTTTATTCTGGCTAAAAATATTTTTTTTCGCTTTCAATTGATCTGATTGGCATAATGAAATTAATTACCATTTACTTATAGTGTATTCCTTTAAAGACCAAATTATTTTTTGTTAAATATTGTTGAATATTTAACAAAATATTGTTGTATTATTGTTGTTTTTATTTTTATTGTTAAATATTAAGATTTATAAACCGATCCCCTACCCACAGTGCGGAGCAATGGACAAAAATCGAAAAAGACTTTTTATTTGAGAAGTTTAGTGAATGTAATATTGATCTAGGATAGTGATACCTGTGATAGTATCGTAAAACGGTATTTTTAAGTCCAAAGTAATTATAATAAAAGCATTAGAATTACTTAAAGTAAGATTTTATGGAGCGGTAAAAAATAGTGTTACGATCTATATATATATATATATAAAAGGCAAAGTCCTGACTGACTCACTCACTCACTGATCTATTCATTCATTCATTCATTCACGTATCAACGCCCATCCCAAACTACTGGAGGTAGAGCTACCAAATTTTAGGAAAATATTCTTTTTATATCGTAGGCGTCATTTAAGAAACGATTTTTTGTAATTCGAACCCGAACGGGTATAGGAAGGCAAAACGTGAGCCGTTTTCTCCATAGGAATATCATTGTTATGAACTTTTAATTTATAAATTTCGTTTTTTAATTTGAAAAAAATTTCAACGCGTTCAGCGTGAGCGAAAATTAAGTATAAAACACGTCAGAGCACGTGAGTTTAATTTGTAGGATTGTTATTTGAATATCATTATTTTATTTTATTTATAGAATTTAAATCTTTTGATTTTTTTTGTTACCGAATTTAATTTAATTGACGTTTACAAATGGTAAGAAATGAAGATATTGCTACAATGTCTGATGGCAGTAAAGGCGATAACTATTCTAGATATAATGAATACTTCGAAGAAATGTCGATTCTCTCAAAGTATAGCGTATGTCTTTCATGTTTATGAAACTGTAAATTTGATACAGATGATATAATGGCCGATTGAATTTTGGCATTGGCGGCTTTTGGCGAAGTTGAAAATTTAACGTAAGGGAGGCTATTTGCATCCAGTTGTATGGGTTAGGGTTAGTTTGAATTATTGTCTCACTAGAGCTATACACGAGGGCTATTGGCCACGGGCGTCTTAATTTAGAACCACAGTCAAGTGACGAGCCGACACCTAAGTGGGCACCCAATGCAACTTTTAAGGGCAACATCGTACGTAGCGTACGGGACTTCGAAAAATATTTAACGAGAACTCCCACCACACTTGGTATTGTGTAGGACACAGGACATTTTTGGCTGCATGGGCCGTTTATAGGTCAGCAGTTATTTTGACGAAGCCCGGACCCGAGTCTGAGACCTATCGCATGAAGTCGAATGCCTTTACCGACTGGGCTCCCCAGCCTTGTCGAGTGGTCGAATATGGAGTTTAATGGTCATCACATTTTGGGCATTTTCGGGTGTAGGTGGGCAAATAGAAAATGTCCATTATATCACAGCTATATTCTGACAATTTAAACAGGGCCTATGGGAAAGCCCTCTAACTTCTAGAAGGGCCTGGATACAATCAAATTTCTTTTTTAAATTAATGCTGAGAGTAAAATGGGAGGAAATTATAGTATACCGATGGAGTGCTGACCAGTGGAGAAGGGATCAATTGGTATGAAATAAATGTTTACATAAAAAGAAACAATCCCCGTTTTTAAGGGTACACCCGTGCAAAGCCGGGTTTATAAAGATAGTATTAATATAGTTTGGGCATTTTTAATAATCTATGAATAAATTTATTGGTTAAAAGAGATACATTAAATATGAACTTTTCAGGGAATATAACAAATTTTATATTTATGCGATTTGTATACTTAAAAATGAAGTTTCAAAAACCCGTTAAAAATTGTCATCTTTAAAGTGACTTAACAAAAAATCCCTCACTGACCCCCACGTAGCCACCTTGTATATAACGTCTTTAAACTATTTTAATTTGAAATATATATATTTTTAGCTGCGACCCTAGTTTGGGCGAATTTTTAAATAACGCGGTCTAGTAAATCGCATAACTAGATTTCAGCATGTTTTACAATGCGTCGTTCAAAATCGTAATATTTTACTCTTAATTTCAATAATGCGACCCATTAATGATTATTTTAAACACATCCCGGTGTCTAGAGGGGTCATTAAAAGGAGCGCAATATTAAAATTAAAGATGTATGATAATTGTTCATAATTTTCAACCGAATAAATAAAAATTTAAAAGCTCAAATAACTTATTTTAAAAAGTAACATGCTACAACACAGAACCGATTCGTGGAACTTTAAAATAAACCAATTACTACTAACGAACGAAAAAAAAAACGTTTTTTCCAGATGCACCACCTATAAAACCAAGTCACATTAAACATTTCATATAAAGTTTTGCATAAGAAACAAAGCGCTCGCACGTTGTTTATTGTTTGGAAATCACTCGACTGTCATTGCATATTATTAACAACGCGCAAACTATTTTTTGACCATAAATTCAAAAATAATTTGAGTATGGCATTTATTTTCACTTAATATATTTTACATGACGTCTGAAACGTGACCTTGAAAATAATAAGTGATTCTAATAAATTAAAGGAAAATAGGGCTGGGGAGCCCAGTCGGTTAGGCATTCGCCTAGCATGCGGAAGGTCCCAGGTTTGGGTCCGGGCATCGCCAAAATAAATGCCGACCTATAAACGGCCCGTGCAGCCAAAAACGTCCGACGAATAATACCCCGTGTGGCGGGAGTGCACGTTAAATATCCTTCAAAGTCCTAACGCTGCGCACGATGTCGCCCTTAACGGTTGCGTTGGGTGCCTACTCAGGTGTCGGCTCGTCACTTGACTGTGGTTCTAAAATACGACGACCGTCGCCAATAGCCCTCGTGTCGCTCTAGTGCAACGATAATTCAAACTAAACTAAACTAAAGGAAAATAACTCATTTTCATTAAAAATTCCCAAACTCACACACATAATTTTTTTGAGGTTTTGATCCCAATTCAAAAATAATTTAAATGAATATATTACTTTTATGTTCAATGAATATACATAATGTCTGAAAAATACCCAAAAATTAATAAGCGCGTAATATTGGTGGATATGCGGATTTTTGTCCCAAAACACCAATTTTTACCGCACTGTGCGAAGGTTCCTACCACATTGTACCTGTAACACGGCCCTGATTATATGGACATCATTTAATTTCTTAAAATGTCATTTTGCTACCCAAATAGCCTTGTGAATAAACTTTATTTCCAATGCGAAAGTGTCGATAATAATATTATTTGTATTGACTATTTTTCCGTATTTGCATAGACATTGATTAATAATGGAAATATTTTTTTTAAAAAACTATAATGGGAAAGTTTCAGATGATGTACCGCTCTTGTTTTCATTTTTCTGCGTACTTCTATTTTATTAGTTGCTTCAGTTTCACTCTCAAAAGGACCGATATAAATGAAAAGAAACTTTTCTTTCTATGCAATCTTTCTTTAACAAATGTTTTGAACAACCAACTGAACAGCAAGAAGTTGGCATTTAAAATAAATAAGTAAAATATTCTTAGAAAACTTATTTTCGAATACCAAAACAAAAGTAATTTCAAACAACAAACGAAAACAAACAATTGGAGCTGTTACCATCCACGACGTCAAACAACCCCATTTTACGTTTTTCAAAACTTTAAGCCTCATGCGGCACGTGTTATTATTAACTGAGTTGGCTAAAATTTTGCTCGAATTTTTTTTCATATGAAAGAACAAATTGAGGGCCTTTCGGAAATTGAAAATTCGTTTTTATGGACCCCCCCCCCCCCCTTTTTTTTAATCCGTTGATTTAAATCACAACATATTCGGCAGGTTTATTAACATCTAAATCCAATAAAAGGATTCCATTGATTCATTGATCGAGATAATTATCTAGCAAATTAAAAAAAATTCAATTTCTCAAGGGATAGTTTATACATATATATTTTTGGTAATTAATTTATTGTGTGCATACCTTTTTAAATATTTTTAATTCTTCTTTCACGGTCATCATAAAAAATGGTTTTAAAATATATTCAAGCAAAAGGTAGAAATACAAAAAAAAAATATTAGATTTTACACAAACGTTATTTTTAATCTAAAAATCTAAGCAAAGTGTAATTTTTATATAACAGTTAATTTTATTCACTAAATCATATGCATTTGACTTTTTATGAGTTTATGACCTGAGAAAAAGCAAATAATTAAACATGAGCTGTGTACCTCAATAATTTTTTTTCTTTTGTTGAAATGTGCACATTTTTCGCAACTGTCTAACAAGTTACAGTTAAGTTTACTATACAAGGATACTGGAAACCAAAGCAGCTGATAATAACTAAAAGGCCAGATGTCTGCTCTCCCCCCCTCCCCCCACCCCCCGAGGGGAGAGGGAAGGACCACAGCGGTTGCCCCGACACCGAGCAATTCGGGCAATTAAGAGGGGGGGATGAGGAGGGAAGGTAAGGATGTGATTACCAGATTTTGAAATGCATCGCTTTTTAACAGTCGCCAAACTATCAAAATTGCAGCAACGCCACCTACCGATAGATAATCAAAATAAAAAATTTATTTGAAAGGAATTTTTGATTATTTTAAAGAAGAATACATTTTTTGTGAACTATAGCATTAAGTTTATTATGTAGTAACTGCAGAGAAATGATTTCGAGCATATAAAAATATTCTAAATTTTTGAACTAAAAACTTTTTCAAATTAAACAGATAACAAATAAATAAGATTAAAATTGATACGAAGTTAATGAAAAATTTGGATACGTAAATTCTTTTTTTATGTTAATAGTTCCATGGGTTTTTTTTTATCATGAACATACCGTTTTCTGAAATTATAAATGTGGGCTAAAGGAGAAGAAATCGATAACCTTTAAGTCCTTTAACGAAAAAAATATGATCAAATCAGTGTTTTTTTACATTTCAATTTAATTTTTTCTTAAGTAACTGTTTTTCAATAATCTGGAAAATTCTAATATTGTACTTGCTAAATAATAAAAAAAATTAGAAAATTCCAAAAATCCATATAAAGTAAAAAGTAAGTAACAGTAACTTTTAAAGCCACTCTTAAACACCATTTTCGATTTTAAGAAGTTTTAAATTCTATAGGATTCTAACTTTATGCGTGAAAAATTAAACTTAAAAAAATACGATGAAATAATGAAAAGTTTCGAAGAAACATACTCTAATTATAACAAATGTCAATATGGTTCCTTTTAATGAAACTTTTATTTATTGAAAAATAATAACTCTGAGTGTTTGTATCTACACATAGTTACATTTTGTCATGCTAATATTTTTAGAAATTAGATTTAAATTTTTAATTAAAGTTTGTAAAAAATATTTAAGGGGAGTGCGGATGGTGTTTGAGCAGGGCCGGATTAAGCAGTGTAGGGGCCTGTAGGCAGTTGATTTTTACGGGGCCCCCTTGCCCCCCCCCCCCCCCCGCTCTCTCTCTCTTTACGACATGGAGAAAAGCGCATGCTACAATTTTTTTCACTGTATATCAGAACTCGCCTAAATAAAACCAATAGAACCCAAAATTTTAAATTGTGTAACAACAAGTTGTTAATTTGTCTTAAATTTTTTATACACTATCATGTTCGTAAGACGGGAATTAATTTATCAATACCAATAAATCTAAATTCTGGCAGATATACGCAATTGTTCAAAAATTTAAAATTTATTTTAATTACTCACGGAACACTCTATGCCTCTACTCTCACCATAAAAATATAAAAATCGTGCATATTAAAGCGAAATTTTTATTTTTACGAAAGCTCAACTATATTAAGTTTTGACATTAAATGAAATTAAATTTTTATTAATATCTTGCCTTTAAACAGGACTTTAGCCACTTATGAATGACATTAAAAAAAACTCGATCCAGACAGAGAAAAAATAATCAACGATTCCATGCAGAGTCAAATACTAAACTGTCCAACACCAAAGATTCGAAGGCTAAGGATGTAATTGAACTTACAGCCTTTAGTGACACACCAGCAATAAATTAAGTGTATTATCTATTTTTTGTCCATTGGCCAGTCCAGGAAATCGCTCGAAGATCTGGTAAGTACTGAGAAAACGTAAGTGCCTCTGAAAAAAAATGTTTCGAAATTGCGGGAGGTCGTAAACAATGAGGAACTTGCATCCTACCCAAAATGTCGTACTTATACCATTTTCTGGAACATTAGAAGCTACAGATTCTAAATATCAGCTTAAAAATCATCAAAAATTATTAGCTTTACTCGAAATATGCCTATTAAAATTCCATGAAACTCACGTGACCGAAAACGGTGTCTGACGTAACAACACACCATTTGGCGATTTTTTCTAAAAATGGCGCTACGGCCTACGGTTAGCATGTCTATAATTAAAATAAACATGCAACGTTTTTCAAAACGTTCTATTTAAAAGAACAGACTGCTCACTAAACCAGCTTTTGATAAAAAATTAGAACAGCTTGTTTCCTGCTTGGTTGTTGAATTTAAATCGTACAAGAGCGCGCTGTTGACACTTCAGACCTAGTCGATTGTTGGATCAATCGAAATCTTCGTAGGAGATCTACCAAGTCTGATGAGAATAACTGGAACTTAGAAAAACCACTTATTGTAAATAATCCTATTCCTATATGGGATCATTCAAAACACATTTTGTATTTTTAACAGCTGTATCGCACAGAAGTTGGTTAGAAATTGCACGCCAATGGACAAAAAAGCCAAGCCTGACGTCATTACGCACTGCATGAGGTTTGTGAGTGTTTTTACCGGAAATGACGTATCCCCTACTTAAAACTCAATTACTGACTAATTTAATAACTTATTTACTAGTGTGAAAAGTAGCATTCGACGTGTTTTTAAAAGGGCTATTGTCTGGCAATGAATTTGAAATTCCTGCAACTTCCTCATTGTCTCGAGTTTCAATCAAAAACCCTACTCCGGTATACTCGACACAGCCTTTCTTCTTTGGTCATAAAACCCAAAAAGTTTCATCGCCTACATTGATAAAAATAACTGATAATTTTTGCAGAAACTGGACAATAGGGATTCGGATTTTGTTCTTGGAAAGTGAGGTGACGATCCCCAACCATCCCTACTCACGGAAAGTATTTTTTTCGACAGCCTATACCCCTCCCGCCCCCACACACACCACATCATAAATATTATCTTATGTTTTGTGGTTTTAAATTACTTTCAGCTGAAATTGTTTTTTTTTAGAGAAATAAAATTTATTATAAAAACTATTTTATTTTACTGTTTACCTTATGTACCTTATAAAATGTGATCTTTTATAAAAGTTAAATGTTGCTTGCAATGGGCCGTACATTTTTTTTTTAAGTATGACTTTGTCACATTTTGGAGGAAAAAGTAGTTTTTATGCACATTGTATGTGGTATGTGATAGAATTAATGTAGATATTTTGATATCTGTCTTACCAACTTTTCAGTATTTTAACTCCGTCGAATACGTATTAGTATCTTTTACTTCTTCATATTTAAAATTAAATGATTTGCATATTTTTTAGTGATATTTGATATCTAAGGCTTGATTCTACTATCTCTGTCCGCGTGAACATTGATGTCCTTCTTACAGACATATAGGAGAAAAGATTGGTTTATGTTTTCATACCTTTCAAATGGAAAAAAATATATAAATATTTTTTAATATCGTAAATTAGCACGGAATTTAAAAGAGGGATACAGACAAATGGTCGGAAATCTCTGCAATGTTAATACCAAATTTCTTTTCTTAATTATCTGGAATAAAAAAAAGGAATGTTGGCAAAATAATAATTTTTGTTTGTTTTGGAGCAAAAATTATAAATGCGTTGGAATTCAGTTAAAAACAGCTATTTTTAAAATTCTCAAAAACAATCTTATAAATTAGGTGTACAAAAATATCCCCTTATAACGTATTTCGCAGAAGACAGTGGTAATTGTATCCGACCATTTTTATTGCCTCAGATAACGTTAACTTCTCTTTGGCCATTACCACGTGTTGTGAGGTGGGTGTGAGTCAGAGTCCCCTTTTAGGGTTTGTGTTGACGTGTTGTGCTTGTTTTTCAACTCGAGCGATGAAATTACCAACTTCCAAAAAAAAACTTTTCGGGAGCAAAAACGTAAATTCTGTGTGGGTGGGGGGGGGGGGGGCTTGTGACTTGGAAGTCGCGGGGCCCCTACAATGTACGGGGCCTGTAGGCAACTGCCTACCTTGCCTAATTGGTAATCCGGCCCTGTGTTTGAGTAAAAAATTTTCATTTTCTTTTTTTTTTAATTCTGCATATCTTTAGCTTTAATTTAAGACCAAGATTATGTTATTTCTTCCAGATTAATAGCTCTTTGATTTGAACTGAGGGATTTTAAATATCTCTCCTAAAAAAAAAAAAGTTATATAACTTTAAATCTGATTTTTTGTGTGTGTTTTTTAATACATATATTTTTTTTAAATCACTGTTCAAGTAATTTTTCTTCTTTGAAATATCCTCAGTTTAAATCAGAGAGCTATATGTAAGGAACAAAATATAAAAAAGTTCATATGATATCTCATATAGTTCTTGAGAAAAATGTTCCCAAAGTTAGGCAAATTAACATGAGCAAGATAGAACCATCTGACTCCCTTTAACTACTGTACTGTACCATAAGCAACCGAGAACACGTAGCTCAACGGATAGCGTGTTTTCTTCGGAGCAGAAGGTCCGCAGTTCGAATCCCGCTTGCCTCCGAATACTACAGTGGTAAAATAAAGCAATAAGAATAAAACTAAAGAATAATAGAAGAATAAAAGAATAAAACTACAGTAAAACTACAGGTAATGCGGGTCTCAAATTCGTAAAATAAAATTTTATTAATTTTTTTCTTTCATTAGTGGCGCCCTCTACCTCTAAATTTCTTAAGTACTAAAATATTTTTTCTACGAACGTTCTATCGCATCCATTAAATTCAAAATTTGGCCACTATGTCTAGCATTGGTATATTTAGTAGATATTGTGGACCTCACGCCAAATATTTTGTTGTTACGTATGTCTAAAAGATATCCACACAGAACATTAGACTGCTTATGGAGTTTGTGGGCCTCTAATGGACGTTTACCATATCGCGAAGTCGTCCAGAACGTCTAGAAAATGTCGGTAATGTCTAGAATTTCGATGTCAAATGGACTTGCAATAGACGTAAGTCGACGGAAACTACGGATGTCTAGCAGACGTCGATAGATGGTAAACTCTTATTCTAATAGATATCATGGATTTTCCGAATAACGTCTAATAGATGTCTACTGGATAATGAGTGGCTATGTGGGTACATGCCAAATTTCATTAAAAAATTTAAACTAGAAGCTTATTTAAAATTTAAATAACTAAAAATTTAATCTACATTGAAATAACATGCAAATTCCATTTTTATTCAATATTTTCACTGTTGCCATTTCGTTAAACGTACGAGAAACTTTTGTTAAAATAAAAATAAACACACTTGAAAAAATATTTATTTATGTGATATAATTCGGTTTGGATTGTTGTATTATCACAATAGAGTTCTTTTAATGGTTCTATATATATGTATGAAGAAAGATGCATAGAGAATTCTAACTTGGCATAAAAAAATATGCTAAGTTTCGCTTTTATTTTTAAAGCATCAATTGTACAAATTATATATTTTTTGAACTGTAAATTAATTTAACAAATTATAAATAAGTGAATTTTCGAAAGAAATGTAAATGGGAAATTGTGGCGACAAAAATATTTATTAAAAAGATTACATAATTATTCTTCGAACTTTAAACAAATTTAGCAAACGATAAAGTCTAATTATTAAATCTGAGAAAGAAGATTAATGAAAATAGTTAAGTTTGGCGTTTAAAACTTTGAATTACAAATAGCTAAAGACCCTGTTTTTATTAGAATTAAATCACATTTGCCATTCGCAACAATCGCTCGAGAAACTTTAATTCTTTTAGACGACTAATGATTAAATCTGAGAAAGAAGATTAATGAAAATAGTTAAGTTTGGCGTTTAAAACTTTATAAATTAAAATAAATTTATTTTTGCGACATCGATCAGTTTGAAATGACGTCAAATATATTTCACTACGGAATCCTTGTATGTTGATATGAAATGTTTTCATTCTATTTAAAAGCGAGGAATATGACATATTTATTCTTTAAAATATAAATTGATTTTTGCAAACGATAAGTAATAATTATTGAATTTTCGAAATAAAATAAATGAAACTAGCCAAATTTAGCTTGTAAATGTTAAATATAGAATTAATGTTGTGTTTGGCGCGTTTTTTCCTGTTAAACACAAATATGTGGAAGCGAGTTAAGTGACAGATTCTGTTACAAACCTACTTTTTTCCTGTTGAACACAAATTTTGTATGGAAGCGGGCTGAGTGACAGATTCTGTTACAAACCTACTTTTTATGTTTCAAATTATTTTTGTGTGTCATATACAGAGGGTTAACTAAAATTATGTTAATAAATAGATCAGTAGTTATTCTAGAACTTATCACTTTGTTCATTGTTGCAAGTTGTTAACACCTTCCTAAAAATGTGATTAGCTATATATTTTCGCAATTCCTTCTTCTTACGAATTTTCCAAATAAAAAAAGTCCAGTTCGAAATAGAGTAGAACACAATTTTTCATTTGTGTTTAGCAATAGAAATGGATTAATATTAGAAAACAAACAGTTAAAATATTACAAATACACAATACTCAAAGAAAGCAACGTAAGAAAACAAGTAGGTTTGTAACAGAATCTGTCACTTAACTCGCTTCCACATATTTGTGTTTAACAGGAAAAAACGCGCCAAACACAACATTAATTCTATATTTAACATTTACAAGCTAAATTTGGCTAGTTTCATTTATTTTATTTCGAAAATTCAATAATTATTACTTATCGTTTGCAAAAATTAATTTATATTTTAAAAAATAAATATGCCATATTCCTCGCTTTTAAATAGAATGAAAACATTTCATATCAACATACAAGGATTCCGTAGTGAAATATATTTGACGTCATTTCAAACTGATCGATGTCGCAAAAATAAATTTATTTTAATTTATTGTCTAAAAGAATTAAAGTTTCTCGAGCGATTGTTGCGAATGGCAAATGTGATTTAATTCTAATAAAAACAGGGCCTTTAGCTATTTGTAATTCAAAGTTTTAAACGCCAAAATTAACTATTCTCATTAATCTTCTTTCTCAGATTTAATTATTAGACTTTATCGTTTGCTAAATTTGTTTGAAGTTCGAAGAATAATGATGTAATCTTTTTTAATAAATATTTTTGTCGCCACAATTTCCCATTTACATTTCTTTCGAAAATTCACTTATTTATAGTTTGTTAAAATAATTTACAGTTCAAAAAATTTATAATTTGTACAATTGATGCTTTAAAAATAAAAGTGAAACTTAGCATATTTTTTTTATGCCAAGTTAGAATTCTCTATGCATCTTTCTACATACATATATATAGAACCATTAAAAGAACTCTATTGTGATAATACAACAATCCAAACCGAATTATATCACATAAATAAATATTTTTTCAAAAGTTTATTTTTATTTTAACAAATGTTTCTCGTACGTTTAACGAAATTGCAACAGTGAAAATATTGAATAAAAATAGAATTTGCGTGTTATTTCAATGTAGATAAAAATTTTTTTAGTTATTTAAATTTTAAATAAACTTCTAATTTAAAATTTTTAATGAAATTTGGAATGTAGCCTAATCTGATTTTTTGCTTTAAAATGACGTATCCCACTTGTCTGTGGGTCTTGTGGGTCTTTCTGTGAAAGTGGGTGACAGACGGACAGACAGACGGACAGACGGACTGAACGATTATAAAACCTTCCACTTTTTACGTTATAAACGTAGTGTGGAAGCTAAAATCTGTGGTGCTGCCATCTTTCGTCTACATATTTAAGCAATTTCTTTTCCGGCAACAGTTTAAATGGTGGATGAGTATTATATGAGTATGTTAAACAATTCAATTATTTAATTCAGGTTACTGTATGAGTGTCAGTTTTTTCCACTTGGTCAAACGTGTCAACGCCAAAAAACGCCGATATTGCTAATGGGATGAGAATCAAACAGATTTATTGGTGGGTTTGGTTTTATCATAATTATTAAAATTATATGTGTAAAAAAAGCTTAGCAGTAGGGTAATTCCATGTAACTGTAGTGTAAGTCACAATTTAAGAGGATATTAAAAGCCTTTTAAATTTGAAAAATTAATCAAAGTTAATAAAGAGCTTTACATTATTTAGTTTTAATAAGTGTTGGTCAGCTATTCCACTATTTTTTTTTTCATTCAATGTTAAAAGTTGTAGTGATAATTACTTTTTACAAATGTGCAGGGCCCGATCACCAAATAGGCCGGGGAAGCCTGGGCTTCCTTCTCAAAATTTGAAGGGGCCCCCAAATCACCTTTTTTTTTTCTTTTTTAATACTCATTCTGTTACAAATATCCCCACATTTTAAAAACTTATGTTCCAAAAACATTTTTTTATTTTAAGTTTGGGATATGGGATGTCTGTGGGCAACAAAATAAAATTCTCCATCTTGTAAACTTTTTATAGTATTCTTTGTAAAACTTTAAGCCACTTTTAGGGGCCCTTTCAACTTACAAGTTTATGATACGGGATACTGGAAGTAAAAAAATTTGCCACTTTTTGAGGAAGTCTGCGCAACAAAACAAAGTTCCCCATTGCATAAACTTTTTATGGTTTCCTTTTTAAAGTTTTAAGCCACTTTTGGGGCCCCTCCAACTTACGAGTTTGGGATATGGGATATCTGGGCAACAAAAAGAATTCCCTATTTATAAACTTTATATGGCATTTTTTTACAGCTTTAAGCCACTTTTGGGGGCCCTTCCAACATACAAGTTTGGGATAAAAAACTAATGTTTGAACTGAGTTGAACTAAACTTGTTGCCTAGAGAACGGATTTGTAAATAAACACTGCTGAAAACAACCTAAATAAAAAGTAAATTCTTCAACCATTCTTAATACTACTTCGAATAATTTTCTAATTAAAAAAAATTATGCTTTTATATTGAATCGAAAACTTGAATTTTACCAACATGAGTATTATATCTTCAATGTTTCTCCTGAGTAATTGGTTTGGTTGGTTTACATATATTTTCAGGTATGTGTGCTTGGTCATAAGACCCGCTTATACACCTTCGTCAAGTAAAGAGTAATTGGTTAATCTACTCTATATGGAGTACAAAAACTTATATGCTTGTTTGTATTCGAGTTCTGCAACCAGCGCTCAACGCTGTAGTATAGCAGTGGGCCACTTTCAACTGTTTTGGTCATGCCTTGTTATCTTAGCTTGTGGTGGTACTGCTGTATTTTGGGTAACTTGTTTAACAAGTGTTTGATATTTTTTTCTATAATTTCATGGGGAAAAAACAATTATAAGGAAGTTCTGTTTTCACATTATGTGGATATTCATACCGTTTTTGAAAAAATATTGTACAATTTTTAATTAAAGTTGTGATGCAGACATAAGACACAAATGGGACATAGCAACAAAATTTGATTAAGTATTTTGTTCTGCAGATTGAAGAACCTATCTCCTACACATATACATATATATATATAGAAATAAAATACCCGAAACATAAAGTAATAAAGTACATAATATGAATTTATAAATACAGTGTATTACAAAGTGTTTGTTAAATTTTTTTTTTGTGAATTATATTTATTATAGGGCTTTGGGATGTCAAATTAGAGTTTGAGTCATGCTTGGAAGGCCATGAACCAACAGATACAAAAACATTTTTATAATTTTTTCTGCAGCGGAGCTTCTTGCTGTGTGACTGTTGTTTTGTTAGGTTTCTGTTGGAGGCCCACCGACATTATTATAATTCCAAAGAAACTTTCTGATGCGTGGAGGAATTAGAATAGAAAATTTCTTGTAATGAACATAACAAGTTCAACACGTTTAATTTAAAAGATTTGCTTTGCCAACAACAGTTACATAGCCCATGTAACCTTTTACTTACTAAAAGTGGTCGCCACATTGTGTATGTTGGCCCATTAGTTGGGTCGCAAATTTGCCTCGGGGGGGCCCCCAAAGGCGGGGGGCCCCCAAATCAAAGGCAGGCTTCCCTTGCACAAAAGTCTTGATCGGGCCCTGCAAATGTGACTTACACTACAGAAAGTATAATTTAACATGCAATCAGCCAGTAATCAAGAAGTTATGAAATAATTCTAAATATCTCATTTTCCTGTCATTTTAATACTCACAGAAAGTTTCCTAGTACGGACAAATAGGTAAATGGGTGGACTGATGGGCGAATCTATACATTAATGCATTGTACACTCTTAAAACAAACAAGCGGTTTCAACTCAGTCTGAGTTAATTTCCACTCCTTTCCGTGCCGAAAATGCACTTCCCCAATAGGAGTGGATTTCACTCTTTTTGCGGAGTGGGTAAAAGAAATGAAAGAAAACAATCTACGTCCTACACTCTTAAAAGGAGCGGTTTCAACTCAGTCTGAGTTAATTTCCACTCCTTTCCGTGCCGCACTTCCCCAATAGGAGTGGATTTCACTCTTTTTGCGGAGGGGATAAAAGAAATGAAAGAAAACAATCTACGTCCTACACTCTTAAAAGGAGCGGTTTTAACTCAGTCTGAGTTAATTTCCACTCCTTTCCGGTGCCCAAAATGCACTTCCCCTATAGGAGTGAATTTCACTCTTTTGTTTTAAGAGTGTAACTTTCCATAATAATTTGTTATTTCCTAACACAATCTTCTCTGCCAAAATGTCCCACGAAAAAAATTTAGAGTGTATTTTATTTTACTAAAAAGGAAATAAATAAATTAATTTTCCTCGCTTTCAAATAATATTAAAATATAATAAGAGGGCTGAAGCCTTAATACAATATAAATAAAGAGAACACCGTAAAAGAAAATATAAACAATACTATATTGAAACAAAACATTTATTAATCATAGATAATATTTGCCAAAGAAAATAATCAGGTGAATTTTGCAAGCTTTTTCTGTCATCAAATTTAACCGAAACGTCTTCCCGACAATTACTTCGGATTAGCCAAAATATAGAATCTCTCAAGTACATTTCATAAGTAAATATAATAAAACAAAAAAAATATCCTAAAATTTTTATTGCAATTTTGTATCTTTCAAGTTAACCGAAAAATCATTCATTGACCTAATGTTTATGGCTTAGTCTTGGACTCTTTGTCAAAGTTACTGTTTCCCAGCAATAGTCATTTAAAGTAGTTGTCCTTGGCATCACTGCATCCTGGCGTCAACTTCTGAAGAAAAGGGCGCGTTGATGAGTGTATGCCGATCTTTGTCCGATGCTAATTTATGCATCCTCAAACCGATGTTGATGTTTATCAGCGATGGTTAATCGGAAAACTTTTGTCTGTGTTCCATCCATGTTTCATCCAACTTCCAAAGGAGAAACAGCGGGGATTTGTTTCAATGTCGGCATCACTGCATCTTGGCGTCAACTTCTGAAGAAAAGGGCGCGTTGATGAGTGTATGCCGATCTTTGTCCGATGCTGATTTATGCATCCTCAAACCGATGTTGATGTTTATCAGCGATGGTCAATCGGAAAACTTTTGTCTGTGTTCCATCCATGTTTCATCCAACTTCCAAAGGAGAAACAGCGGGGATTTGTTTCAATGTCGGCATCACTGCATCTTGGCGTCAACTTCTGAAGAAAAGGGCGCGTTGATGAGTGTATGCCGATCTTTGCCGGTGCTGATTTATTCATCCTCAAACCGATGTTGATGTTTATCAGCGATGGTCAATCGGAAAACTTTTGTCTGTGTTCCATCCATGTTTCATCCAACTTCCAAAGGAGAAACAGCGGGGATTTGTTTTAATGTCGGCATCACTGCATCTTGGCGTCAACTTCTGAAGAAAAGGGCGCGTTGATGAGTGTATGCCGATCTTTGCCGGTGCTGATTTATTCATCCTCAAACCGATGTTGATGTTTATCAGCGATGGTCAATCGGAAACTTTTGTCTGTGTTCCATCCATGTTTCATCCAACTTCCAAAGGAGAAACAGCGGGGATTTGTTTCAATGTCGGCATCACTGCATATTGGCGTCAACTTCTGAAGAAAAGGGCGCGTTGATGAGTGTATGCCGATCTTTGTCCGATGCTGATTTATGCATCCTCAAACCGATGTTGATGTTTATCAGCGATGGTCAATCGGAAAACTTTTGTCTGTGTTCCATCCATGTTTCATCCAACTTCCAAAGGAGAAACAGCGGGGATTTGTTTCAATGTCGGCATCACTGCATCTTGGCGTCAACTTCTGAAGAAAAGGGCGCGTTGATGAGTGTATGCCGATCTTTGCCGGTGCTGATTTATTCGTCCTCAAACCGATGTTGATGTTTATCAGCGATGGTCAATCGGAAAACTTTTGTCTGTGTTCCATCCATGTTTCATCCAACTTCCAAAGGAGAAACAGCGGGGATTTGTTTCAATGTCGGCATCACTGCATATTGGCGTCAACTTCTGAAGAAAAGGGCGCGTTGATGAGTGTATGCCGATCTTTGTTCGATGCTGATTTATTCATCCTTAAACCGATGTTGATGTTTATCATCAACGATGGTCAATCGGAACACTTTGTCTGTTTTCCATTCATGTTTCATCCAACTTCCAATGGAGCGGGGATTTGTTTTAATGTCGGTGTTTTTTTTTTGTGGTTTAATCGCTTTAAAAAGCGTTTTTTGTTTTTTCCAGCGATAAATGCAGTTCCATAAGTTGTTGTTGTCTTTTCTGGGGGGTTAAGTCGTCTTCCTTGGAAGGACGCGAATTGTCTTTACTTCGATGAACTGAAGTTTTTCACAGATGTATGTTTACTTTTAAGCGAGATGTTCATTGTTTCTCCTCCTATTTAGATGTGAGAACTAATTGGTCTGCTGCTCTCCGATCAGATAAATAGGAAACTGCCACAGGATTTCAATGGAGTCCGTTTTTCTTTGTAGTTTTAATCTTATACGTTTAGTGATTCTAAGATGACATTAAACTGCATTTCCCAGGATCTTTAGGTTTCAGTTTTATAGTTCTCCTGGTGTGAATTGCTATAGTTTTGCTCAATTTTCAGGAAAAATGAATAGTTTTTATTGGACCAGTCATCTCACAGTAAAAGAAATAAATGCTTTTCAAAAGAGGATTTTTTTATTTGCGTTTTCATCCAAAATTTCAAACTTTAAATCAAAATAAATCCCTATTTGGTTGATCACCAAACGTTCCGCTAAAATTAAACTTAAATTCAATTCAAAACATTACATATATTTTTTGTTAAATTTTGAAGAATGAGGTACATCTGCACCCAGCCAAAACGTGAATCTCATTCACCAAACGAGCCTGTAGCTCTAGTGTGATGATAATTCAAACGAACCCTTAATCAGGACTGGTGTTCCCAAATCGAAGTCGGCTGCGGGTCAATGCCGGGACTGCCCCAAGCACCGCGGTCACTCCCTCCTCAGAAGCGGACTGAGGAGAAAGTACCCCGATGAATAAGAACAGCCCCGAGACCGATCCGCCGCTGACGCCGCTCTGGGCAATCCTCACATCGCCCTGCTGCCTAAGAGCAAACTTCAAAATCGAAAAAACATGCCGCAAATTCATTTATCTTTCCTTTTGAAAAAAGTAAAAAAGTATTAGAACTTGACTGTGGTTCTAAAACACGAGGCCTGTTTAAAACAAAACAAATCCATTCTTTGAAAAATCAACAATTTTGATTGAAAAAATCCGTGGGCATGACTGGTCCGGGATTCGGATGATTTTTAAACTGAATAATAAAAGTCTATTTCATGAAATGTTTAAAGTCTGATCTTCAAAACTATAGGTCTTTCAAAAAATATTGGTAACTGTTAACTTCCACTTGTGTATCGGCCATGGGATTGTAGGCAGTAGATGGTGTATCCTAGCGAAAAATGAAAAACAAAGATATTTGGAATCAGTAAAAACAACAGCTATAACTAGTCCCACAAATTAATATTTCTTTGTTAATAAAATTTTTTATCTCTTACTTGTACCTTCTCTGTTATTTTTACTTAAAAAACTTTTCAACAAACATTTTAAAAAACTAATGGAATTTCTAAACATGTTTTGGCAGAGTCATTTTCAGTCAGACAATATTTTAAATTATGGATACCAGCATGTCAACTATTTTGTAAGACAATTCCCAAAATAAGAACCCATTAAGTACCCAGTAAGTACCCATTTTGTAAGTACCCCCAGTAAGTACCCATTCCCATATTCAAAAAAATGTAGCCATTTCGGGAATGTTTTCAGGATTTCCGGAAGCCATTTCATATTATAAATTCAGTCTAAAAAATCCTATTCTACCAATCAAAATAGTTCGTATGGGTTAATTTCTGCACGATAAGTGTACAATGTGATTTAATTTCTCGGTGCCTCTTAATGTTTATTTTTGATGTTGCATTGGGTGTCCCTTCTGGTATTGGCCACTTCACTTGACCGCAGTTCAAAATTTAGAGATGGACAAGTCTGTATGCTGCTGTAGCGCAATTGTTCTACTTTTTTTTAGAAAACAAATGTAACACTAGAAGATTGTTTGTCATTCTGAAACCAAACTCAATCAACGACGGACGCTGCCAGTACTTGTGTAGGTGATAGACGGCGCAGTAGGACACATTTTGATCCTTTGTTTAAACTTCGCTTTATTAGTTTTTTTCTTTAAATAACAAATAACTTAAAAAGTAATTTTAAAATTTCTTTTAAGTATAAATTGATTTTTTGTAATGAACAACTCTGTCGTGACTCGCCTGTCGTGGACCTGAGATAGATGTATATATGAGAAAAAAATATTGATAAATTTTTCTACAGTTGAAGAAATGAAAACTTTATTGATAATTTAATTATTAATTATAACTTGTATATTTAGATAGCAATTCTTTTCTATAAAAACCTTCATTTCAAAATGATTTTCAATATTTTGATGTAATATTTTCAGTTTAAAAACATATTTAGAATGGTTACATGCTAGGTTTTTATGTCAAATGTTTTTTTGATATCTATTTTACATTCTTAAAACCTTAAAAAAAAAGTATCTGAAGATATGATAGTTTTCAGGGAACTGCGGCGTTTATTTTTCTTTTTTTTTACTGTTTTTGTCTGAATGCTAAATATAAATGCGGGAATGGCTGTTTAGTTCTGTTTTCATTAAATTTTAATTGTTTTTTAAAATTTAAAACATGTTTTTTATAAATTGGTTGCTATTTTTATAAAACGACATAAATGCAATTTTTTTTTACTTATTTCACTCGATTCGCCAGTACGACGTCGTAAATTAACTTGAAAATAGGAATTAACATCGTTTAGGTTTTAAAATATTAAACATTTTTTTTTTTTTGCTGAGCTTTAACTTTTAAAGTTAATAATAATTTGACGGTACTTCTGTCTCCAAGGGATTTGGCGATTTTTAAAGATATACAGTCATTAGTTTGCCTTGTCATTTTATATGTTAGCTCATTTGCATCTTCAGAAATTGGTGTAAATCAATTTTATTTTTACTTTCATAAAGTATTTGGATAATACTTGTTTCAAATATTATACTTTACACCAATTTCTTAAAAATTCGTTTTTTCGTGCAATTAGTGTTGTACTTTTATTGAATATTTTTATTCTTTAAATTTTTTCATATTAAATAAATGTTAAATTTATCTTTACACTAATATATAATATTCTTGTAATTAAATTTAATCTTTGGAACTTATCATTTACTGGTTCACTAACTAATCATTCAAGTAGTTAAATTTTCAACAATAACACCGCCGGAGATTTCTTCTTAAACTGGCTTCATTTGTGAACAACTGAGAATGACGTTGTTGGACAATGTTTTTTACGTTGGACTTAGAGAGGGTCGGTTAACAGAGATTTTCCGGATAAAAGGGGGGCGGATAATCGAGGTTCTACTGTACTAGCTCTCGTGACCGAGTAATTAATTTGTCGCAGAGACGGTTTGGTATTCGGCTCTTATACAAGAGGTGCCGGAATCAAAACCGGGGCGGTCCGTACCTCTTCAGACACGTTAACGGTAAAATTAAAAATATTTCTTAAACTTACCTGGAGCATTGTTTTGTTATGTCCGGCGAGGTGCTCCTTTAAGTAGGTGGATTCGGCACTTAAACGGTCTTTGTGCATGCCCTGCACTACCACCACGAAATCCGGATTTTTGACGCCTTCAATTTCAATGCCGCCTTCGGGTGAGATGAGTTTTGGGCAACTGAACTTGAGGACTTCTTTGGCCCTGACTTTAACAAAATCATCGGGTTCCTCCGCATCGGGTTCCTCCGCCTCGGGTTCCTCCGCATCGGGTTCCTCCGCATCGGGTTCCTCCGCATCGGGTTCCTCCGCTCGGTTCCTCGCATCGGGTTCCTCTGCATCGGGTTTCCCCCTGCATCGGGTTCCTCCGCATCGGGTTCCTCCGCATCGGGTTTCCTCCGCATCGGGTTCCTCCGCATCGGGTTCCCTCCTGCCTCGGTTCCTCGCATCGGGTTCCTCCTGCATCGGGTTCCTCCGCATCGGGTTCCTCCGCATCGGGTTCCTCTGCATCGGGTTCCTCTGCATCGGGTTCCTCTGCATCGGGTTCCTCTGCATCGGGTTCCTCTGCATCGGGTTTCCTCCGCATCGGGTTCCTCCTGCTCGGGTTCCTCGCCTCGGGTTCCTCTGCATCGGGTTCCTCCTGCCTCGGGTTCCTCCGCATCGGGTTCCTCCGCATCGGGTTCCTCGCCATCGGGTTCTCTGCATCGGTTCCTCGCTCGGGTTCCTCGCGTCTCCGGTTTCCTCCGCATCGGGTTTCCTCCGCATCGGGTTCCTCCGCATCGGGTTCCTCCGCATCGGGTTCCTCCGCATCGGGTTCCTCCGCATCGGTTCCTCCGCTCGGGTTCCTCCGCTCGGGTTCCTCCTCGGTTCCTCGCATCGGGTCCTCGCATCGGGTTCCTCTGCATCGGGTTCCTCTGCTCGGGTTCCTCCGCATCGGGTTCCTCGCTCGGGTTCCTCTGCATCGGTTCCTCTGCCTCGGGTTCCTCTGCTCGGGTTCCCTGCTCGGGTTCCCTGCATCGGGTTCCCGCATCGGGTTCCCCTGCTCGGTTCCTCTGCTCGGGTTCCTCGCATCGGGTTCCTCTGCATCGGTTCCTCGCATCGGGTTCCTCCGCATCGGTTTCCTCCATCGGTTCCTCCGCATCGGGTTCCTCCGCATCGGGTTCCTCCGCTCGGGTTCCTCCGCTCGGGTTCCTCCGCATCGGGTTCCTCGCATCGGTTCCTCGCTCGGTTCCTCCGCTCGGGTTCCTCGCTCGGGTTCCTCCGCCTCGGGTTCCTCCGCATCGGGTTCCCCGCGCTCGGGTTCCTCGCATCGGGTTCCTCCGCCTCGGGTTCCTCGCATCGGGTTCCTCCGCCGGGTTCCCGCTCGGGTTCCTCGCTCGGTTCCTCCTGCCGGTCTCGCATGGTTCCCGCTCGGGTTCCTCGCATCGGGTTCCCCGCATCGGGTTCCTCGCCTCGGGTTCCTCCGCTCGGTTCCTTCCGCATCGGTTCCTCTCGGTCCTCCGTCGGTTTCCTCCGCTCGGGTTCCTCCGCATCGGGTTCCTCCGCCTCGGGTTCCTCCGCATCGGGTTCCTCCGCCATCGGGTTCCTCCGCATCGGGTTCCTCCGCATCGGGTTCCTCCGCATCGGGTCTCTCGCATCGGGTTCCTCCGCATCGGGTTCCTCCGCCTCAGGGTTCCTCGCCATCGGGTTCCTCCGCCTCGGGTTCCTCCGCATCGGGTTCCTCCGCATCGGGTTCCTCGCTCGGTTCCTCCGCATCGGGTTTCCTCCGCATCGGGTTCCTCCGCTCGGGTTCCTCCGCCTCGTGGTTCCTCCTGCATCGGGTTCTCTCCTCCGCATCGGGTTTCCTCCGCATCGGGTTCCTCTGCATCGGGTTCCTCCTGCATCGGTTCCTCCGCATCGGGTTCCTCCGCCATCGGGTTCCTCCCGGTCCTCCGCATGGTTCCTCCGCCTACGGGTTCCTCCGCATCGGGTTCCTCCGCATCGGGTTCCTTCGCATCGGGTTCCTCCGCATCGGGTTCCTCCGCATCGGGTTCCTCGCCGGTTCCTCCGCATCGGGTTCGCATCGGTTCTGCCTCGGGTTCCTCCGCATCGGGTTCCTCCGCATCGGGTTCCTCCGCATCGGGTTCCTCTCGCCGCATCGGGTTCCTCCGCATCGGGTTCCTCCGCTCGGGTTCCTCCGCCTCGGGTTCCTCCGCTCGGGTTCCTCCGCTCGGGTTCCTCCGCATCGGGTTCCTCTCGGTCTCGGGTTCCTCCGCATCGGGTTCCTCCGCTCGGGTTCCTCCGCTCGGGTTCCTCCGCATCGGGTTCCTCCGCATCGGGTTCCTCCGCATCGGGTTCCTCCGCCTCGGGTTCCTCCGCATCGGGTTCCTCCGCATCGGGTTCCTCCGCATCGGGTTCCTCCGCATCGGGTTCCTCCGCATCGGGTTCCTCCGCCTCGGGTTCCTCCGCCTCGGGTTCCTCCGCATCGGGTTCCTCCGCATCGGGTTCCTCCGCCTCGGGTTCCTCCGCATCGGGTTCCTCCGCATCGGGTTCCTCCGCCTCGGGTTCCTCCGCCTCGGGTTCCTCCGCATCGGGTTCCTCCGCCTCGGGTTCCTCCGCCTCGGGTTCCTCCGCCTCGGGTTCCTCCGCATCGGGTTCCTCCGCATCGGGTTCCTCCGCATCGGGTTCCTCCGCCTCGGGTTCCTCCGCCTCGGGTTCCTCTGCCTCGGGTTCCTCTGCATCGGGTTCCTCTGCCTCAGGTTCCTCTGCCTCAGGTTCCTCTGCATCAGGTTCCAAAGGTATTTAATCTATTGGTCCAGTTTCCAAATTTCGTTTAGGACCACTGATGATTTCGTTAGGATCACTGTCAAATGATCTTTGTCTTTTGGACTTCTGCAAAAAATATGAAATGTTAATCTAACCAAACATTTGTACTCACTCATTTTACTTCAAATTTTAAAATAGTTATTTAAGCAACTAGTGCCAAAAATAATACTTTATTAAGCGAGTGGCTTTTATATCACGAGACCGTAGGTCGAGTGAAATAATGACAAGAGCTTAATAAAGTATAATTTGGCACGTGCTTGCTTACAATATTTTTTATAATAACGTGCAAAAGAGTATTGTTTGGCGTGAAATTTGTGTTCTTACTTTTGTCGTATTAAATTTCTTTTAATAATTTTTGTAGTACTTGTAGTTCCCATAGAGATATTAGAAAATGCGAAAGTAATGAACCAATAGAAATAAGTGAGTTTCAGGACATCATTTAGTTTCCATGAAGATTCATGACATCATTTTGTTTTTCTACCAATCAGATGCTCTTATATTTACTTTACCGCACTAGAGCCGAAAGTACTTACTTTCGGCACTATCTGTGACGTAAGCACGTAAAGTGTCATTTTCGCAACGATTTATGAATGAATATGATATAAAAAAAGTGAACTTTTTTGCACGTTGTTATAAAAACATATTTTTAACCTTATGGGAAATTAAAAATGTTTCAATCAATTTACATTGATTGTCTCTCATAAACGTAGTCTTTACAAAATGTCAAACTTTCGTTAATATTATAAAACAATGTTAAATTGATTGTTTTTTTTTGCACTAAAATTTTAAAGAAATTTAAATAAAATCCTAATATGAAAAAGTTTATTTAAATCAAACTGAATTTCTTAATTTTCGGTATTCCCTAGATTATTTTTAAGAACTCCTAAAATGTACAAAATATAGATAAAGATGTTCTCAACATCACACATACTAAAGCTTTTCTGTTCTGCAAGTTATTTTATAAAAACAATGAAATGCCTAATACTCACTTTGGACTTTTTTGATTTCTTGCGGGAAGAACAGCAACTGTAAAAAAAAGAATACATTTGATATAATATGCGAATATACATTGTATTGTACTGATTAATACTTTAAGAGAAAATAATGAATGCACCATGATAGCAAATTTCTCTATACAACTAATTAGTCAATGAAATCTTTGAGTTCCGAAGCACAAAAGACCTTGTAGAATTATTTTATATCGTATTAGTTATTTAATCGATTACAGGCGTAATCGTTATTTTAAATAAGAATATACTGAAAATTAGCGTCTAAAGAGGATTTCTAGAAAAATTAAAAATGAAATTTTTGTGTTAAATAACTCTAAATATGACTACATGTTTACATGCAATATCACTAAACTTTTTGTGGCGATTAAAAAATCAGTATTTAGAACTTCCCCATAGTTAATTTAATAAATGATACTTCGAAAGCATTTACTAACTTCAATATACTTAAAATTTGTAGAACAAAAGGGATTTTAACTCATTTTTTATATCTTATTAACACTGTCATAAACAAAAAAAATGCGTTGCATGACAGGAATAGAAACACCAACACAAAGAATATTTTTAAAAAATGCTACAATAGAATACAATTCCACAAATAGGGAAATAATGTCACATTTTAGCTTAGAAAAAGTATCAAAAAAATATCGCTATGAGAGGGCAGGTTATTAACTAACTAAGTCAATTAAATGAGAAATGGATTGGTTATTAAGATAATTTTTTGAATAGTGGGTTTTACTTAAGGCAATTGTATTTTGGGTAATATGTTTAAGATTCATAAAAATGTACATATCCTTTAAAATAAACAAATGTATTGATTGAAAATGAATTAATCAAATGTATGTTTTAATTATAATTAAAAATTCAAGGTAGTTTACAATTAAATTAGTTTTTTTAACTTTAACCATTTGCAATTCTCTCAATACAATTAGTAAAATGACAATTTCCTATAGATATGGCATTTGCATTTCAGTAAGTATATCATGCTTAATTTCTCTCAATGAATGAAATACACCTACAACAAAGATCTAAGACAAGAAAAAACTCCTGCCATGATAGATAGAACTATGATATTTCGGGTTTTACTTGAGTTTTATATGAATCACCTATTAAAGATTTTTACTATTATGGCTGTGAAAATACTTTTGGGAAAATGGCGGTCCGTTTTTATGTGCTGTGTTTGTTGAAATGTAGCATTGTTTAAAAAATATTTTAGTTTTGGTTATTTAGATACATTTTACAACAAAGAAATGAACTTAATTTCATTGTAATGAAGATTAAACTTCTTATGTCTTAGAAAAGCATTGTTTAACCATTGTTAAACTGAGTGAGAATTGTTATTAAAATTAATACGTACAAGGCCTGCCAACGAAACGATGGTATTTTAAAATTTATAATTTGGCATATTTCATAAAATTGATTTTAAAAAACGATGGGAATAATGTATAGTCAATTAATGTCTCAAAAATATTTTGTTTTGAAAAGATAAAAAAAATTGAAAAGTTTTCAACATTTTAACTTTTTATTAGACTTGGTAGACAAAACATGGAAATTAATACAAATAAAAAAAGTAATTTTTAAAACCATATTTGTATACATGATTAAAATTTTTATTCTGATGAAATCCTGTTTTTTTTCTTTTTGAAAGTCAATAGCTTGATACTAAGAGGAAAAAATTGTGCTTATTCACTTAATATGGATATAAATTTTTTTTTATCTAAAACACAAATATTGAAAGTTCGAAATTTTTTCCTTTTTTTTTAAATTTTCGATATAACTAAAACTTAACTTTAAATTCTATAAAACATTTAAATGTTAAATTTATTTTTCAAGAAATAGAACATGACATTAAATTATACCTTAGATCACAGGAAAGTAGGTTTAGGTTGTGAACGACCATATATCTGTTTGCGTATGTGATATTAAAAAAACTTCACTTTTTATGAAATTTTTTGGACAATTATAAAACTGTACACAAGGTCACATTTCTAAATTTTTAATAATTTGAAGGATACAGATATAAACCCGTCACTTGAGTCAGGTTTTCCAGCAACACATATGATTAAAAAAACTTAATTGTTTTATTTAACTAAATTTTAAAATTTTAAGTATGAGGGAGTCATCCATAGATATCATAGTTAAAGTATTAGATTGGCAGATCACGTGTCCTCCAATGCTAACGACGGGACGCGCATGGAGACCAGAATAAGAGGGCAAATGGGCCAGTGTTGCCACCACATTAAGGAGAAAAATACTACGAAAAAATACCGTTTAATTCTAAAATTACAAAAAAAATACCATAAAAATACTAAAAAAGCGTTTCACGTTTTTTTTTAAGTCACTAAAAAGATTCCAAAATGCAGCTAGTACTTGTATGGTATTTTTTTGTAATTTTAAAATTAAACGGTAATTTTTCGTAATATTTTTCTCCTTAATGTGGTGGCAACACTGGCCCATTTGCCCTCTTGTTCTGGTCTCCATGCGCGTCCCGTCGTTAGCATTGGAGGTCACGTGATCTGCCAATCTAATACTTTAACTATAAGATCTATGGAGTCATCTATTATCCTCTTCTATAGAAAAAAAGTTTTATAAAAAAATTCAGTTAAAAATTAAGGAGTTAAGCTCATGTGGTGGAAATAAGTTTACACCAATTCGCTTATCCCTCAGATGGTTAAAACACTCCTACGTATTAAAGCCGTTTCTTTTTCTTCACAGATAAAATTAAATTTGATAAATACTTTAAAAGCTTATACTAATTCGGCGATAGCCAAATATGTAAAAAAAATTTGGCATTTCTAATTATAAATTTTTCTTGTCACAAAAAAGTGCATTTGACAATCGAAAGTGAATTGCATTTTCTGGTAAATCTAAATTAATTTGCAGCTATCAAGATGTACTTGGTTAGCTTTATGCTTCCTAACATAGCGCATAGTTTGAGATCAGAGAAAAATGGGATTACGTTTCTACGTTTACTATTATTAATAAATACTTAGAAACTAGTTATTTTATTTGTTACTAGCTGTTATACCCGACGTTGCACGGGTAGAGGTGGAAAAATAATCTATCAGTCAATTTAACTTTTTTTTTTCATTTTAGTTACATAAGATATGAAGATTACCCAGTAATTTTCCATTTAATTACCCAACTTGGATATAGTAATGATTAATATTAATTTCAAAAATACCTTTGATAAGAAGCTCAAATTAAAAATAATACATATTTAAGTAAAAAATAATCAGTAAGAATTAAAAATGGAAAAACGTCTAAATCTAAAAAGGGTCTCAAACATTTATTTTAAAAATTGCACTCATAAATGTCATCACAACTCCCTCATAAATACATAAAACCTTTTAGCTCATTTGGCGCGTTTTGGGAAATAATTTGGCGAGAAAATATATATAGCTACAAACACACCCATTATACAGCTCTAACACAATGACCTTCGAACAACCGACCAGATTATAAACTATTTATAAAAGAAATTGCCCATTTGGCGAGTTTTAGTTAATAATTTGGCGAGTTTGGCAACGTATTTGGCGAAAAAATAAATACATAAAACACTAATATGCAGCTCTAGTGCGATGGCCTTTATTAACCATCATAGTTCAGTAATAGCTTAACTATACATTTATTGCTTAAATATGCATACATGCAGTCAACAGAAAAATCAATGAAAAAATCACATCAAATAAACCCACAATAAAATCCGGGAATGGAGACTGGCGGAATTACGTCACTTGAAACATGTCAATTATTTTCAAATAATGAAATTAGTTTCTGAAGGTAATGGCAACAGAATAAAATAAACATTTTCAATTTTAAATGTTTTCGTTAAAAGTTTTATTTAATTTTTTCAGCCGATGGCATCAGGAGAGTAAAAAAAGATCGGATTTGAGCCAAAGTGGTGTAGTTTTTTCAGAAAATTCGAATAAAAACGTTCGAAAACGATAGAAGGAATGGTCTGATTCGAAAAATTCTTAGCCTATGTTTGTTCCGGAGATGACATGAATTTTTGTGCCAAATTTCGTAACGATCTGTTGCGTGGTTCTTTAGATCTCGTGTCTTATACAAACAAACAAACGTGAAAATGTAGCCAGTCTTTGGGGTATAATAATCCGACAGTCTTTATATATTACTGAAAAGTTTGAATTCACTCAAGTCAACATAGACATTAACTTATTATTATCCACATAATAGACATTAAAATAAAAGAGATTGCTTAAAGTGAAAAAATTACTTTGCCTTCAAAAGGAATTTTTAAAAAAATCTTCTTAAATTTTCTTTAACCCGCAGGAATTTAATTCGAGGACCCCGCAATATCATAATACCCGAGTAGATTTTTTTTACATTAGTGCATAAAGAAAAACAACCTTTACAATGAATATCAGCATACATGCAAAATTTGTAGTAGAGATTATTTTTGGCGAATCTTTAAGTTTTTTTTTTAAATTCTTACATCAAGTAAATAATTTAATTTTTCAAACTAAAAGCAAACACATTAAATATAATTAGTCAAAAGAAAAAAATTGGCAATTTGTATTTGCGGGAAAACTGAAATTTGGTTCAAGGAACTCCTATTTGATATGGCTATAGATTAAAACATACCAATTAACTCATAGCTAAAGTGACCAAAAGGTTGTTAGATGATGCTTTTATATTTAAGCGCAATTTATATCGGCCTCAAGAAAACATGATAAAAATTATGTTGAAATTCAACCCAGTTTTTACTTTTGTCCAGGATGTATTCGACTGTTTAATCGTTTAATCATAAACACATCCTACAAAAGGTTTTACAAATTCTAAGATATCCCAAACACGTTCAATCGTCAGTGTGTAATATTATGCAAATCGTCAATACGTAATCGTACTATATTTACCTCGCCACAAAAGCACACAAACCTGAATATATATGTCTACCAACCAACCTCGCCACAAACAAAATATTATTTGTCAATAGAAGTACCAAGTAATTTGCTTTTTTTTTGTAAATATAATATCTACAATCACTTAAAACTATCTCAATGTAATAGGTTAAGTTTAAATTTTTCTGCTTATCCTATAGAAAGCGCTATTGTGGGTAGGTATAATTTTCTTAGTCAATGAATTCAATGTACTGCAATTTTGGCGATGCCGGGATGCCAGACCTGGGATGCCGGACCTGAGACCTTCCGCATGCTAGGCGAGTGCCTAACCGACTGGGCAGCCCCCCCCCCCCCCCCTCCCCAAACATGTAAAATCATTTGTATGGTAATAATTTGTAAATCGTCGATATGTAATCGTACTTTATTTACCTCATCACAAACAAAATGTCTTTGTTAATAGAAGTACTACCAAGTAATTTGCATTTTTTGTAAACGTAATATCTATAATATCCTTTATAATATAATATCTTTTGTAAATATAATATCTATCACTTGCAACTACATTTACATATATAATAGGTAAAGTTTAAATTTCTCTGCTTATCCTATGGTAGGTGCTATTGAGTTTCGGTGATGTATTAATACATGATATTATTTCTTAATGAATAAACTAAATGTACTTACAGCAAAGATCTTATGCAAGAGGAAACTCCAGGCATGAGAAATTTCACAATCAGGATGTTCAATTGCTATTATATTTTGTATTTTATAGTCAAAGGTGAGAGATAGTTACTATTGAGGCTTTGAAATGAGAAATGGCGATCGGTTTTATTGGTAATGTCTTTATTGAATTTTAGTATTGTTTCAATAATAGAACTATTTTATTTCTACTACTTTTGGTAACAGAGTAATTAAATTATTTTATTTGTTATAGAAATAAAGCTAGCTGTGTCGAACTTTTATATTGTTAAAAAACAATTAAATTAATATATAAATGTCATTCTTTAATTTGTGTTATAAACCACTTAAAGGGACTACATTTTAAAAAAATATTTTTTCGTTACAAAACAGTTTATTGTAAAAATAGTTTTTGTTATGAACTAAATTATGCGCATTAATAGACAGCTGAAAGGTGAAAATTATTTTATTTTGAAACTAACAAGAAGGGAGTTTTAATATTGTTTTAAAATTTTAATTATTTTTAACGAGGAATATGATCTTCTGTTCTCTTATTGGGTTTTAATTTGATATCTTTGACGCTGAAATTTTCGGCAACAAAATTAAAAAATTTTAAATTATAAAAAAAAAATGATGTTTCTAAAAGCAAGTTTTAAGTCGTCTAAAAGCACATGACCAATTTTATAAGTTGATGACTCAAAAACTAAATCGTTAAAAAGGTAATTATTCCCATAAATAAAGAAAAGTATAAGAAACAAATATCCTGACTCTTGAAAAAAGTTTTTCTTATTTATTTTTATAAAATTAACAAACGTAATGGGAAGGTTTCTTATGATGTCATGGTCTCCATACTGCGACTTCATTGGTTGTTTTGTTTTCCTTCCGTACCACGCGAAACAAGCCCATTGGTTTATTATGACGTCACGCTCTCCATACTGCGATTTCAATGGTTCTTTTGTTTTCTCTCCGTACTACGTGAAACAAGCCCATTGTTAAATTAGTTTTTTAAGAAATAAAAAATATAATAAATGATACAAAAGATCTTAGAAAAACAGTTTAAGTAATAAACGTGTATAACTATGCATAATTGTTTAAGTGACATTACAAAATTCTTACTTCTTATGAATTTTACATAAATTTATGACGCCGGATTACTTCTTTTTGGGTTGAAATAATGTCGCACCAGAACTACATGAAGGCAAATGCCACGAGCTTCGTATTTTTGGACAAGTGTTAAGTGACGAGGAACTTTATTACGTTAATAAAATTTGGTTCTTGTTAACGAAATTTTTGGTTTTCAGAAATTTAGTAATTTATGTTCTGCAAAATATAGTTTCCAAAATTTAAATGCATTATTAAAAAATTAATAAGTCATATATTGTTAATAGCATACTAAATTTGAAATGATTTGAAAATGTTTGAAATCTTCTCTGCCGTAAAAAGAAATACGTATTTTTTTGTGCGTCAGTTGAATATTTACTTTGATTCAATTAATAATTTATTCATTATTTTTTAAAATTTAATATTAAGTGGGAAATTATATTTTATCTAAGTTTATTTATGTTTTACTTTCGTCTTTCCTTACAATTGCTTTAATTCTTCATAATAATAATTATTTATAAATGATGATTAAAAAATAATCATTGACCAACTGTGAAAGACTGAAATTACAACCTTAAAAGTTAAACTACATCAATTTTCCTCGGGTGTATAAAATATTTTCGTTAGATGGCAGCACTAAACTTCCTTATGAACTCCCAGTACTCTTTGTCTTTAGTAAAATCATTTGTCAACTAAACAAAGTACATTTCGTTGCATTTCCAAGCAACGAAAATGCCAAAATGTGGTAAACATTCCACTTCATATTTCAGACAACTCGATAGGTATATAGCAACCCAACGATAAATTTAATGCTCGCCAACGAACAAACCGGCTACCGGCCACTATCATGGCTTTACTAAATTGCCTACAAATAATAAATACTGTAGAGGAAGTGTGCGTAAAATATGCTTCAAAGTCAAGAAGTCGCGTACGATGTTGCCCTTTCGTTATTTGACCAGAGTTCTAAATTACAAGATTTGAGCTAACACTACAACAAAAAATGCTGAGTGGAATGTTTCAGGTGATGTAACATTCTTGTTTTCAATTTTCAGCTAATCGTGTGATTTCATTGGTTGTTTCAGTTTCACTCTCAAAATGACCATCATAGATGAAAAGAGAAAAGACACTTATTTCTTATTTTCATGCAAGTTTTAATTTAACAAATGATTTGAATACAACAGCACAGCAAGAAGTTGGCATTTAAAAAAAACTTATAAGTAAAATATTCTTAGAAAACTAATTTTCGACTGACAAAAGAAAAGTAATACCAGACAAAAAGTGAAAGCCAGACCGCTGGAGCTGTTGCCACTCACAACGTGAAACAACCCCATAATGACTGGTATAAGCAGCTTTTGCAAAGCAGTAAACCAGCTACAGAACTATAAACAAAACCCCCCAAACCCAAGATCATAGATTTTTATTTTATTTCGAATAATAATGGCGAATATGCAGAGTAGCCGCACGGATATAAACGATAATAATTTTGAATGGTTTCAACTTTTAGGAAGATTAGGTGTTTCAGCTGTGGGATATCCTTTTGAATATGTGAAAGTGTTAATACAGGTATAAAACGCTCCAATTCGAACTGGTTACTTTTTTATTTATTTTCATTACAAATGCCAATTTCTCTCATCGAAACACAAATTTTAACGATATTTTGGTATTTATCTATTTCTGATATTCTTATTTTTCCTATGTGTCTCTAATACTACTAGTTTCCAGATACTGAAAATTGTAATTAGTATTTACATTGTAAGGTGAAATATTGAATGGTTTTCTTTTCTTTTGCGAACGTATTTGGTGTCGGTAGTTTTTATAATTGAAAAACTTCTTCCAACGTTTCATTAAATTTGCCCCTGCGTACTCGCTTTTTTAATACTTTCCTCAGACATTAACAGTGGGCAAGTTCCAACCAGTCAATCAGACTAACATAAAATCCCCCAATGTTAAGTTCCCGAGCTAGCTTAACCTTCTCTTCAATATATATACTACAAATGTTATTGTAATGTATTGCAAACTTTTCAGAATTTGGAACTCTTTAAGAAATTGGTACTTCTTTTTCAACCAAAACAGGGATTCTGTGATGCAGTCAATATGTGGGAATTTAAGCGAATAAAAATATTGAAATATTCTGTAATATTGTACTTTAAACGATACCCTTGTATAGCTATGAAGAAATTTATTTGCATGTCCCCAAAAGCTCCAAAATTTGGTTCAGGGGTGCAGAATATGTCCAATCCGGTGATCCTAGACCTGGGTCATCTGGGGAAATTTTGTGTAAAATATACTTTGATTTTTACAATTAATTGCAAAATTCCCTAACCAGCCATTCGTTTTCTGTTTAACCTACCCTATGTTTACATTTTCTAAACATGGATCATGTGTTATGCGAAATTTTCTATTCTTCTTCAATAGTGCTATGGCATGTAAAAACTTTTCTCTACCTACAATAATACGGAATTTATTTACGCCTATATCAAATTGTAAAATTTCTGGGAAATTTTCATGTGGATTGGAGTAAATGTTGGGAGTAAACATTTTCTGCATCCCTGAAAGTGTTAAGTGAGTACACTATAAGTTAAACTCAGTTTCCTTTCACAGAAGCCACGACCATGGGCGGAGCTATAAAACGCACAGAGCAATCAGATGAAGAGAAAATTTCATCCCTTTTATTTTGTCTTTATCTGAATGCTCTGCGTGTTTTATAGCTCCGCCCCTGGTCGTGGTTTCTGTGCAAGGAAACTATGAGTTTAACTATAAATACATTTTCTTATTTCTATTTTTACCGTAAGTATATGTTAGCCAGTTCATCATGAAACTCTATCTTAAAGCTTTTTCTTTTCAGATTGGTCATGAGCCTTTTGCACCCGTACCTACTCACACACTTTTGGGAAGACCGGCTCTGGCCTTGCCTGGTGTTTTTACGTACAGTAAGTTTGGGGTACAGTCCAGATACATGGGCCAATATCGATTTGGAGGCTTTAATTTGGTTAAGTGTTATTGTCAGTTAATAATACCATAATCCAGGGATTGGAGTAACACGCTACTTGTAAGAGTTACTTTTTTTCGGTAACACTGTTTTAGATTTCTCGGAAAGAAACTGTAACTTAGTTACTTTTATACTAAAGAAGAATTTCTTTACTTAACCGTTGCATCACAAGTCACTTTTAGCACTCTGCTCATTTGTTACCGACTGACAATTTTGAAGCGCAACCCCATTTAAAATTAAATAAAAAAAACTTTGTTAATTGATTCTAATCACATAGTTTTGTTTGTGCTTATGTTTCTTTAATCTTGGTTGTCTTTGGAAAACGTTAAGATGGTTAAATTGCACTTTTTCTTATTACTTGAAATTCGTAAGAGGAACTATAACTAGTTACTTTTCGTATAAAGTAACTATAACAGTTACTTTTTAAAAGTAATTTTCCAATCCGTAGATCATATATCATACCAGATTTTACTATGTACCAGCATTTAACTATTTTGCCTCATTGTAAAGTATTTAATATTTTGGAATGAGTGATATTTACAATAGCGACAGCATTTTAGATTTTAGCCTTCTTTCTGTAAATGAGTGGGTTTTTTTTTAACTTATAGTTTCTTGGATTATTGTTTGAAACAAAAATAACCAAAGTTTATCTTCAATGCTTTTGGATAGTATTTTCCACTACATAAAAATTTGCATTGAAATTAAAAATATATCAGTCATCGGTTGTTTTTTTGACTCCAACATTTTATTTACACAGTTTATAATGTTATCAGTTTATTTTAGCCTCCACACTATGTTTATAGCGTAAAAATTAAAAACTTTTAAAAAGCTATGTCCATCTGTCTGTCGCCAACTTACGCATCCCAAATAACAAATGCTATAGGCAAGTGTGAATGCGTCAACAAATTTGGAGCATCAAAACTAGAAAGTTCAGAACAAAAAATTATGCTGATACTATAATTTAACAATAAGATCGTACCATTTAGGCATTGGCGACTCTTCAAAACTCAACAAATGTCACCAAAACGGATACTAAGATTTTACCATTGCAATTTTGCATAATTATTCTTCAAACTGCAATTAAATTTAGTAAAGTAAAGGATAACAAATACTAATTGAATTTTGGAAAGAAAATTAAGGAAAATACCCAATTTGGGCTTTTAAAAACTTGAATTACTACTAAATGTTGTGTTTGCAATTTTTTCTAAGGTGTATAAATCTCGTGTGGAAGTAGTTCTAGGGGACAGTTAGTGTTACAAACCTACTTGTTCCCTCAGTATTATTAAGTTTAGATAAGTTATTATAATTTATGTGTGCATCGTACATGAAGGCAAGTCTTTAATAAATTAATTCAAAGCCTTCATTAAAATGTGTATTATGGAAAATGACCAATATTGTTAAAAATGATTGTTAAATGACCAATATTGGTTGGTTTAAACCTGATACAATGAGCATAATAATCGTTTTAAAAATGTTATGAAAGTTATAGATAATAAAGGATAAGTAGGTAGTTATAAATAAAAGTTTCTATTTTAATGGGGATGTTTCAGATGATGCAACACTCTTGTTTTCATTTTTCCTTGTCCTGCGATTCCATTGGTTGTTTTCGGTTTCACTCTCAAAATGATCGCAATAGATGAATAGAAACTTTTCTTTCTGTGCAAGCTTTCTTTAACAAATGATTTGAACAATCAACAGCACAGCAAGAAGTTGGTATTTAAAAAATTTAGTAAGTAAAATATTATTAGAAAACTAATTTTTTTCGAATACCAAACAAAAGTAATTCCAGGTAACATATAAAAACTACACCGTTGGAGCTGTTATAGTCTGGCTGCCACAACTTAGCATCCCAAATATTTTGATTGTGGAAGATTCCACTTTGAATTAAGGTTTTAAGCCGAAGGAGGCAGGGTTGCCAGCTCAAGGTGTTTGGCGAGAAGAGGGGATTGTTGGTCGAGTTTGATTGTAAATAATGTATCACAGTAGAACTACAGGTCAGTTATCGTTGATAGAGGTTTGTTGTTGATTGCTGGTAGCGGTTAGCGATACACATATATTTCTTTGTTATCTTAACTTGATCATTAATCGATATAAGAGTGAACCCGATGCAAGTTCTATCTACCCTTCAATTGATAATCTGTTTCCTTAAAGAAATATGCGCTCATAAAAGCAATGAATCGCCAAACATAGTAACTCTTGCCCAAAACCTTCCTTACCTTTTTTTTTAAGTGGACTGTTCCACAATCAAAATATTTGGGATGCCAAGTTGTGGCAGCCAGACTATACCATTCATGACATGAAACAACCCCATTGTTAAATTAAATCATTTGTTTTTTTAGTGAAGCACATCCGAAAAGTAGATGGATTTTGGGGATTATATCGAGGGCTGTTTCCAAAACTGTGCACTAATCTTCTAAGTATGTCTACTTATCTAGTTGTTTATGAGGTAAGTTTATTATTGTCAAGTCAGTTTTGATTTGGGTCAAAATAATACCTAATGATGGGATTCGAGATTGGTAGGGATGCACCAAATACCAAATTTGGCCGAATAACGAATATTCGGCCAAAGTCTTAGCCGAATATTCGGCCTACCTAAGTCAATTATTATTTTTTGTCAGATCTAAGTAAGTTGTATTTATTATTCATCAATTTCAATTCAACACAAACATATAAGTACACAATCACACAATAATTTGAATACAATATAGCTATTAAATTTTTAATTAAAGCAACACAATAAAGTGGTACTCGTTTGTTATTAAAACAAGCCTTTTAGAAAGTGTAACTTGGAAAAATCACAACACAAAAAAAGGAAATTGAAGTATGAAAACATAAACAAAAGTAGGTGGATCCGAGGTAGAATGAAAATTAGAAAAAAAATAATAAAACCATGGCTAACAATTGCGATACATATGGTAATTATTGTTTTTTAAAGCCCACTCACAGTAACTGTTCCCCTAAAGAGACATGTTTATTTAATACAACTTGAGTAAAGCTTGATTTAACATTAAAAAATAACAAAAACTTAAAAATTTGAGTATCAAAAAAGAAAACAAGTCCTGTTTTGGAATTTTTTCGACGTTTTAGGAGATGAATTAACATGAAGAATTTTGAAAATTGTTCACTATTCGGCCAAATAGTAAAGCTATTCGGCCGAACCGAATGTTTGGCTAAAGTTGCCGAATACCGAATAGTAACCGAATATTCGGTGCATCCCTAGAGATTTGAAACCCAGACTTACTCTTTAAATTTTTACCATATTAATCGACTATATATTACTGTTCATGGAAGCATACCAGTGTAGTAATCCTGTTACCTTTTTTTAAATATTATTGATATAATTATATATTGTATATAATTATAATGTGTATAAAAATATTAACTACCTATATAGTTGGTACTAATACATTGCAGACAAACAATGTATAGTAACTAAAGGGCATAAACAGAGAGATAGTAAAAGTATGTGAATAACTGAAAATTTAATTTCTTAGTTTTTTTTAAATAATTATATTTCTGAAGTGGATGGTTATAAATGGCTTTCCATGTTTTAATAAAATTATTAAATTTATAAAAATGATCTGTGTTGCTTGAAAACCTGGCAGTCAGGTGACGGGTTTATACTTCTGTATCCCTCGGAGGGTTAATAATACATATTTTATTGTGAAAGAATATATCAATTTCTCTTTATGAATTCCTTCAACTGAAAACTTTCTGCCCTTGTTCTTAATTTTACCTTAATAATACGCCTTATTGTGAAAATAAGATATTTTGATTTCATAATGTGATTTTATAAAGTACTCTTTCTAACTTTTCATTAGAAACTGCCTACACTTGCAAGTGAGGAACTGTTGATGAAGCCTGAAAGAGAGCTGTCCGATGAGCAGAAAATTATGCTACATGCTCACGAGCTCATAAAAGTTTCAGTTGCCAGATGTGTGACGTTAATTGTTAGCCATCCTTTCCATAGTAAGTTCAATGCTTGTTTCATAGTAAGGTTTATTTTTAATATTTACTATGTACGTCCACTGTGTATTTCATGCTTCACTTACTGTTTTTTAAAAACTTAAAGTTAATAAGTTTCGAATTCCTAATCTAAAACAGCTAGAAATTTTATGAATTTCTAAGATGAAAGATAAAAGTAATTCTTTCTGAAAAAGCGAAATATTGATATTTTATTGTCAAACAAAAACTTATTGGTAATACAAATCAAATAATATAAAATGTTATTTATAATTGATAAAAACCTATGTATAATATTTATATACAACTAGTTCTAAAGATTGGCAGGGCCTAGTGGTAGTGCTTCGCATTGCCACGCCACAGGTCCAGGGATCGAGTCTCGGATTGGGCGAGGTTGACTCAGCCTTTCATCTCTTAAGTGGGTCGATAAAATGAGTACCAAGCATGCTTGGGAACTAAACACTGGGGGTTCCGCGTGAGGCTCGCCAACTTACCGGGACATATGGCTAGAACCCCCTCGGTCACGTAAGCTGGATTGGGCACGGCAGGCCTTGGCTCTCTAACGGGCTGTTGCGCCGAGGAGTTTAGTGTTAGTTCTAAAGATTATAAATAGGTTTTTAATCAATTATAAATAACATTTAATATTTGGTTTGCATTAGTTGTATTTTTTTTTAAATCAATATTTCACATAAATGAATTTTTCTCATATTCATAAAAGGCTGCACATTTTTGGATTTTGAATATTTTAACTAAAGCATTTGTTATAACTTATAAATGCCTAGGCCTTTAACATCACTACTTGTACTGCGCATTTGTTTTGTTTTTACTTTGAGCTGTACTTTCATGTAGTCTGCACAGGGTTCGTACGCCTCCTGAAATTCCTGAAAAACTCCTGAATTTCATTTTTTTGTTTCTAAGGGCCCTTATAACTCCTGAAATTTGTGTCTCATCTCCTGATATTTTTTTACCCTCTCCTGATTTTTTATTTTTTTTGACGACCCAAATCGTTTTTTTCTTTCTCTGCCGTTTTTCTACCGTACTTTATTCGGAATAAGTCTGCACGTAGACAGTAAAAAAATAGAGTTTGGACATTGTGATACTAGTTTAAGTCCCAGAATGCACCACACAACTCTTTAGAAGATTTTTTTCTTCCGTTTCATCATTTGAAGTGCAGTGAAGTCATAATGCAATAAGAAACAAAACTATTCAATTTTATTCCTTGTTACCTCCTGAATTTACGTTGCTGCACTCCTTAGAAACTCCTGAATTTCACTATCATAGATAGAGTATGAACCCTGTCTGCATATTTGCATTTTAATTGTGTGATTATTTGTACCTCAAGGAAACAAGATTACTACTTAATTGGCTCTTTATAAAACATCTTTTATTTGACATTACAAATGCTTTTATTATAATTGTTTTCCATTAAAAACTGTTTAAGAGTCAAGTGTCTTGAACAATAAGAATAGAGATACTTTACATTTTTTGTATTTTACAAAATTGTACAATTACTTTTCTTTTCGTTTCATTTGCTTAGTTGATAAGGCACATTACTTCACAAAAACTAAAAAAATATATTATATATTGTTAATCGATTCATTTGTTTATTACTTAACATTTTATTAGAGAATATTGTAATTTTTTTCTGAATCTTCACCTTTCTAGGGAATGTAAATTACCATAAATTTGTGTATGTTTGTTATATCAGTATTATTGGCACATAAAATTGTGTAGCACAATCTATTTAATTAGAATATCTTCTATCTAATATCTGTTCTATTTGTCTATCTGTTTGAATACCTTTTTAATGATCCACATTTTGTGATTTTCAAAGCAAACAAAGTATTTATGATGCAATGTTATTTCTATTTCCTAGTGATCACCATTCGAACTATTGCTCAATTCGTAGGAAGAGAAGAAAACTATAGGTAAAATGAGTAAACTTATATTACAACTCTTCATTAAGCTTTTTTAAAAGTAAATTTTTAGTTATATACAAAGTTAGTTATATACATATTGCATATAAACATAAAGATATATTTGTAAATAGTACATTTAATTCATTCTGTAATTTTTTTAATGTTTATAAAAAAATAAGGATTTATATTAAATTATTTAATTATTAATTAAATTTTCAGTATTTTATTCATTCTGTTTATACTTTCTATTATAAACTAAGCTCAACATTATTTAGAAATTTGAAGAATTTAAACAATAAAAAAAATCCTATGGTATTTAAAATTTATAAATTTTTATATTTAATGTGTTAAAATAATAACTGTTTTCAAATTGAATATATATTTTTTACTTGTAATCATTAGGCTATGTCCTCACTACGACATCAAACGCCACAAAGGCAACAAACACAACAAAATTTGGCGACCGCCAAGCGATGCAATAGCATGCGGGCTGACTCTGCCAAGTCGCCAAGTTTTGTTGCCTCTGTGGCGTAGTCAGGACCTAGCCTTTTGATGCACTTGTTTTTAATCAAACACTTTCTAATGATATTTTTTGTTGCAGTGGTATATTCGGATCTCTGAGAGAAATTTATCACCAAGACGGAATTTTAGGTTTTTTCTAGTAGGTTTATTTCTAACTGTGCAATTTTATCTTTCATTTTTGTTCTAATAATTTGGGTTTTTTTTAATGTTATAAATGTTTGTAATGTGTTTTTAAATGTTAGTCTGTTTTATTTTAAGTATATAAGCTCAATTTTTAAATATATGTTGCCATAAAATTTTAAATTTAGTTTTGTTAATACTAAAAAATACTACAGCAATCCCTCGTTATATCGCGCTTCCCGTTAGACAAGCATAAAACCGTGATATAACCGAATGCGTGATATAACGACTTGATAACTATTATACTTTTGATGTATTTATGGTATCAATAGTTTTTAAACTAAAGCACAGTATGTATTTGAAAGATAAAACTAAATCATTTTAAATAATATAACTATGTACTCTAAAAAAAGACACAAAAATTTGGAAAGGACTTGTTATTAATTACTATACACATTTTTGCACAGGCATACTAGACACATTTCACTCATTTTCTATTAAAAATCCATCTAAAGTAGGCTGTTTTGATTTTTCTCGTAAAACCTGTTTTCCGGCAAATATCAAATAACGGAAGTTTATTATTTATTTTGAAGAAAGTACACATTGAAAAAAAAACAGGGGAAAAATTGGGAGACAGGATACAAGGCGCGATATATCCGAATGTGCAATGTAACGAAGCTCGATATAGGGAGGGGTTACTGTATCATTGTTTAAAAAAATATATGTTTTTTTTTAAGAATAAGGTAAATTTTTCTTAGGTTCTAGTAATAAAACATAATATACATGAACCTATTTGAAAGCAGATAAAATATAAGAAAAATCTAGCTTAAAAAATTATGCAGTTTATTATGTTTTGTAAACTTTAATTTCATAAATACCATTGGGTAACATTCTTAATTTCTATTTATTGTAACCCAAAATGATTAAAAACTCATTAAAAAAAATTAATGAAATTTTAATGTGATAGTTCCCAGTTCCAGGGTTGCCACGGTCCTTGAAAACCTTAAAAAGTGCTTGAAAAATAAATATATTTTCAAGGTCTTGAAAAACATTATCCACCTTGAAAAGTCCTTAATTTTTTGGACTGACAACATATCTTGAAAAGTTGCAAATGTTAATTTTGGCTTTATTAAAAACACTTTTTTTAATGTAAATCAGTTTCTAATTTTTTTGATTTTTTTTTTTTTTTTTTGTATAATCCAAGAAGGCAGAGCATGTGATTTTAGGTCGATTTTTTAATAACTAAATGGTTATTTTATAACACATATTAAAGTTCATTTGAAAGTTGAGAGCTCTTAGAGTTTTTAAAAACTATCGTGAAATTTAGGTGTTATATGTTCGAATATACAATCCTTGAAAAGTCCTTGATTATTTTTTTACCAAAAAGTGTGGCAACCCATCAGTTCTTATTTGATATTGATACAGAGAGTAGTTATGTTGAGATAGAATTGCACTGTAAAATAAATTTATACCATAGTGAAATGGGCCTAGTGAGAAAAGTGCCAAATTTTGAAAGATTTAATGTTCTGAAAAGGAATATGACAATAAAAAAATTCTTTGCGGTATTCATGTTTTATGTGGTAAAAGGTGTGAGAATTTGTATCGTTTTATTTTTTGAAGAAAAAAATTATAATATGCAATTCTTCTTCAGTTTCCTATTCTGGGCATGAATCTGGTTTTAAATTTTATTCTATTTTTTGCGGCTTTGTCACAATGTTACTTTTTTTACCTGAAAAAAGTCATAGTTTCCATGAAAATTTCAAAACTAATTTCAATGCAGAAAGCTTTTTTTTAACAAAAATATTAATTAAGCTTTCAATGCTAAAATTTTTTTGCTTAAAAATTGATTTATTTGCACTTTTTTGACATAAAAAAACATGAATCTCAAATAGTAGAGCTAAGAATTATGTTTTCATTTGATATTTATATCACCATGTTAAATTCTTTCAAAGTTTGGTGCTCTCTCTTCTATTCCCTGGAGGCTGGGGAGCATAGTGGGTAAAGCACTCGCTTTCCATGCGAAAGGTCCCAGGTTCAGGCATTGCGAAATTAACTGCTGTCCTATAAGCGACCTATCAAAGAAGTCCAACGGAATAATACCCTATGTAGAGGGAGTACACGTTAAATCTGCTCCAAAGTCTGTGTACAATGTTGCCCCTAAAGTTAATGTTGTTGCCGACTCGTCACTTGATTATAGTTTTAACTTTCCGAATGTTAGCCCAGATTTTTCCGTATTTTGTGCATCACTCCTTCTTACAATAATATTAAAAAAAAAAATTTTAAATTATAAATTTTTATTCATAATATACTTTTTCATTTGCAAATGTTTTTAAAATCATCTTTCTTGAAGTATAAACAGTTCTAACGTTATGCTATTTAAAATAAGTTTAATATAAAATATATTTTCCTTCTTACAATAATATTAAATTTTTTTTAAAAAAAATTATAAATTTTTATTCATAATATACTTTTCATTTGCAAATGTTTTTAAAATCATCTCCTTGATTATAAGTTTTAACTTTCTAATGTAGCAGATAAGTTTTCGTAATATATTGTGCATCACTCTTCTTACAATAATATTAAATTTTTTTTTAAAATTATAAATTTTTATTCATAATATACTTTTTCATTTGCAATGTTTTTAAAATCATCTCTCTTGAAGTATAAACAGTTCTAACGTTATGCTATTTAAAATAAGTTTAATATAAAATATATTTAGGGAAAACAACTATACATTTTGCGCATTTCCAGGCCAATCGGAATGTTGAATTACAACGTCAGTGGGAATAGCTCTCGTGTAGCTCTAGTACAACTTTGATTCAATTCCCAATTTTCTATTGTCTGAAAAATTCCCAATTTGTTGCGTAGTGTAATGAGATTCTTCTTTTCCAGTGGGCTAGTTCCTCGACTAATAGGTGAACTTCTGGTGCTGTGGACAGCCACTACCGCCTCTGTTTTAGTCAACACTTACTTAGTCGAGGAAGAGGTACGTCTACATTTTTAATCATTAATCACATTGTGCAGGGCCGGATTTCTAAATAGGCTGTAGCCTAGAGCGGCGAATTTTTTGGGGCGGCAAATTTTACGACCCATTAAAGCAGCATTCGCCATTAAAATATTATTATAAAGATACGAATATTTTTAAGAATAATTTACATAAATGCGAACAAATAATTTACATTAATGTGTAAACCGTAAATGTATATATAATACAATACTAATATTTCGTAGCAAACATGGTAGCTGCGAGGGCAATTGCACCCCTACTCCCGGATTTCGAAGTTGAAAGAAAAATAGTCGAACAGTCTTTTAAAAAATCACCTATTTCGCTTTCGATTTAGCGTGTAAAGGTACATAGATGATTCTAATATGTGTATCTATTTTAAACAGCACATACCACCCTATTTTGCAGCTAACCAGCTACCTTTCCCCGAAGGGGGAGAATATTGTGACAGGGGCAGCAAATCAATCGTAGCCTACAAGCGGCAAATCTTTAAATCCGGCCCTGACATTGTGGAAGGGCTCTTATGGGGACACAAGTTTTTTAAAAAGAAACTAACTTCCCCAATGTTAACCTTATTGTGTGACATGTACATTATTAAATTCAACACACTTTGTAAAAACAAGAACTTTAAAGGAACTAAATTGGATTACAAGCAATAATTAAGGCTTAAAAAAGAAGATACATTTTTAAATGATAGTTTTTAAGGACCATACAGGCACATAAATATCCAAACCCCCTGAATGTTAACCTACAGATAAATTGGATAGATTCTTTCATATCTAGCATCCATAATTTTTTACCTTTTGGTTCCGAACTTGTTGGTATGCTTAGATATTGATAAGTCCCATGTGATTTTTTTAAATATCTTTAAGTTTATTCAAATGTTTTTTATAAGCTGACAAGCAAAACTGTTTATATTGGATATAAATAATTTTCAAAAACAATATCAAGGACTTTGCTACACACAAACGTATGCTTATGAATACCGAACTGAATCATACCAACGAGTTTGGAAACAAATTGGTAAAAAATTGTTTATCCTAATCATGAAAAACTTGATGCAATATTTCCATAGTTTAACATTGGGTAAGTTTTTTTGTTTTCGGAAATTCATGTCTCCTTTATGGTTCTTAGAAACTATTATCTAAAAACAATATTTTTTTAAGAACCTTACTTATTGCTTATTTTCCAATTTAGTTCCTTTTAAAGTTCTTATTTTTACTAAGTGTGGGGAATTTAATAATGTACATGCCACAAAATAATAAACAATTCTTTTTGACTTTGTTTTATTTATCTTATTGTATTTATGTTGATTATTTATAGAAACAGTTTATTCTTAAGAATTAATTTATAATTTACTGTTTGCAAGGAATAGATTAATGCATCTTGAATATCTTTAAATATTGCTTTCTCAAAATAAACTACTTATCTGCACTGATTTGATTATGGTAACATAAAATACCGTTTAGTCGTATATACTGCTCAATGAAAATAGTGCTTGGTAAATAAGACTAGGTAAAAGGACATTAATGCATAGATTAATGCATCTTGAATATCTTAAAATATTGCTTTCCCAAAATAAACTACTTATCTGCACTGATTTGATTAATGGTAACATAAAATACTGTTTAGTATTATACTGGTCGTATATACTGCTCGATGAAAATAGTGCTTGGTAAATAAGACTACTTGAATAATTGAATTTTGTTTTTAATCACAATATACCTCCTATTGGTATCAATTACATGGTCATTTTAAAAAAGTTTTATAAAAATAACTTTTCATTAATGATTGTAATATTTGCTAATATTTATGTAGCTTTTTAGTCCTATTTATAAACAAACATATCAATGTTTTTAACAAAGAGTATTAAAAAAGGTTGCAAAATCTATTATATTTTTTCGTTTTTCGGGACTGTACCAGAAAAGCGGGACATTTGTTATGGGACAATGAGATAAATAGCGGGACTGTCTCGCCAAAAACGGGATTTCTGGTCGCAATAGTCATGAAAAAAACTATTCCTTCTTATGCCTAAGATAAAAGTTCAGAGCAGAGAATAAATAGATTCGAAATAAAAGTTCTAAATTTGTGCAAATTTTAAAAATATTAATAACTAAAAAGTTTTCAAATATTGTTTTCTTTTTAGTTGTCACAATGTTAAATATTATATATACTTAAACTCATTGTGCCAATTTACAAAATCTAAATTTAAAACCTCTATTTAAAGGCAAATAATAAAAATAATATTCCTTAATATGTTTTAAGATTTTTATTCGTAATGAGATAAATATTTTAAATATGTATATTTTTTTCATTTCAGACATTAAAAGGTTATGTAAAAGCTTCTATGAGTGTAAGTTTGTCCAACTTTTTTACTTTTTATATAATTATGTTTTGCATTATCTTATTTTTCTCTTCTGGCTTTGATCATAAATATTTAATTACATTCTTTTAATCTCTGAGCATGTTAACAATCGTGGATGTTATACTCTTAATTCAGTAATATTTTGTGCAAGATGCCAAATTCTTGTAAAATTCGTAAATGTAAAGAGAGGTATAAAAAAGGATTTGTCACACTTCACAGGTAAAATTTATTTAGTTCTACATACTTTTAGTAATTGTGTTCTTTATAAACTGTACTTTTTATCGAGGGAATTTATTCTGAAAGCTCTTTTATATTGAAGAATCATCTTCATGATTAAGTCAACGTTGTTAGAATTCTAATTAATCTTTTGGGCCAAGTCAATTAAATTAATGGTCTGAACATTGACAGCTTAGAAGCAGAATATTTTTAGTACATTTTAGCAAAAAAAAGAATCTTGCTTTTGGAATCGTAGTTTTCGAGTTACTAATATTTAAAAAGTCGAACATTTGTTAAATTGAACAGCTAATGAATTGAAATAGCGATTCATCTTTTGTTCCTTTCTCAACTTCTTTTTCATACCACTAGATTGTCGGCCTCATATGTTCAAGTCATTGTAGAAAAACTCGCCAACTGGTCGCGATCACGTGATGAGGTAAAATATTACCCCATCATGTGACCATGAGCAGGGTGGTAACAGAACCTGGGAAATCGGAATTCTCAGGGAACTTTTTAATTCTGGAAATATCAGAGAATTCTCATGGAATTTTTCAAATTTTGCAAAATATCGGGGAATTTTTTCAATTTTGGATTACTTAAACAGCAGGTTTAGGTTGTACTTGTGATCACTACTAATGGACACTTGATCAAAAGAAAATATTCTAGTTCGTCCGATTTGCCTGAAGGACCAATCTTGGAGGACAGATGAATATCTCTTACGAATCATGTTATAACATGATTCTCTGATCATGTGGTTCCTCTATACTCTATTCAGATTTTCGGAAAAGTTAGGTAGGTTAACCCATAATCCGGAAAATCTTAAGTCCTGCGATGTCTGGATTAAATTTTCTCTACTGCATTGAATTGTGTGTATTGTATATTTTCTAGGTAATTTGTAAAATCAGGTAATTTTTTTGTGAAAGTATCAGGGAAATCATGGAAATATCAGAGAACTTTTTTTCTAGGATTTTGTTACCACCCTGATGAGGGGATCGCCTTTAGGTTTGCCAATGCGCAGTCCATTCTATTTAATGTCTCTGGTTTATTCAGGCTTACTATAGCTACTTTCTAATGGCTCCACTTTTTTATGCGCCAAGCATCTCTATCTTCTTAACTCAATTCTTATTGATATTGTTTCATTATTCATGAAATGTTTGCTTTTTATTTTATACCTCCAGGGTTCCCACTGGTCCTTGAAAGTCCTTAAGAAGTCCTTGATTTTCAATTTCAAGGACCCTTTACACTCCTTGATTTTGACCAAAAATCATTGGATGGACCTTGATTTTTGATTTCAAGGACCCCCTAGTACTCTTTGATTTTGACCAAAAATCGTTGAAAAGTCCTGGAATTTCAATGTTCATGAAATTCAAATTTCGATAAGTCATTCCCTCCCAACTATTCGCTATGTAGGCCAAGTAGCATTTCGGCATTCTACATAACAATGCTTATTTGCCAGTTACATTTTCGCCGAATCCTTCTGTCATCATTTCAAAATTTGAAATCTGTAACTCTAATAATTTTGGCTGGGTGTTGATACATAACTCAGTCAGTCAGGATTTCTACCTTTATATATAGATTTTGTTTTATTTGTAAAAATGGCGTAGTTATAGATCCTGATTTTAAGTCCTTGAAGTCATTAAATCTTGATTTATTTTGAAATAAGAGTAGGAACCCTGACCTCCTATTAATATTTAAATTATCCTTTAAAATTCCTCTGTAATTTATTTTCAACCTGTAGAAAACCTAATAGGAACATCATTTATGACTGCAAGTAGTTTTTAAGAAGTTTTTTTTTGTTAGAGATTTTTTTGTTGTCTTTAAATAAATGAAGTAAATGCAGTAGTGGTATTTATATAAAAATATTTAAAATAAACTGTATGGTTTAAATTGATTAGCTTTTCCATTAATATACCTTTTATGATTGTGACAATCGGATAAATTGATGTTTATAATATTTTTGAGTTAAATATTTCTGATTTACATTATTATTGTATGATGTGTAGTGATGTGTATTATATTATTAGTGTATAAATTTTCACACAATCATTATTAAAATAAATTTCCAAATAAATATTGAGATTAATATCTAAGAGAATATACGAGTTTAAAGTTATTTTTATAAAAGTTTTAGTTCTAAAAGCAAATATGTATTATTTAACTTCTAATTATTATCAATATTTACTATAAGGTATTTACTTTTTTTTTATCCACTAAATTTGAAGAATAATGGGTTTTCTACTTCCAGTACCTTGCTAGTGCTGTGTTCTATCCTTTCCAAGTTGTGAGTCACGTTTGCATTGTGAATGATTGTGGGTTAGTGCATTTTTTTTATTTCTTCTGAATAACATGTCTTTAAGGGGGAATGGGCGCGCTGGTCCAGGGGTCTCCAAAGTAAAGTGTATCAGTGTTAATCCAATGGGAAAAAACTATTTTCTCTGCCACATTTCTCCGGCTGTATTGAATATTTTTACAAACTGTTTTTTTTTAATAATAAATGTAGCTAACTTACAGGTCACGCCCTGCCCACTCTTTGAAATTGGTTCGAATATTTTTTTAAAATTTACATTAAATAATTTTACATAAAATATTCGAATTCATTTCAAAAAGTGGAAGATAGAGACCTGTAAGTTATCTACATTTATTATTTAAAAAAAACAGTTTGTAAAAATATTTCATACAGCCGGAAAAATGTGGCAGAGAAAATAGTTTTTTTTTTTCCATTGGATTAACACTAAGGCACTTGAGTTTGGAGACCCGCGGTCCAGCGCGCCTATTCCCCCTTAACCTTTTACGATACACGAGTAGGTTCCTTTGGGAAAAAGTGGCATATACCGTATAATAAGGTTAGCATCATTCGAGGAACCCCATTGTGTATGGCATTATAAACAAGCTTGAATATTAAATGTAGTAAATGATGTAAAATATGTATTATCATTGAGCTAGAAGAAACGTGGAGTGAGGTGTGTGATTCACTGAACAGGGCAGCAAACAAGCCGGTCCAATAACGAAACGCAGAGAAATACACGGCACTGCAGCAGAAACGAACCGGGCAGAAAACCTAGAAACTTGCCTATTTCGCTATTGGGTTCGTCTTCGCTGGTTCTTAGTTAGATCCACATGGTTATTTCTTAAAAAAGCTGGAATTTAAAGTTAAAGAAAGTTAATTTCTTTCGAACTAAAAATGTTAAAATACAATTAGGAGCCCAAGTCAATATGATAGAGGGGTCTCATACAAGCATTGCATACAAGTGTAAGGAAAAATGGTCCTTTTCTGCCCTGTTCGCTCAAAAGGGTGGGAGTGGGTTTTCGGCTCGCGGACACCTTACTCCAGTTTCCCTTCTAGCTCAATGTGTATTATGTACTCATATTATTAATTAAAGTTATAAATGACATCTGTTGAATAAATTAAAACCCTATGTGTGCTATCAGTAGTAAAAGTATATTATTTAAGGTATCTGCCTACGTTCGAGACAATTATTTTGAAAAACGTTATTTATTAAGCATTTAAACATATTTTTAACACTTATATGCATGAAATATAAATAAAAAGTAAAACATTTAGAATACAAATTCCTTTTTAATAAATTCTGAGCTATTTTGTTGTTAAATTGGGGTGTAAAACACCATTATGCAAAACCTGATTTCATAAAAACTACTTAAGATAACCAAATTTCATTTTACTATGTTACAGTACTAACCCTGTTAAAGGCAATGAACTAAAATCTAAGAGATATATTGAAAGGAAAAATTTTGCTCGTCGAAACATCTCAGGTGTTTTGTTGCAAAACTGCATTTTTTTAGAATTGTCTCTTTGAAAAACATGTTATAAAAATGAAATTGCATATAGAACCATATGTTCTAGTTACATGCCTGTAAACAGTTGTGAATATGTTGGAAATTTTTATATGAAAAACATATAAATTTTTGTTAAATCATGTTTTGTGTGAAGGTTTGTAAAGCAAAACTTAAATTTGTCAGAAATGTGTTCTGAAATTTCTACTATGCAAACAAACATGTTTTGAAAAAGTAATCAATCAATCATTTATATTGCCTGATTACTAAAGCAAAACTTGATACTAAATAAACGTAAATAATGTGGATTTGCAATAACACCCTTATAAATTAAAATAAAAATAAAAAAACAAGAAAAAGCAATTACTAATTAAATATAAGCAATTAAAAAGTTAGTTTCGGTTTCGAAATAAGACTTCCGGTTGAATTCGACTACTTTTGTTAATTATTAAAATAGTCATAACTTTGTTTCTAGATGACGTAAAATTAAACTTCTTACAGTTTTGGAAACTAGAATAATTGGGCTATAAAGCTAAAAAAAAACTTGCATTGAATTTCATTAAATATAGGTATTTTAATGTAGGCGGGGAAAGGGAAAAGAGGTTAGCTTTTTTTTGCTTTAACAACAATTTGAGTTAAATTGGTAGTTATTTTTAATAGTCAAAGATTAATTATTAGTCTATGTTGCTATTATTTAAATTAGGATTTTTTTAAATTGTAGTCTGCTATAAATTGTGTTACTGGTGTATAAAAACTTTAAATCTATCTATAGTCAATTTATTGTCTCATAATCAAATCCTTTAGAATTTGTTTTTAAAAATTAAGTCTCATTGTACCCTATTTAAATTACTATACAATTTTTATTTCCAATTTTTTAAGAGAGAGTAATTGATTTTTTTATGTAAAAATAATAAAATTATATATATACATTTTATATTTTTATTGCATCATATTTAATATTTAAAGCCTTATTTTTTTTTGCTTGTATTATCTTTACTAATTTATGCAAATTTGTATCTGTAGACTCAAGGCAGGTTTGCCTGGTAACATGCCAATATATGTAAACTGGACCGACTGTTGGTCTCACCTAAGTGCCATAGTAAGTATCTTTTAAAAAATATAATTCATGAAACTATTTAAATATTAATTTATATAATTTGATCTCTTAATTGGGCAGAAAATAATGTTCCCCCCGTTATTTCCCATATATTTCATTATTATTATTCCCCAATTATTTAATTATTATTATTATTCCCCAAGTATTTGTCGACTTATTGTTCTGGAAAAACATCATTTTAGCTCTTGTTACTTTCCATTACCAATATGAATTACAGTCAAACCCCGTTAACACGTATTCAGCGGGAGCACCGGAACATTTCATGTTAACTGTCAGGAGCTTTTTTACATTGAACCCGTAAATAGTTTTTAAAAAATAGCATCTAAAAATTATCTAATTTAATACACTAATAATACATGCATACAATTAGTAATTCATTTAATAAAGTTTTTTTTGGAGTAGTATAAACTATAGAAAAATAAGGAAAATGTTTGAGGTACAGCAGTTAAGAACAACAATTGAATTTGAACTGACGAATCATGGGAGATCTTATTTTCTCAGAAGTAGAAGACAATACATTCTTAGAACGTTTCTTTGCCTTTTTTTATGTTTTTTTTAATTTGCTCGTTCAATTATGTACTGAAAAAAAAAAGTCGAATTCTGACTTTTTGTTTGGGTAAAGCGGGATTTCGCCAAAAGCGATTTTGTGTTAAGAGCTTTTTTAACATTACCTCAAAGCCTTATAGGCTGGGGAAATGCTTTCAGTTCATCTAAAGCGAGGCCGCCGCGAATAGTACACAGCAGCTACACTGCTTATCAGGCCCGGTACAACCAGATGGCGCTTTACCGATCTTGTCGCTAGGCGATGGCTGTTGAATGTTTACATGTGTGTGTTTATATTTGACTAGCAAATACCTGTTCTTCGCACAGACTAAAAGAATATCAAATCTATCCAAGTATATGTCATTTAATTTGCTATAGGATAATAAGCTTTGCCTTTGTTCCTGTTCATTATAAAGAATAAAATCCCGTTACTTATATTGCTTTAAAATTCCAAAATAAAAATACATCACTATAAAATGCACATCCTCATATCACAAAATCTTCCTCAATATGAACTTACTGCCATCACAATTTTCCTGATAAATTCAAAATAACCATAATTGTATAACAATGTTACTTCACGTCAAAACCTCCATTCTGGGTTTTAAAAAAAAAACATTTAGCTCATTGGCACGTTCAATTATTTTTCAAATCATTAATTTAGTTTCTGAAGGTAATGGCAAGAAAATAAAAGCATTTTCAATTGTAATTATCTTTTGCGTTCATTTTAATTTCTTCTGTCGAATGGCAACACGAAAGGGGAAAAATGATCGGATTTGAGCGAAAGTGGTGTATTTTTTTCAGAAAATTAGAATTTTCTCTAAAAATGGAACAAATATGAAAAAACTAAGCCTCAGGTGCACACGTTGGTATTAAAGGGAATCTATCTTAAAATTTTCGAATTTCTGAGGGCAGTATAAGTAGGTGTTTTAGGATCCACAGACACAAAGACTCTTTTATTATTATAGATTATTGCTTTTTAATTGCTTTACAATTGCTGAAAATAATTATTTTGTTTCTGCTTTTTTGACATTACCTCAAAGCCTAATAGGCTGGGGAAATGTTTTCTGTTCAAGTGAAGCGGGGCCGCCGCGAATAGTGCACAGCAGCTACACTGCTTATCGGGCCCGGTACAACCAGATGGCGCTCTACCGATCTTGTCGCTACGCGATGGCTTTGAATGTTTACATGTGTTTGTTTATGTTTGATTATTGCTTTACAATTGCTGAAATAATTATTTTTTTTCTGCTTTTTGACATTACCTCAAAGCCTAATAGGATGGGGAAATGTTTTCTGTTCAAGTGAAGCGGGCCGCAGCGAATAGTGCACAGCAGCTACACTGCTTATCGGCCCGGTACAACCAGATGGCGCTTTACCGATCTTGTCGCTACGCGATGCTGTTGAATGTTTACATGTGTTTGTTTATGTTTGATTATTGCTTTATAATTGCTGAAAATAATTATTTGTTTCTGCTTTTTTGACATTACCTCAAAGCCTAATAGGCTGGAAATGTTTTCTGTTCAAGTGAAGCGGGCCGCAGCGAATAGTGCACAGCAGCTACACTGCTTATCGGGCCCAGTACAACCAGATGGCGCTTTACCGATCTTGTCGCTACGCGATGGCTGTTGAATGTTTACATGTGTTTGTTTATGTTTGATTATTGCTTTACAATTGCTGAAAATAATTATTTTGTTTCTGCTTTTTTGACATTACCTCAAAGCCTAATAGGCTGGGGAAATGTTTTCTGTTCAAGTGAAGCGGGGCCGCCGCGAATAGTGCACAGCAGCTACACTGCTTATCGGGCCCGGTACAACCAGATGGCGCTTTACCGATCTTGTCGCTACGCGATGGCTGTTGAATGTTTACATGTGTTTGTTTATGTTTGATTATTGCTTTACAATTGCTGAAAATAATTATTTTTTTTCTGCTTTTTTGACATTACCTCAAAGCCTAATAGGATGGGGAAATGTTTTCTGTTCAAGTGAAGCGGGGCCGCAGCGAATATCACAGATACACTGCTTATCGGACCCGGTACAACACAGATGGCGCTTTACCGATCTTGTCGCTAGCGATGGCTTGAATGTTTTACATGTGTTTGTTTTATGTTTGATTATTGCTTTTAATTGCTGAAAATAATATTTTTGTTTCTGCTTTTTTGACATTACCTCAAAGCCTAATAGGCTGGGGAAATGTTTTCTGTTTCAAGTGAAGCGGGGCCGCAGCGAATAGTGCACAGCAGCTACACTGCTTATCGGGCCGTACAACCAGATGGCGCTTTACCGATCTTGTCGCTACGCGATGGCTGTTGAATGTTTACATGTTTTTTTATGTTTGATTATTGCTTTACAATTGCTGAAAATAATTATTTTGTTTCTGCTTTTTTGACATTACCTCAAAGCCTAATAGGCTGGGGAAATGTTTCTGTTCAGGAAGCGGGGCCGCCGCGAATAGTCACAGCAGCTACACTGCTTATTGGACCCGGTACAACCAGATGGCGCTTTACCGATCTTGTCGCTAGCGATGGTGTTGAATTTTACATGTTTTGTTTGATTATTGCTTTTTAATTACTGAAAATAATTATTTTGTTTCTGAAAAGGGTAAGAAGAGAAAATGTAATGCCCTCTAATCTAGTTCATCTGAAAAATAGTGATTTTTTATTCTAATATTAAATTATGACTTTTTATACAACTAGTAATTAAAAGATAAAGGTTAGATATTGTGCAAGAAGAATGCTATTGTATGAAATTTGATTTATGTATTAATAAGTTCATTCCTAATATTTTTTCAAAATACTATGCAAATGATGTCAAAATTTGTGGTTTATTATTTTGTTTCTAGATAAGAAATGTAGTTTATCGGAATTATAAAATGAGTGTTTATTCAAATTATCTTGATAAAAAGTTTTTATGTTAATAAATTGTTTCACTCTATGTGCTGTATTTATTAAATAATATATTTTTAATGACTATTAAAAATGAATTTGAATTGCATAGTTTTTTAAGTTAATTAACCATCACTACTGAAAAGGTAAATGTACCTGTAAATAATTATACAAATATAAAAACTGAAAAATATGCTTTATTAAATTAGTTAATTTAAAATAATTCATAATTTTGAAGAAGTTAGACCGAAAGTTTACATGAAAATAAATACAATATTAGCTGCCAGAGTCAATTGACCTGACTTAAATAATCTATAATCTTTTCTTTAAAAAAAATAAGACCTATTTATATTTTATTTATGCATTGTAATGTGAAATTTAATTATCCTGTGGTTCTATCTCATTATATCAAACAACCAAAAATCAACCCCAAAGAAAATCTAAAATAGTTTCCATATCCAAGTACCCTTTAAAATTCAGCAGATTTTAAGTAAGAAAAGTTCTTTCTATATATATAAAAACGGAGCGGAAGCTCTCTCGCACGTCCGAACGCAAGTTTCGTTTTCCCCCCCCCCCTTATCGCGTAGGATGAGTCATCACAATTCAGTACCGGGCCCGATAAGCAGTGTAGCTGCTGCGTACTATTCGCTGCTGCCCCGTCTGAAGCGAAATTTCGTATTAAGCGAGTTCGAGTTAACGAGGTGTAACTGTCTAAAGTAATGTAAGTATGGCAAAGGTGTCGAAAATCCGAAATGGAGACTATAATCAGGGTTCATACTCTATCTATGATAGTGAAATTCAGGAGTGCAGCAATGTAAATTCAGGAGGTCACGAGGAATAAAATTGAATACGTTATTATTGTATTAGTCCAGTGACTTCACTGCACTTCAAATGATGAAACAGAAGGAAAAAAAATCTTCTACTAAAGAGTTGTGCGGTGCATTCTGGGACCTAATTATCACGATGTCTGAACTCTATTTTTCTGCTGTGCATGAGCAGTAGACTTATTCCGAGAAAAGCGGCAGAGAAAGGAAAAATATATTCGTAACATCAATTTTTTCAGGAGAGGGAAAAAATATCAGGAGATGAGACACAAATTTCAGGAGTTATAAGGGCCCTTAGAAGAAAGAAATGAATTTCAGGAGGCGTACGAACCCTGTATAATTATAGAGAGTGTTTAATAATCTTCTTTCTTCCTACAGGGTCAACTGAAGAGGGGATCCAGCATCTTATGGAGGTACTACAGTGGTCCGTACATGTCGGCAACTCTGGGTGGGTCTACAGGGAGGAGAGTGCATGCTCAGGCCTTCCCTTACAGCATGCAGAAGAAAGGTGGGTGTGGCACAAATATTTGTATGCTTCAATTATTTCCATATTCGGGGTAAAACATTTGTATGTACAACAAAATACAGGGTGTTTACTCATCTGCGGAATGCCTGAAAAAGTCAGAGAAAATATTTATTTTTGGGTGAAAGCCCTGCACCAAATTTTAGGTTTTAAAATATACGTCTGTGTTCTTTTTGTTATGGGTGTCATGGTTAATTTTTTAAGTCTGCTGCTAATCCAAAATATTAATTATGCAAAAATTATTTCATTTAGTCAAGTTTACCTCAAAAAAGTATAAAAGCTGAAGTTGGTGTTTTGGAATGATAACATTTAACTTTTAATACCAATATAGGAACATTCCAACTAACTAACGTCCTTGCCAACTACAGCTCCATATTCAGTTATTCATATGTGTATTAGATGGGTTTTTCGTATACAAAGATCAAAAGTTATATGGAAATTAATATTTTGAAGTGTCCTTATCGTTCCGGTTCTCTTAAGTTTGCTTGTAAAAGGTTAGTTTCCAAAACTTGGTGGGGCTGGGAAGCCGAGTCGACAAGACGCTTGTCTTGCATCTGAAAGATCCCAGGTTCATTACCAGCGTGTAAAATACTTTTTTGTGTGTGTATAGCAGTTCTGCTACACCAAAGTATTTGTGTGTAGCAATTTTTAATTAATGCATAGCACTTTTGAATATTGTCCCTCTTTATCGTTGCACCGCTAATTCCGTTGATTAGCGATGCGTTGAAATTTTTTTACATTTTAAGTTATCTACGTGCTCTGCACATAAAGCGCACATTATTTTAGTAACAACGTTACCGTTAGATTCGTACTTCAGCCACACTCATTATTCGGATCCAACGAGTGATCCGTTTTTAACAGTTCGTAACTGAACCGCCGTATTTTACTTTCGTTGATTTTCGCAACACAAATAATAACCAATTGGAAATCTCGCTAAATCTTTCTGTTCTGGCGCGATTATCGGCGGTTTGTTTACATTTTTTCCCACTCACTTCCAGTCTGGTATGGAGTTGAGATGTTTCCCTGCCCGAACGAAAAGCGGCCAACGGATTCGAATTGAGATAGAGCTCCATGACTTAGACAACTGAACTGAAGCGATCTGACTTCGAATCGTTTGCAAAAACACCATGGTCTATAACTATGGTTTTGGTTATGACAAACGGAGATGCTTTGTGAGTATCGCAACTAAATGCGATACAAAGCTAAATCGCTATCGCAAGTTAACATTTTGGTGTCGCGTTTCGCGATGCGATACCACTTATTTTACACGCTGTTCATTACCAGGCATCGCACAAATAACTGCTTACCTACAAACGGTCTGTGCTGCTGGAAAGTCTGACAAGCAATACCCTGTGTACAGGGAGTGCATGTTAAATATGCTTCAAAGTACGATGTCGCCTTTAAAAGTTATGTTGGTTGCCTACTCAGGTGTTGGCTTGTCACTTGAATGTAGTTCTAAATTACGACGCCCATTGCCAATAGCCCTCATGTAGCTCTAGTGTAATAATTCAGCCTAACCCAACCAAAAGTTAGCTTTAACTGAAATGACTTGTGTGTTCATTTGTAGTCATAGATATCATAGTTAAAGTATTAGATTTGCAGATCATGTGACCTCCAATGCTAACGACGGGACGCGCATGGAGGGCCAGAATAAGAGGGCAATGGGGCCAGTGTTGCCACAACTTTCAGGAGAAAAATGCTACGGCATCATTGGAAAAATACCATTTAATTCTAAAATTACAAAAAAATACTAGAAAATCATTTCAAGTCACTAAAAAGATTCGAAAATGCAGCTAGTATTTTTACGATATTTTTTTGTAATTTTAGAATTAAATGGTATTTTTCCAATGATGCCGTAGCATTTTTCTCCTTAACGTGGTGGCAACACTGGCCCCATTGCCCTCTTATTCTGGTCCTCCATGCGCGTCCCGTCGTTAGCATTGGAGGTCACATGATCTGCCAATCTAATACTTTGACTATGATATCTATGTTTGTAGTGTAACTAAACATTAATTTTTTTCTTCATTTCAGATTAATGTGTTGTGCCCATTTCGAATTCTAATCACTCATTGATTGAGGCCAGTCATGACTTATATTCGCAGACTATCGATTTGTAGGAAGTGTTGTTCTGTAGGCTCGTATGTATTTCATCCTCTTTGAACAAGTCTTTTGAATTTGTTTTCTTAATTACGAGATTAAAATAGTATATCTTTTGTGTAAAAGTAGCTTGTTTTTTGTCTTTTAGACATTTTCATGTAATTGACAATTATGAAAATCTAATTTAAGAAAATTTCCTTGAAACTCACATGACCAAAAACAGTGTAGGATGTAACAGTGTTTTAAAAATGGCGCTTCAGTTTGAAGACGCATCATGAAAATAAACATGCACATTTTCAAAATGATCGATTAAAAGGAACAAACTTCTAATTTGAACCAGTTTTTAAAAATAAATTAGAACAAAGATTTCGTGGTTTGGATGTTTAGTTAAAATCATACTAAAGTGCGTTGTAGATATTTCAGATCTAGTCAACTGGGGGTAAGATCAATTGAAATCATTGTGAAATCTACAAACTTGAATGAAAGTAACTGGAACTTAGAATACCTTTTTTTGCCATTTAAAAAATCAATTGTTTTGGTCTTGGATCATTCAAAACAGTTTTTGTAGTTTCAAGTTCAACAGACATATCGCACAAAAAGGAATGTTTAGAAATTGCCACCCAATGGATAAAAAAAGCCAAGCATGATGTTATAAACCATTGTAAGAGGATTGAGAGTGTTCTTACCAGAAGTGACATATGGCTTATTTTAAAATCAATTGCTGGTTAATTTAATTGTTTACTAGGTGAATGGTCGGTACTATTCAAAGTTTTTTTAAAGGACTATTACTTTCAAGGAATTTGAAATTCATGTAATTCCTCATTTAACGGTTTATCCTAAGAGTACCTTTTTATTTGGCTAAGGAAAATAAAATACTAATTATTGTTTACTAGGTGAATGGTCGGTACTATTCAAAGTTTTTTTTAAAGGACTATTACTTTGCAAAGGAATTTGAAATTCATGTAACTTCCTCATTTAAACGGTTTACTCTAAGAGTACCCTTTTTATTTAGGCTAAGGAAAATAAAATACTTATTTAATTGATTTACTAGGTGAATGGTCGGTACTATTCAAAGTTTTTTTTAAAGGACTATTACTTTGCAAAGGAATTTGAAATTCATGTAACTTCCTCATTTAACGGTGTATCCTAAGAGTACCCTTTTTATTTAGGCTAAGGAAAATAAAATACTTAATTTAATTGTTTACTAGGTGAATGGTCGGTACTGTTCAAAGTTTTTTTTTAAAGGACTATTACTTTGCAAAGGAATTTGAAATTCATGTAACTTCCTCATTTAACGGTTTATCCTAAGAGTACCCTTTTTATTTAGGCTAAGGAAAATAAAATACTTAATTTAATTGTTTACTAGGTGAATGGTCGGTACTATTCAAAGTTTTTTTTAAAGGACTATTACTTTGCAAAGGAATTTGAAATTCATGTAACTTCCTCATTTAACGGTTTATCCTAAGAGTACCCTTTTTATTTAGGCTAAGGAAAATAAAATACTTAATTTAATTGTTTACTAGGTGAATGGTCGGTACTATTCAAAGTTTTTTTTAAAGGACTATTACTTTGCAAAGGAATTTGAAATTCATGTAACTTCCTCATTTAACGGTTTATCCTAAGAGTACCCTTTTTATTTAGGCTAAGGAAAATAAAATACTTAATTTAATTGTTTACTAGGTGAATGGTCGGTACTATTCAAAGTTTTTTTTAAAGGACTATTACTTTGCAAAGGAATTTGAAATTCATGTAACTTCCTCATTTAACGGTTTATCCTAAGAGTACCCTTTTTATTTAGGCTAAGGAAAATAAAATACTTAATTTAATTGTTTACTAGGTGAATGGTCGGTACTATTCAAAGTTTTTTTTAAAGGACTATTACTTTGCAAAAGGAATTTGAAATTCATGTAACTTCCTCATTTAACGGTTTATCCTAAGAGTACCCTTTTTATTTAGGCTAAGGAAAATAAAATACTTAATTTAATTGTTTACTAGGTGAATGGTCGGTACTATTCAAAGTTTTTTTAAAGGACTATTACTTTGCAAAGGAATTTGAAATTCATGTAACTTCCTCATTTAACGGTTTATCCTAAGAGTACCCTTTTTATTTAGGCTAAGGAAAATAAAATACTTAATTTAATTGTTTACTAGGTGAATGGTCGGTACTATTCAAAGTTTTTTTAAAGGACTATTACTTTGCAAAGGAATTTGAAATTCATGTAACTTCCTCATTTAACGGTTTATCCTAAGAGTACCCTTTTTATTTAGGCTAAGGAAAATAAAATACTTAATTTAATTGTTTACTAGGTGAATGGTCGGTACTATTCAAAGTTTTTTTAAAGGACTATTACTTTGCAAAGGAATTTGAAATTCATGTAACTTCCTCATTTAACGGTTTATCCTAAGAGTACCCTTTTTATTTAGGCTAAGGAAAATAAAATACTTAATTAAATTGTTTACTAGGTGAATGGTCGGTACTATTCAAAGTTTTTTTTAAAGGACTATTACTTTGCAAAGCAATTTGAAATTCACGTAACTTCCTCATTTAACGGTTTATCCTAAGAGTACCCTTTTTATTTAGGCTAAGGAAAATAAAATACCATAAACAAATAATGCATAAAAAATAAAGCCAATCATAATACAAAACTCCTTTTAAATATACAATCGGGTCATTATTGCATTATTGAGGCTGACCGCCTTACCGGGGCCATTGCCTGGCACCCCAGAGCCCTAGGTCACAAAAGCTGAAATGAGCACAGCAGGCCTTGGCCCAGTAATGGGCTGTTGCGCCGAGGAGTTTAGTTTTTCGTTATTGCTTGTGCAAGTTATTTCCTGATAATAAAGTTTCAAACCAAGTTTTGAATGGATGAGTAGTTTTTGTGCCTTTTATGAGGAATGTATGATTATTAATATTGACTCTAGTCTGAGTAAACAGTCAAAAATTCCAACTTGAGTCAGTATTAGCATATGTTTGTTTAGAGCAGGTGAACAGCCTTTTACTTGTATCAATCGTGATTACTGGAAGTTCGGTTCAGAATACTGCTTAAAGTTCTTTCACTTAGTATGGAATATTTGAAAATAGTCAATATACTTTTTTTCTTTTGATTCTAGAGTTTTGTTGTGACTGATTCTAGAGTTGATTGTATCAGTTGATTGATCAGGTGTTGTAAAACTGATTCTAGAGTTTTTATTTGTTTAAAGTTTAACATGTTTGAACATGTTGACACTATAAGCCCCATATGAGCATAAATAAAACTTTTTTTTTTAATTTTACTAAACTCCCTAATCCTAATTTTCTCTATTATTAGTTATATCGTTTGTTGAAATTTGGGGGGAGGGTGGAAATACGTAAAAGGTTCTGATATTGAAAATCTCTCGCGTCACATCCTTGGGAAAAAAAATCTTCAAAATATAAGATAACACTCAATGAAATGTTAGCTTTTATCGTCTATATAAAAAGACGAAACTTTTCTTGCCTTATAGACAATTTGTCGTTGTAAATAGGTTATAGGTTTTGCATCAGTTTGAACAACAAACCGAAACATGTGCTGCTAGGCACTCTTGGCATCCCTTTGTCTTGTAAGCTAGATTAGGCACAGAAGGTCTTGGCCCCTTGTGTAGCTCTAGTTTGTGTGGTGTTAATCCAAACAACCTCTATGTATGCCACTGAATTTATATAGAATTTTTTTTTTAATTTCAGAAAAGGAAATTTAAATTGGAGATTTAAGCTTTGACATTAAAAATGTATGTTTTATTAAGTTTTAAAATTATTTTTTTGTATACCGTGACTTGTAATAACAACAGTAGAGCCAAATAATTAACTTAAAATTTTTGAAATAAGTTTATATTTTTACAGAAATTTTTCTTTTAATGGCCCGTTGTTGATGGTAGAATTTATTAAGGCTGCTTATCACCCCCAACAAAATACATCTTAGGCCCAAACCATTTTTTGTTGGCAACTACTGGGGCGGGCTTAACCCAGAATCGTGGTCCTATCCCAGCAAAGCGGAGAGAGTGGTTTGACCCCCTCTCCTATTCCCCACAAGGGGGTCAATTCAAGGAAGGTGGGGGAGTCGCTCTCTTCTCCCAAGTTGTAAAAGAAACTGGCCCCAAGCCTTCCAGCTATATGAATCTATACTGGTCTACAGATAACAAGATCTTGTGAGGTTTTTGTGTGTGTTTTTTTTTTTTGTGGCTCACCAATTTTTGTAGGGGATGGGTGTCGCGTTATCTGTTTTCATTTTCTGGAATATGTGTGAAACAAATTATTCGCTTAGTGTAATGGATATAAGAATAAAAGTAATATAAATAGTAAGTTTTTGATTTCGAAACTGTTCTTTTAATCTAAAAAGCCATGATACGTTTTAAAAATTCCGAAAATTTTCGTATGTGAATAACTTTTTTTCTCTAGGATATTACTAGTTGGACAACAGGTTCGCAAAATTTTAAACTTTTTCAAACTGAGAATATAAGCATATTATGAAAGGTTCGTTAAGGTATATGCATGAAGAATATAAAAAAAAGCATAACGCATAATTTAAATAGAAATATACTGGCTCTATATAATTGAAACAATAATGCTCAAAGTCTTTCTGTAAAACAAGCAAATGCGTAGAACAACTTTTAATTTGGTACAAAAGCAATTGTTGACAACCACGAGAGAAACTCTCAAAAAAATGATTTCTTCTCAAAAATCCCTTGACGCTGCTTACGATGTATCTACAAGATTGCTTTGGGTACCAGCTCTGGTGTAGAACTCGTCCCTTGAACAGAAATTTAGAATATGATGCTAGCCACCAATAGCCCTCGTGTAGCTGTAGTGTGGTGATTCTTAAAACTAAAATAATATAGTTGGAAATATTAAAAAAATTGCAATATTTGAAACTCAACATTGGTCAAAATTTCCTCCTCTAGAAATATTGGATCTCCAATACTTAATCTTCGATTTTATTAGTCACTAGCCTTCAGATTAGAATTAATTTTGCAAATTACTTTCTTCTACAAAACGTCTTGAGTACAGTGATATTTGGTGAGACATTACTCAGTAAAAGTGGTGTTAGCCTGACTGCCTCTAGCTTTGTGGTGTAACGTTACACCACAAGAAATGAAGTTTGAACACTTCTATTTCATTGGTGTAACGTTGCTCCATAAATCTGGAGGCTACTAGGCAGTCAGAACTTTTACAGAGAAACTTTCCACTCAATTTATATGCTGTGTATGGACAACCTGCATATAAATACAATTAACAGATATTTTTATCAAATAAATAAACAATGCGAAAAGTGTAATAAAAATAGTAGAATAAACTTATCATATAGTTAGAAAAAGAGTCAAATAAATGTTACATTTTATGCATGGACAATGATTAGTAATTGAAAGACTTGTAGTGTTACACACTCCTAGTTTTTATTTTACAAATAAACGTATTTTTATAACGTGAAACTATAATGCAAAATAACTAAACTTTTACGCATATTGTGCTCTTTAAAATAAAAACTGAAATATTTAAAAATGGTTAATATACACATATAACTAAAATAATCAAATGAAAAATTTCTTCCAATACAAAGCAATATTCTTTTTTTTTTACAGTTAGAATTAGCAATTTAAGTTCAAATGTAAAGTTTAAATATGTTTTTAAAACATTATTTTTTTTTCTTTTTTTTTTTTGCTTCTATTTTCTCTAATATCCATCGACCTAGTATATCGGGGATCCAAGATTTCCGGAAGCAGACAATCATAATAAAAGGTCTCAAGCTTTGATTGCATAAAAGTCTCCCAAAATTGATCATCTCTTAAAACCTTTTCTACTTTTATCCCTTTTCTGGTCCAAAGTACAAAGAGACAGTATTGTCTGCCAGTTATTTGCAACTGACCTTGGACTTGGAAAAAGTACTTATGCCTTTTTGTTTATGGAAATGTTAGGTGAAGAGCAAAAATTGTTTATTAACGCAAAACATAAATATAAATCTACAATTAAACAGAGAGTACAAGCATATGAATACATTTACAATTATGACTTCAGATTGACGTTGTCGCAATAAATTTTAATTTTATGCAGCCTTCTCACAAAACGTATAAATCATGGTGTATCTTCAAAAGTATTTTATAGCAAACAACATTTATAATCTGCCGGGAAAGGAAATCCAAAGTACGGATAGACCGACGGACAAAAAGAGCATACGTACCGACAGATGGACAGAAAAGTATATCTGATGAAAAACTTTCCCAGCAATATTTTTAATCGATTGGTTTGAGCGGAAATTTATATAGGCCGCGTATACACATATCTTTTCGGAAGGTTAGCACATAAAAGGTATGACAGATAGGTCGTTGATAGAATACATTTAAGAGGGATTGTCAGTCCCATAGAGCTAATACATTTGTTTTCTAATCACAACTTCCACAGAAGTATTGCTTTGCCATATTAGCCATTTTTCCCAAGGTATGAGAATCAACATAACATCGAAATGAAACACATTTTGAAACGAAAATGTTATGTAGTTATTTAATTATATATTTTTAAGTTTTAAAATGCCAAAAATTACAGCAGATGGCGACTCTATTTTAAAACTTTATCAATTAATAATTAAATAACCGGATGTTATTTTCTATTCAATTTTGTTTTAAATTTATGTTATGAAGATTCTCATACCTGGGGAAAATGGGATAACATGGCAAAACAATTCTTTTGCAAAAATTGTGATTTCAAAACTAATGCATTATCTCTATGGGACTGACAGTCCCTCTTAAAACAAAAGAATTTTTTTAATCGGTATGTCAGAAGGGAAATATATTGCAATGGGCTGTGTACAGACCGACGGACAGATGTCCTTCCAAACATGCACCAAAAAGTATATATATTAGGTTCGAAGGTAAGTATACATTTCAAACCATGTACAATAAGAAAAAGAAATTTTGCAACTTAATAGTTAGAATACAATTTGGAAGAGGGTAGGGGGACTAACGGATATTTTCAATATCTCAATCATCAACTTTTTTATTAATCAAAGACATCCACACTAAAACTATGAACTTTATCAAAGAAATTCGAGTGTTTACGCAGGATGAACCATTATTTTATTTCATATTTAACATTTGTTTCACAGAGTAGAAAATTGATATTTGTTTGTTTCACAGAGTAGAAAATAAGCATTTGCTAACAGTAAGCAAAAAATCCCAGCAAACTAACAAAACGGCTACATCTTCTTTCAATCAACCCCTAACAGATAACACCCCCAAAGCTGGTCAAGGATTCCTTCTTTTGAAAAGCAACCCCTAATAGATAACATCCCCCAGTTGGGGGACCCCCAAGTGCGCCATGATTTGACCTCTGACCACTGAAAATTGCCTGAAAGGCGTGGTTTCAGCCAATTTTCGTACACTTAACCTTTATAGTTCCTCAAAAATCCATACTTAAAAAAATTAATTTGAACTTTCAAGATATTATATAAATAGCAAAATGTTGAAACTTTTGTCGTGCGAGGATATTTTTCGGTTTTTCTTCTATTAACTAACTTAAATAATTCACTGAAAATAAAATTTCTATTTAAAAAAAAGTAAATAACGTTTTTAAAAAGATGACCTCTAAAAGCAGAATTTTATTGGAGTTTTACGAATTTAAAAAAAACTGCATCAAAATATTCCTATAATTTCATTGCTTTTATTGGAGAATAAAAACCATTTTTCCCCATAGACTTACCATTAGCAAGCCCGATCGAAGGATGACGGGGTATGGGGGTGACGAAGGCAGTCCTTAAGGAGATAGTAATGTTTACACGTTTGCATTAATGGTTAATGGCTGTTAATGTTTATATAATGACTTGGAAATAGTATGTGTCTGCCCATAATAGACCCCCCCAACCCTAAAAAATATTCATAAACACAAAATGTTCAAAATTCATAAAATATTTATTAAATTTTTTTGACAAATACACATTTCACCAGGAAATCTTAAAACCAACATTAAACAAAAATCACAATAATCAACTCAACGCCACCTGAACAGAAGGCCTCCAGGAACCAATTACCATTATAGTGTGCTGTCGTGACAGAAGTGCACTCTGACAGTTACATTAAAAATTTAGCGACAAATGCTATGATGAGACTATGTGCAGAGGCCTTCTTTGAGGAAGGTGTTGATTAGGAACAACTCTAGTATATACTGTTTTTATGCTATCGGCTCGATTCTAGATATTTCGTTGGCCACTCTTATCTTAAAGGTTGTTAAAAATAACTAATCGAAGTGAACACAAGATGTGAGAGCCATATCCGAATGCTTTCCCATTTTGGCGATAGATTGAATGCTCAACAGCGCCAAATAGTGCATACTAGAGCTGTACTGTTGATTAAGGTTTTGAGAATCTGAGCACAACCCATGCCATGGCCAGATCCAGTAACCAAGAAGATGGGAAAATAGGGGCTTCTGCTTTGTAGTAATTCCTACGGTTCGCCGCTTTGGTAGGGGCTGCCTCTGTGTTGTAATCATCGTCCTCGTTGGCACATGCCAAAAGCATAAAGTGGTCTTTGGGAGACCTAACTTTCTGGAAGAATTTCGCGGCTTCATCGCCACAAGTATCCTTTAGGGTGTTTTTGCCGCACTGCAGGATGCTCTGCACGTATCTGGAATAGAAGTAAGTTTTTGCTCTATTTGATAAACGAGATGACTAAGTAGCTGTGCATAAAATAGGGTCACTTTTTACTAGTGATGTAAAAGGCCCAGGTATTTATAAGTTAGGATAAATGCTCAAAATCCAAATATGCCCGGGCTTTTATGTGTTTCTTAGAAAAATTCAGTTATTTCTAGAAAATATTGATAGGTATTTTTTTGTCAAACAGAAAATTACTGATAATATACATCAAATTATATAAAATGTTATTTATTTATTGATAAAAACCTGTATATAACCTTTATTTACATAATTTATTCTAAACTAACGGCATATGCTCCATACTTTTTTGAAAGCAACTCCCTTCCTTTTTAGAGTAAAATATAATCCATACAAGTCCGCTTTTCTTCCATTTTGCAGGAATGCTAATAGAATACACACAAGCTAGCACTCAGTATAGTGAATACTTTACTCAAATGAAACCCCAAAACAATTCACAAAAACAGAATAGCCCCCAAGTTAGTGACATCATCTGAAGCAACCCTATCGTACAGTTACTATTATTAGAATCAGGGCCTGATCCTGAAAACTAAGACTATAGCAGGGTTGGTACGCCTCCTGAAATTCCTGAAAAACTCCTGAATTTCATTTTTTTTTTTTCTGAAATTGGCCCTGATTTTTTAACCTCCCTGAATTTGTCTAAATCGTCTGATTTTTTTCCTCTCTGGTTTTTTTTTTACAATAATCAGTTGTTTCCCTCTGATACAGTTTTTCCACTGACACCATACAAGTACGTAGAAAGATTTTGACTTCGTGATATCTATTTGGTCACAAATGCCCTAACTTAAGATTAACAAACAAATCTATTAAATTTTATTCCTCGTTAAATCCTGAATTTACACTCCTGAAAAACTCCTTAGAAACTCCTGAATTTCACTATTATAGATAGAGTATGAACCCTGCTATAGACACAACAAATTTTGAGGGGGCCCCTTTACGGAAAATTTTGTGTATGATTACCCGTAATGATGCTGCTATAGTTAGCCCATGTATCAGATTTTTTTACTACCAATTTTTAGGCTTCCTTATCACATTGATCAAACCAATCAAGTTAGGCCAAATTTGAGTCAAAGTCAAGCTAAAAAGCAAAGTGGGACAAAAAAAAAAAATTCAATGAAATTTCGGGGGGCTTACATTATTTAGAATCAGAGAAACTAAAATTTAGGGGCTCCAAAAATTTCAGTCACTGATTATAGTCCTTACGATTAGAATCCAAGCCTTCTTCCTCTACTCGCCCTCTTGTGGTTTTCCGGAAAACGGTGTGAGGGAGTTATTTTCTTTTCATCCCCACCCTACTACTTGGATTTGGAGAGCAGAGCAGTCACGTAGGTTAAGAACACGATGCTTAGATCGTTTCTTGGAAAATCAAACGAGGCGGTGCAGGAAACCAAGCTTGTGTATAATAGTACAGAATATAGACTTTATCTACACTGTACAAAAAAAACCTGTAAATTTACGAGCATTTGCCCTTTAATTTTTATGGACAACAGCCTTATTTGATGGAAAACGGTCTGACCCACTAAATAAACGCCCGGCCTTATCCCTTAGACCAGGGGTTCCCAACCGGTGGTACGCAGGAAATATTTCGGTGGTATGCGTGAGTGATGTGAGCAACATAATGCTATCAATAGCTTCTGTACGCATGAGCAGTGAGCAAACATATTACTCATTACTTTAAAATTTACATCATTTTAAAGAGAAATCTTTAATTAACTTCAGGATCGGATGTAAAACCTAGAACCCTTTGATCTTCCGGCAAGCTCTGCTATTTTTGATGCCATTTGTTACGAGTTACTTGTGTGAGAGTTGATTTTCTGAACTCTTGTACATAAAAATTAAACATAGAAAAATAACGAGGACTTAAGGGTGAAGATAAGTTCCATTACACCTAATGTTGATATTTTAATCTCAGGCAAACAACAACAAATTTCGCGTAGGATGATAAATTTTTTGCTGAGTTTGTACTATTTTTTTATTTGTACGTTTTTAGGAATATGGGTAATAAACAAACCTGTAAATTAATACTGTTTTAATCTTTTTAATTCTCCTTTATTATAAGTATGCTATAAATAAACAAATATCTAACCATTAAATGGGCAGTTTTCTCAGGAACTCAATTCAAAAAGCCTTTGAACACTTTTAGAAGAGTAATATTAGACGTTTATTAATATATTTATATATAGGTCTGGTGGAACGCCAAAATTTCTCAAAAAGTCAAGTGGTACGCAGGTGCAAAAAGGTTGGGAACCCCTGCCTTAGACTCTTAGAAAATTAATGCGATTCCCGCTATGTGCGATTATTCGCGCATATAAGGGAATGAGGGCGAGTATTTTATTTATAACGGTGGTGGACCTGGAATCCTTCGCTGCCTTTCGGCCCGTTGTTTACCAGCTGATTTTAATAAATATAAATACCAGGAAAGATTAATCTGTAACTTTTAGGAACATTGAACGATGACTTTCAGGGTGAAAAAAACTATAATGCGAATGTACCGGACCTTGAACGAGCTTTTATGCTACTACAAGCTAGTTTAAGAATGGACTATGTCCATGCACGGTGCCTGCACGTAGACTCCACCTTGACAGAGAGGATGCTATTATGCTGCAGAACTTGACGAGGGCTTCGCTTTGGCGTCGTCGCTGTTCTTAAACTGCTGCAGATAGGCTCCACGCAGGGACTGTATCTCCCGCACCGTGGCCGTGCGGAAATCATTCAGGCATCTGGTAGTGGCTTCGGCTTTTAGGGCAGCGCTGTAGCACGCGTCGTACTTCTTGTACTCTGGGAAGATAAGATGAATAACCACATCAATACCTTTGTGGAAAGAGTCTGTAGGAAAAACCAGTTTGCCAAGTGCATCGATTGCTTTGTAGCAAGCCGAAGTAAACGCTCTCGACGAACTATTTGGTGCGATTCTACAGTGGATAGTTCGTATAGGCTTACTACATCGATTCGTGATGATTGATCGGTGATTTCTGAGTTTCTGACTCTATTATAAACTACAATTACAACTCATTTTTCTTACCTGTGAAGGGAATTATAGTACCATCCTGTGTAAATTCAGATCTCATGTGCTACAACTGTGCCAACAGTCTTTTGATTTTTAATCAACGCTTTTAACAAAATTATGCGTTTTAGCATGAACTAACAGTGAGTGGGTGGTTTGTTTGGAGTGGACTTACAAGGGTTGCTTGGCGACTTTCTGGCGGCTTCACATTGCTCAACTCCATCTTCTTTATGGGTAGGAATACTACAGAAAAGACCGCCAGCAGATAGCGCTGCATAAGTTCCCACCAGTAATCTAGTTAAACTAGTCAGTAATCTAGTCAACTAATAAAGCCAACAATAAAACCTTAAGTAACCCAACTCTACCGTGGGGATCTTTTGATAAAAAAAAATAGGTTACATAAGACTAGTATAAAAGATTCTTCCGTACCTGTGTTATGTTCCGTCCCCTCCGTGCACACATCTGATATCATCCTCAGCATGTCCTGCACGTCCGTGCTATTGTCCACGTGGCAACGGACGGCCTGCTCCTGCAAACACGACAGCACCGACTCGTACAACCTGTAAATCAGGAAACAACAAGTTTAGGACGATTGGTAACAAGTAGCATTTGGTAAACTATGAAACCTTGCGATATACTTTTATAATGGACAAGTTGCATGAAAAGCAAAATTCAGAATATATATGTTTTTTCTGGTAGATTAGAAGCTGCAGATTCCGAATATAAGCTTAAATATTCACAAATACGGTTAACTTCAGCAAAAAATATATTTGAAATTTGCCGAAAATGTACGTCACTGAAAACAGCACTGACGTCAAATGATATGTTTTTGGCGAGGTTTGATCTATGTCCGTAATACTCTTTTATAAAATAGTAAATCTTACAATTTCTGCGAAACATCATCAAAAGAATAAAATGTTATTTTAAACCAGATCCTATCAAGGAATTTCAACAGCTTGTTCCAAGTTTGGTTGTTAAAATACACACACTAGAGCGCGTATGAGCTATTTCAGAACTATTGGCTGTTTGGATCTGATCGGAATAGTCGGGTGAAATCGTTGAACGTTTGAAGAAATTAACTGGAATGAACATGGCACGTTTCAAATAGCATATTTTTTAAAGCGTTTGATAAAGATGAAACCAAGTTTCACAGTTTCTAAAGCGATACAGTGAAACGTGATATGAAATAACACTCCAAGAACAAAAAAGCCAAACATGACGTCATTGTTATGAAAAGAGGTGGTTTAGCGGAAGTGACGTTTCAATAACTTTAAAAATGAATTTAAAAATAAATACATCTTAAAAATTAGAAATTCTTGAGTTTTAGAGGTTTCTTAATGTGCTTAATCGAATAAAAATGTTTGTGGAAAACGCTGCAATTGTCCATTGCAGTTATTATCGTTCGGATACATGTACTTTAATCAGGGCTTGATCTAGGAAAACCCAAACTATGGACTCAACAAATTTTTGGGGTCCCCATTACGGAAAATGTTTTGTATGATAGTACTATTTAACCTATGTATCATATTTTTTGCTACAGTTTTATCAGTATGGAATTGATCAAACCAAACAATTAGGTCAATATCTGAGAGTCAAGCTAAAAACCAAGTGGGGTCTCTGAAAACGTTACAACTTACTGACCTTTTGGGAGTCTACAACATTTAGCATAATAAAAACTAAAATTTGGTGGCCCTTAGGTCCCGGCTTCATGGCACATCAGGTCCACTTTAAAACGTTAAGTTTCAGACCCTCTCAAATGAAAAACTCAAAACAGACACATCCGTTATCGTTCGGCTGTTGATAAAATCGTCAAATTTTCTTGACAATCGTCCGGAAAGGGTTAAATATAAATAGCATGCAGTGGAACACCTATTTTTGCCAAAAAACATATATTTCTCGCTTCGCATCATTGAAGATTTCGTACTTTGGTTAAGAGGGATTGTCAGTCCCAGAGTTAATGCATTAGTTTTGGAATCGCAACTTCCGCAGAAGTATTGCTTTTCCGTGTTAGCCCTTTTTCCCCAGGTATGGGAATCAACATAACATCGAAATGAAACAAATTTGAAACGAAAATATTATCAAATTATTTAATTATATATTTTTGAAGTTTTAAAATGCCCCAAAATATTCCCCAGATGGCGACACTATTTTAAAACTTTATCAACTAATATTTAAATAACCGGATGTTATTTTCTTTTCAATTTTGTTTTAAATTGATGTTATGATGATTACCCTGGTGAAAATGGGATAACAGTGCAAAGTAATTCTTTTACAAAAGTTGTGATTTCAAAACTAATGCATTAGATCTATGGACCTGACATTCCCTCTTAAAAACTGTTATAAGTACGTTTCCGCTATACTTTAATATTTCTGTGACGTAATGTGAGTGGATAACGATCGTTACCTTAGGAAACCAAAGCTTAATCTGTCATTCAGCAAGTGCAACACGGCTGAAATTTTTTTTTAACAACAATATTTAAGAATAATACTCTTACTTACGTGCAGTATCCCGGATATTTTTCTTTGGTAATCGGCATGTAGCATCGAAGAGTCTCGATGTACATGCACATGAAGTCACCATAGCCCAGTGCGAATCGGACTGAAAAATAAGGAAATGGGATTATAGGGATATAACTTATATGTAAATGTAACTAAGTCATTTTAATATCATAAGTAATTACGGTAATTTTAATGTAAAATATTTATTTCCTTCTTTCTCGGCACTACAGCCTAGGACAGGACCAGAACCGTCTCAATGGACTTATAGCACATCTTTTCCTATCGAGAACACATATGACCTCCATTTAGTGGACACGACGTCAATTGGAGGTCTTTTTCTACGAGTCATAAAAAATATTTATTTTAGCGCATGAAATGCCATCTTTTCCTATCGGAAACAATTGACCTCCATTTAGTGGCACCGATCAATGGAGGTCTTTTTCTACGAGTCATAAAAAATATTTATTTTAGCGCATGAAATGCCATCTTTCCTATCGGAAACAATTGACCTCCATTTAGTGGCACCGATCAATTGGAGGTCTTTTTCTACGAGTCATAAAAAATATTTATTTTAGCGCATGAAATAAATTTCCTGAGTCTTGTTTACCCATTTGTAAATACCATTACCGCGTCTCTTACCGAATAAAATCGTTAACTTTTATTTTTAAAATTCGTTTTTCGTGTAACCCAATTCAGCATTGTTCTACACTCTTAAAACAAACGAGCGGTTTTAACTCAGTCTGAGTTCATTTCCACTCCTTTCCGGTGCCGAAAATGCACTTCTCCTATAGGAGTGAATTTCACTCTTTTTCGGAGTGGGTAAAAGAAATAAAAGAAAACAATATGCGTCCTACACTCTTAAAACGAGCGGTTTTAACTCAGTCTGAGTTAATTTCCACTCCTTTCCGGTGCCGAAAATGCACTTCTCCTATAGGAGTGAATTTCACTCTTTTTCGGAGTGGGTAAAAGAAATAAAAGAAAACAATCTGCGTCCTACACTCTTAAAATGAGCGGTTTTAACTCAGTCTGAGTTAATTTCTACTCCTTTCCGGTGCCGAAAATGCACTTCTCCTATAGGAGGGAATTTCACTCTTTTGTTTTAAGAGTGTATATGCCAGCGGTTCCCAATCTGGGGGCGATCTCCCCCAAGTGGGCGATTTGTGTTATCAAGGGGGCTATAAATACTTGAGGGGCGATGAGTATTCAAAGGGAGAAAATTAAAATATTGTTGTACCTTTGTACAGTAAAACGATTCTCCAACCAAACCAGCCAATTTTTTACTTTCAACTCTCTTACATTTTCTAGAAACCAGTCAAAATATCTTAGTTAATTATTTCACTTTTTTGTTCTTTAAAAATGTTAAATTATAGTTAACTTTAACTCAAATTATGATTAGACATAACATGAAAATTAAAAGGGGGCGATGGATGTTAATCAACCTAAAATACGAGGCGATGGTCCAGAAAAGATTTGGAACCACTGTTCTATGCTATGGTATTCATTTGCCTTTTTTTTTTGTTTATTTAGATAAAATTAAGCATTCTTATGCTATACCTTGGCAAATTTTCTTGCCAATAGCCGTTAGTGAGGTTGTTTCAGAAAACTAGTATTTTCATTTTTGAATTTCCTGCGATTTTATTGAAATAGTTTGTTTCCTGTTGAGCACAAATGTTGTATGGAAGCGGTTTAAGTGACAGATTCTGTAACAAACCTACTTGTTTAAAATTGGCTGTTCATAGATGCCTTGCTTAGCATATCATGTTAACAATAGCATGGCTGTAATGCCGTGGGCAAGTATACCGCTGTATATCTAATGTGGCCAGATTTTCAAAACCAAAAATCGGGACATTCCATTGTGGCCCCGCCCCCTACAATTTTTCATATGACACCCCCATCCCCAACCACAAAATCAAAATAAAATCGAAATTCGAATTCGCGTTGGCGCATGCGCACTATGGATTCTTTCACGTTTATCGACGGATGACGTAAAGCCCCAGTTTCGGCCCGGCCCATGTGTTTTCAAGCCGAGTTATGGTCACTCACTCTTGCATGGAAGACGTGGGTTTTGAAACTAATTATATTAATTAAATTCTTTTATTATTATGGATAAAAATAAATAGCTAATAATTTTAAGTATCCGTTCAACGTTTAAAACACAAATATGTTAGACAAAATAGTCGCAAAATCTATATTTTCTTTTCTTTGTTTTTCGGCACTTTGCGGGACTGCAACAGAAAAGCGGAAAGTTTTGGCGGGACAATGACACAAAAAGCGGGATTGTCCCTCCAAAATCGGGACGTTTGGTCAAATGACGTTTTCCTACACATATGACTTGGTCAATTGTTTTAAACATACCACCAATACTTAATAGTCATTATTTCAAAACTAAAAGGGCTCATGTCATTTTTGTACAAACAATAAACAATTGCTTACAGACTAACAAAAGTACAAAAGGCGATTCACCATAATTCAAGAATTTTGTTAACATTAATGTTAAATCCCGGTACCACTGAAGACCTACCGAGTATATGCGGAGTACGTGCTCGTTAAATCTGTTGGGTCCGAAAGTCCTCTAAGTTCCCATACCAAATCAATACCTCTGGAGGTGACAAGCCAATTCTGGGGGTCCTCTAGTTGGCCTCTGTCTCTAAAAATTAGATGGATCCACTTATGTGTGTGTGTGTTGTCTGTTGTGTCTGTCTTACTTGACGAAGGTTTATAAGCGGGTCGCTGACCAAGCACACAAACCTGAATATATATGTCTACCAACCAACCAACCAACCATGTTAAATCAGTTAACAACTTTTCCAAATTCTTAGTATTGCATTAAGGTAGCCGTAAACCTTTGAAGGCCTAATTTTAAAAAACTTATGGCTTTTAGGATATCCTTTTAAGTTGAAAATTGTCAAATGAATTAAATTTTAAATTTTTAGTTATGATTTTCTACGGAATTTAAGTGAAATTTTGCCTAAATACGACTTTGGCAAAAACACGATAAGTAAAAGATTTTTCTGAGAAGTGATATTTAAATTCTGTAAATTAGAAACTAAAAACAATAAAACAGATAAAACAGCTCTATTTCAATTTCACATACAGACAAAATCAAATAATTACAAGATTTGACTTTGACTGAGATGAACGACAAAATTTAATTAGGTTGGCAATTTTGAGAAAATAATTACTTAACTCCAAATTACATTAAACTCTTTTAATAGTCAATAAATACACAATAGTTATTTAAGCAACTAGTGCCGAAAATAATACTTTATTAAGCGAGTGGCTTTTATTTCACGAGACCGTAGGTCGAGTGAAATAATGACAAGAGCTTAATAAAGTATTATTTGGCACGTGCTTGCTTACAATATTTTTTATAATAACGTGCAAAAAAGTATTTCTACCAATGAGTGATTTTCATGACATCATTTAGTTTCCATGGCGATATTCGGAGGTTTATACTACTGATGGTGTTTGGCGTGAAATTTGTGTTCTTCTTTTGTCTTATTTAATTTCCTTTAATAATTTTTTAGTACTTAATTGTAGTTTCCATGGAGATATTAAAAAATGCAAAAGTAATGAACCAATAGAAATAAGTGAGTTTCATTCTATCATTTAGTTTCCATGGAGATATTCATGACATCATTTTGTTTTTCTATACCAATCAGATACTCTTATTTACTTTACCGCACTAGTGCCGAAAGTACTACTTTCGGCACTGTCTGTGACGTAAGCACGTAAAGTGTCATTTTCGCAACGACTTATGAATGAATGTGATATAAAAAAGTGAACTTTTTTGCACGTTGTTATAAAAATATATTATCCAGATCATTTTTAATGTTTTATTTGCAATTAATATATATTTTTTAAGTATTTAAACTAGAACTTGTCAGGTCAATGCTAACTAAAATAGTGATTTTTTTGCACTAGATTTTTTTTTGCTGATTTATGAAGCCAATGAATTGCGCTTTTAAATAATCAACAAAACAATTGTAAATGTTACCAAATTTCGTGTTTTTAAGGTATGCAGCTACACACACACCTTAAGAAAATTACGTATCCAAAACTTTAAAATTAATTTTTTATAATATCGTGCAAAAAAACTAACTTTTTCAAATCAATAATCGTGGCAAAAGTGATGCTTTTAACAAAATCGTGTTTCAAAGTTACTTTTACGCAGTAGCGCGACAAAGTAAATAAGAGCATCTGATTGGTATAAATTTCTTTATTTGAGCGTGATATTTTATTCAGCGGCTTTGTGATTGTTGTAAAATTCTTTATTTGAACGTGATTCTTTATTTGGCGTCTTATTTCCAATGCCAATCTAAGAAATGCTTTTTGCACTTGATTTTAAAATAAACATTAATATAAATAATCACCTTCAAATCATTTGAACGTGATAATAAAATAATTAATAAGCCTAGCAATAAATGCCAATTTAATAAATACTTTTTTGCAAGTTATTATAAAAAATAGTGTATGACAACACGTTGAAAATGGCCTTTTTTAAACTCGTGAATTTATTTAAAAAAAAGCCTCACTTTTCACACTAGTTGCATAAATAACTATTATTTTCAATGACAATTACAAACAATAAATAAACAATTACTTACGGGCTAACAAATACAATAGGAACATGGTCATCTTTGGTTTTGTTGCTGCTAACAAAAACTCGAAACTAAATATCAAAACACAAATTAAAATTGTCTTATTTCACAGAAAAAGTATTGGAATACCTAAGCAAGCCCTTTTTTACATAGGGTTCGGCGTTAAAATGCTCTGATCGTCAACTGTATCGTGCGATGCGGTCGCGCAAGTTTTTTTCTTGCGTTCTTGCTTGGTATCCCACTCCCCCTCTATTTTAGGGTTGCATATTTAAAGCAGGTATTATGATGCCAAATATCGCCAATTTTTTTTTAGCATTTTTAACTAGATCTGATTCTATGCGAAATTAACCTTTCTGTAGTGTAAGTCACATGTATAAACTGATTATTTCTACAACTTTTAACATTGAATGAAAAAAAAATTGCGGAATAGCTTATCTACACTTATTAAAAGCAAATAATGCAACGTGCTTTATTTAATTTGATTTATTTTTCTATTTTAAAAAGCTTGCAAGTTCCTATTAAATTGTGACTAGTATAGTTTTCCTATTAATTGTTGAAGGGTTTACATCATGACATAGAGTGATTCACATCTAAATATGCTTAATTTTTTTTTCTTCTTTCCTATGCTATTTTGGCGAATCAAGCCTTTTGCAGACTCGGCATTTTCCACTGATCTGGAATACAATTTTTTTTTTCTGGCGCCATCTAGGCAGCTCTCTCTCTCTACCAATTTTGACGCAGATTTGGAAGAATCTAAAACTCACTGTGAATGTTAAAGTATGCCGAGAGATATAATTGTGCAGAGAGATAACCCAAGCCAAATGGGTACTCAAGGGATCTTTTACATGCCACATAATCATATGACATACGTGCCGACGGTTTTACCATCCGGAAAAAAATCTTCTGCCGGAAATAAAATATTAAATAGTACAAGGCAATTTTTCAACTTATTTTTTTTAAATAAACATTATTGCTCTCGTGTAATTCTAGCGCAACGTTATTTAAACCAAGAAAACTAAATATGAATGCAAAGCATTAAAATAAAGAGTTTAATTTCGTACTCTATACTAATGCGCTTCTAAAAGTTGCGTTGGCCGGGTGCCTGCTTAAGGTGTCATCTCGTCCCTTGACCGCGGTTCTAAATTACGACGCCCGATGCCAATACCAAGCTGTGTAGCTCTAGTGTGACGATTTTGAACTCAAGTCAACCCATCGCCAAGAGTCTTCGCGTGGGTCTAGTACGACGATAATGAGACCAACGGCCTCATTCAATTTCTAACCGTTGTGTTACTCTGATTTTCAATAACCTTTGAAGTGATACCAGCTGTTCCCTTATAAGAACTACCACACTTTTTCACCAGAAAATCAATTGTAGGAATACTGGAAACTGAGCCGCTTCCTCTGTGTTTGTTCTCTGTGTTTAAGAACCGGTTTCGCAATTTAGCATTTGCGTTTTCGGAAATACCTCCTACCGTTGCCTATTTCCCATTGCATTTCTAGAGGCTAGAATGAAATGAAAATGCCGTTTGTTTCAAAAAACAATGGAAAACCGAGTTATCAAGTGAAGCCACTGATCGCTTCCATTCTATTCGGCGACACCTTCTATACATCAAGGTCTATTGTAGCCGGCATCTTTGGGCGAAGCAGATGGGGGGACAATGAGACTTCTAAGTTTCTAAAGCTACATGTGTTCGAATTTTTAACTGATTATATGTCTTTTTATTGTATTTTGTAGTGTATTTGCGGTTTTATTTTCGTGTTTTATATTGTCTGTGTTTTTTCTTTGCACCACTGTAATTGGGTTTTTTTCTTTATCTGTAGTGTGTGGAAGTTTTAAATAAATAAATACGCCCAAGAAAAAGCTTGGCGATTGCTCGGGTGCTATTTTTAACTTGTAATCAAACTGTGATCGCGCCAAGCAAGGGCGCATAACTACATAACCTCTTGGCCTAGAGGTACACATACGTGGAACTTTGTAGAAGGGGCCCGGGTGGCCGAGTGGTTAAGATAGCTGCCTCCGCTAACAGTCTGCGCACTGTACCGGGTGCGGGCTCGGTTCCCGCATTCGCCCTGGGTGTAATTTCTCTCTCTGTGACAGTAAAAATTCTTTATGCGTCTGTCTTACTTGACGAAGCTTTATAAGCGAGTCTCTGATCAAGCACACAAGCCGGAATATATATGTATCAACCCTACCCTACCCCTTTGTAGAATTCACTTCACAACTTCAATTACAAAATTTTACAATTTTTCCTAATATTAACTCTTTTATTAGAAACTAGAATTTTCTAGCTTTCAAATTTTTTTTTTATATAGAAGCAGATGATTTATCAATTGCTTTATTTATTGTATTAACAAAAGGTTGTACCCATGAAGGTCATGCTCAAGAGCCCGTCGCCGCGTGCAATGTCGTTCTTAAAAATTGAGTTGGGTTCCTTCTCATGTGTCGGCTTGTCACCCGAATGTGGCAATAAATTATGACGCCCGTTGCCAATATCCCCCGTGTAGCTCTAGTGGGATGATAATTCAACTCGCCATAAGTACTACTTGTGCTAATTCTTGTATTCGTATTAGTACAAGTCAATATTGAGTTGCTCTAAGATGTAGTGACTTTGGCGACTTTCATTCGGCTACACTTCTCATTTTAGTCGCCAACTTGAACATATTCTAACCACTCGGATTTCATTGGCAAAGTGACCTCTGAAATCACATTTATTTGTTGTTTTAGCTGATCCGGGTGGCATCGGTAGTTTCGGTGACTACGAAATAGAACGTTTTTTACTATTCGAAAAAACTGTTGACCCTTTTCATGGTGGAATTCTTTTAAAAAGTTTGGATTTAAATTAAATTAAGTTTTTTAGTATTTTTTTATTTCGTTTTAAAAACTCGTAGGCAAGACCGCAAATGAAAAAGGATTCGCAATGTCTGGGAAAAAATAGACAAAATAAATTAAATTTTGAAATAAAACCTAATTTTGTATAAATTATTTACAATTTACTTTAAATATTTTCTATAAGTTCCCATTGGATTGTTATTTAAATCAAATTGCATGTTAACTTGAAATAAAATGAGTTACTTTTATTTTAAATTAAATAAAATTATTAAAATGTGAATAAATTATTATTTAAATGTGAGTAAATTAATATTGAAATTAAAGAAAACATTTTTTAAAGACCCCAATTATACATTAACACCCTTATATTTCGTACAAATAGTTTTAAAAGAGATTTAAGGGCAAAAGTTCTGTCAACATTATGTCTGCAAATTAACTTAAACAATTTAAAGTTGTACGATTTAAAGTTCAATTAAACATTTCTTTTTATTTTTACGATTTAAAGTAGCATATCCATTTCTAACGACTTTCCTTACTAGCTAAAAGAACAGGTGAATAATAACTCGCTTATCGATGATGCGCTTATTTTTATGTATATTCAAATCAATCTAGTTGAAGGGTCGCCAGTTTGGCGTATTTATGACCTTTTTGTCAAAATCGACAAAATACAAAATGAATACTTTTTCTTAAAGCATAACTTACTTAATCTGAATTGTAGGTGAATACTAAAAATAATTTGTACCTCAAAACTTGGATACATATTTTTTTAATTTGGAGTAGAAAAACAAAATTTGAATTTGCTCTCTACAGATAGAAGCAAAAAAATCCGATTAATTTTATAAACTTTCTCACAATATTTGATGCTGCCCTCTATCGGGGAACTATAGAAACAAAACATAATGCGAAGGAGAGTACTTAAACTATATTTTTATAATTGCGTGAAAAAAATCCGATTTTTACACTATAATTTTAATATCAGACGCGTGCGAAAAGTTATACTTTTTAGAAACAGTGATACAAAATTACTTTTTTTCACCCAAAAGCAGTGAAAAAAAGTACTTTTTTTCACTCTTTTCATAAGATGCCAACATTTCAAGTAAAATTTCTATTTCATAATCTTCATAAAATCCAGAAATTTATTGATCTGCTTTATTTATAAATATTATGCGCGTGAATTTATATTTTTTTTATTTTTGAATCAGTATCCATGTTCAAATGTTTGACTTTAAACTAACAAATTAGTTTTCCTTTTGTAGTTCCAGAGATTTATCGATGCTGATCTTCTTTACGTAAAAAAATTAGCACGTGAATTATTTTTGAACCAATGAGATTTGATTTTTTTCACGTAATTATAAAAAATAGTGATGAACACGTGTGAAAAGTGAACTTTTTAAAACACGTGTCATTATTTCACTCGCTCGTACCTCGCTCGTGAAATAAAATCCACTAGTTTTAAAAAGTGTTACTTTTCACACTTGTTGCATAAATAACTATTGCAAACTTACAAATTCTATATGTTGTTAAATTTCGATAATGTGAAATGTTGATTCTTAAAAAAAGCATTTATTAAAATCATGTTTTTAAAAAACCTTTTTTTATTATTCTTTCTTAAGTATTCGCTAAGTCTTTCTAGTAAAATTTCTGGAATACGAAATAATATTAAATTTTCTTATCAACTTTTTTTTACATCCCCGAGTGAGGGGCTGGAGAGCCCAGTCGGTTAGGCATTCACCTAGCATGCGAAAGGTCTCAGGTTTGGGTCCGGGCATCGCCAAAATAACTGCCGGCCTATAAACGGCCCGTGCAGCCAAAAATGTCCGACGAATAATACCCCATGTAGAGGGAGTGCACGTTAAATATCCTCCAAAGTCCTAAGGCTGCGTACGATGTCGCCCTTAACGGTTGCGTTGGGTGCCGACTCAGGTGTCGGCCCGTCACTTGACTGTGGTTCTAAATTATGACGCCCGTCGCCAATAGCACTAGTGTAGCTCTAGTGCGACGATATTTCAAACCTACCTACCTACCGAAATTACATAGATTTCTTATGCAAATTGAATTGCATTTACGAACAACCCCGGATGTTTTAATTAGTTACTTATAATAGCTAATAAATTATTCAAATTTAAACGCCTTTTAACTACTACAATTAAACGCGAGCTTTAACTCTTAGTTCCAGTTATCCGGATAGGCGTCTCCCCCTTTAACCGGCCAATTCTGGGTTAATTGACACTTTTGCGGTTAAGACAATGGCGGGTCACGAGACATCCCAGAATGCACCTCTCATTTTTTTTTTACTTTCAAAAGATCCGTGACCTCGTAATGATGTGTCGGGGCCCGGGTGGCCGAGTGGTTAAGATAGCTGCCTCCGCTAACTGTCTGCGCACTGTACCGGGTGCGGGTTCGATTCCCGCCTTTTCCCTGGGTGTAATTTCTCTCTCTGTGACAGTAAAAATTCTTTCTGTGTCTGTCTTACTTGACGAAGGTTTATAAGCGGGTCTCTGATCAAGCACACAAGCCGAAATATATATGTATCAACCCTACCCTACCCCTATGATGTGTCAATTAAAAAAACTGACGTCTTCAAATTATTTTATATTTGAATATTCCTATTATTTTTATAATAAAAATATTTTTTCGATGATGCTAGAAGGAAAATATTTTGATTTTTAATTTGCAGCCTGTCTAGCAGCTCTTCAACATACAGTCCCTGGACAAATTATTGAAGCACTGCAAGATTTCATGTATCAATCAATGATGAACAAAATACCTTTAGAAGGACATTTGTGTTCCTAAACTTAAGCTATTGAATAGAAAATACTATCTGCTATACTTAATACATATATCGACATCTTTTTTAATGATATGGCATTCTTTGGTATGTTTTCATCATTACTAAAAAAAATACAGTGCGTCTAATAATTTGTCCAGGGACTGTAGCCAAAGTATGTCTAGGGCTGAGAAGACAAGTTGGTAAGGCGGTTGCCTTGCATGCAAAAGGTCCCAGGTTCGGGACAAGCATCTGCAAATAACTGCCGAAATATAAACGGTCTATAATGATAAAAAAAAAAAAAAGTCGACAAATAATACCCCGTGTAGAAGGAGTGCACGTTAAATATAGCCAAAAGTCCCGACGCTGCTTACGATGTCGCCCTTAAAAGTTGCGTTGGAGCCATAGATATCACAGTTAAAGTATTAGATTGGCAGATCACGTGACCTCCAATACTAACGACGGGACGTGCATGGAGGCCAAATAAGGGGGCAAAATGGCCAGTGTTGCTGCCACTTTAAGGAGAAAAATGCTACGGCATCATCGGAAAAATACCGTTAAATTCTAAAATTACAAAAAAAATATCATAAAAATACTAAAAATGCGTTTCACGTTTTTTTTTAAAGTTACTAAAAAGATTCCAAAATGCAGCTAGTATTTTTATGGTATTTTTTTGTAATTTTAGAATTAAACGGTATTTTTTCGTAGTATTTTTCTCATTAATGTGGTGGCAACACTGTCCCATTTTCCCTCTTATTCTGGTCTCCATGCGCGTCCCGTCGTTAGCATTGGGGGTCACGTGATCAGCCAATCCAATACATTAACTATGATATCTATGGTTGGAGCCCTGTCTGTAAGACGCTTACCTTGCGTGTGAAACGTCTCAGGTTAGGGCAAGTGTATTTCCAAATTTACTGACGATCAAAAAAACGTTCTGTGCAGCCAAAAAATCTGACGAATAATACCCCGCGTAGAGGAAGTGCACGTTAACTATGCCCCAATACTGCATACGTTGTCAGTCCTAAAAGTTGCATTACGTGCCTACTCAGGTGCCGGATCGTCACTTGACTGTGGTTCTCAATTGCGACGTCCGTCACCAAAAGCCCCCATGTAGCTCTGATGTAGCGATTTTTCAACCTAACCGTCTTGGCCAGCAGATCTTCAACATATCCAAAATATGTCTCGTAAATTTAAAACCGAAGTCAAGCGATGGGCTAGACATCGACAACTGAACGGGTTCTCGAAGCCAGGCCGCGACCATCGCCTTACAAGGCCCGGCCTTTGGCTTACGATTTAAGGGTCCCCCAAAATTGGCTATAACCCTATGAATTTTGTTTCACACCTCACAAAAATTGTATTTGCTTTTATGAAATTCGATCAAAGTTAATCATGTATTTAGTTTTTCTACAACTATAAGCACCCAAATTGTTTATTTTAAATATTTTATTTGATGGTGGACCTTACTTTCAAAGGTCATAACTTTGCAGTATGTACAGTCCCTGGACAAATTATTAGACGCACTGCAAGATTTGATTTAAAATATTAATTACCGGGTGATATTGTACCGTTTTATTATTTTTAATTGATTTGTTTTTTATTTTTATATTATCCAATCCATTACCGATTTATTTGACATAAATAAAACAGCATTCATTTAGAAAAGCATACGTTTATTAAGTTTTACGGAAAAGTGAAATTAATGTTAGTAAAAGTCAATATATAGTTGAGCCATCTTTAGCCGCTATCAAAGCTTTAATTCTGCGCGGCATGCTATCAATGCAAGACTGCACTGTCTCCTGCATTTGAGGATGATGATTCCACACATAAATAATCTTATAATAAATAATTAATATAAATTAATCTTAATCATAATTATCTTAAACTAAATACAAATATGTAGTCTACAACAATTTTTTAAAATAGAAATCAATAATATTGTAGTTTAAATTTACCATTATTGCATAAAAATTCTTAAGAAACATAAAATTACTAAAAAAAAAATAAAATGCGTCCAATAATTTGTACAGGGACTGTAAAGTATATTAAGTAACAATACCGTTCGGAAAAGAGCCCCTGAAATTTCGCTATCCCTTGGGCTCCAACTTGTCATAGTCAGAACTTGCTCGACGGCAACGGAGCACAAATAAATGTAACGTGCACCCTCACCTTTAGACGAGGCAATTATTAGATATTGGATGAGAGAGAAAAACATATTTTGTATATTTAAAATAATGTTTTATAAAGACACGAACATAATTTTAAGTCGACTCATCAGGCACAACAAAAGGGTTCTTAATGCACAAATTATTCTACAATTATTACTCATGCTATCCGTGTTTATGAGTTGCCTCATTATATATATAAAAGAAAATGTCATATATTTGGAATCAATAATGCCTTTAATACAAGCCCTCTACAAGCACAATTCGTAGTTTTAACTGAAGCGATTTTCATTCAGCGCATTTCATTCAGCGATTTTCATTCAGTTTTAGCTGAAGCGATTTTCATTCAGCGCACCAAAATCCAGGCTTAAAAGATCCTCAACCCTACAGCATGATCTGGAAATCAGGAAAGATATCAACCTCCAGCATAAGTCACTTGAAATTCCGAAAGAACCTATTCATACTTTGCACCTTCACCCGCAGACAATCGTAAACCTAAACCTCCTACGACCCTGCACCAAAAAAGAACCGGTCTCGATAATTAAAGAAAAAGGCGACCATACCATCACTGAACTCACCACCAAAGCCCAAAATTTAGTATTAGCCTACACAGATGGCTCCTCCGATTCAAATCTTGATGGAGGAGGTGCAGATGTTTTCTTAACGGGTCCAGGCGATGAAAATGAGTGTTACAAAATTCCTGTAGGGAAAATTGCCTCCAACTATACATGCGAACTCGTTGCCATCAAGGTGGTTACCTGGTGTCCAACTGTCCCCGCAGCATATCTTTGGCTGCCCAGCAATTCAAGCCAGGCTCTTCAGGATTGGCTTTGAAGATCCAGAAATTTTAATTCTCTCCGAAGATGCAGAAGAAATAGCGAAAGCTGTCTACGACAGCTTCGGATCCATCTAGTTTTTGCACACATCATGGACACGACAACAACAACAACAACTGAAGCGATAACAGCTAAACAACACATTTTTTTTACCATGTCTCCTACCAATATTTTATCACGATAGGATATTTTTTTATAAATATATAATTATAAAATAAAAAATATATTAGAAGTGCATCAAATCCGGCATCTGTCTTTTCAAACCATGGTCCACCAGAAGGTTTAAACCAAATGCGTTTTTCCAGAAAAAAACAATTATTTTTCTAAATTTCTTATTTTCATTCTAATTTTTTTTTTTTTGGTTTCATAAAATTTGAAAGATTCTTTTGATGCTAAACATTACTGCCAACTCAGGTGTCGGTTCGTCACTTGACTGTGGTTCTAAAATACGACGCCCGTCGCCAATAGCCCTTGTGTAGCTCTAGTGTGACGATAATTCAAACTTAACTAAACGAAACAACTATCCAAGGCTGCTGATACAAAATATCACACACACCCACAAAAATTGAAATCTAAGTTACTACACGCACTTTAATAGTTCATTTATGATGGGAAAAAAAAACTTTTTTTCTGAATCCTGCATCAAATAAGCGTTACCTTTGACAAATAATTTATCCTTATTTATACTAAAATATAGTAAATCTGACAACGGGCTGGGGGGCCCAGTCGGTTAGGCGCTCGCCTAGCATGCGAAAGGTCTCAGGTTCGGGTCCGGGCATCGCCAAAATAACTCCCGACCTATAAACGGCCCATGCAGCCAAAAATGTCCGACGAATAATACCCCGTGTAAAGGGAGTGCACGTTAAATATCCTTCAAAGTCCCAACGCTGCGTACGATGTCTCCCTTAACGGTTGCGTTGGATGCCAACTCAGGTGTCGGTTCGTCACTTGACTGTGGTTCTAAAATACGACGCCCGTCGCCAATAGCCCTTGTGTAGCTCTAGTGTGACGATAATTCAAACTTAACTAAACGAAACAACTATCCGAGGTACCTGATACAAAATATGCACACACAAAAACTTGATAAATATTATTTTTTTACCTTTTGAATTTTTTTTTACCACATGCACATTAATAGTTCATTTATGATGGGAAAAAAAAACTTTTTTTTATAATATCGTGCAAAAAAAACTAACTTTTTCAAATCAATAATCGTGGCAAAAGTGATGCTTTTAACGAAATCGTGTTTCAAAGTTACTTTTATGCACTAGTGCGACAAAGTAAATAAGAGCATCTGATTGGTGTAAAAATATTTACTTGAGCGTGATATTTTATTCGGCGGCTTTGTGATTGGTGTAAAATTCTTTATTTAACGTGATTCTTTATTTGGCGTCTTATTTACAATGCCAATCTGAGAAATACTTTTTGCACGTGATTTTAAAATAATCATTAATATAAATAATCACATTCAAATCATTTCAACGTGATGATAAAATAATTAATAAGCCAATCAATAAACGCCAATTTAATAAATACTTTTTTTGCACTTTATTATAAAAAAAATAGTGTATGACAACACGTTGAAAATAGCCTTTTTTAAACTCGTGAATAATTTATTCAACTCGTTTAAAAAAGCCTTACTTTTCACACTAGTTGCATAAATAACTATTTCCGAACCCTGCATCAAATAAGCGTTACCTTTGACAGATAATTTATCCTTATCTGTACTAAAATATAGTAAATCTGACAACTTTTCTTCTGTAATTTCTTGTCTTTAACAACCCATGTAATCATAATTCGTTCAAGTTTTAACACATCTGTATCACGAAGGTGTTTTCAGAAGCAGTCTTGAAAGTAAAAGTTAATTACTCCCCACCTACGAAACAGTCACAAAAGACTTACAAGAGAGAAAAAATATATGCTTCATTTGAGGAAATAAAAGAAAGAACACTCTGTACTTTTATCCCTGTTTTTCATTTCCCTCCTTTTTAGCTTTCAAACTACGTTTATAACGTAAAAAGTGGAAGGTATTATAATCGTTCATTCCGTCTGTCTGTCAGTCCGTCACCCACTTTCATAGCCCAAACTACAAATGCTATTGACAAGTGTGATACGTCAAAAAAATTCAGCACATCGAAATTAGAATACATTGAAAATTTCAGAAAAGAATTCGAAGTACTTCAATTATTTAAAAAACTGCAAAATTTAATGCTCATTTAAAAAGCATAGGAAGCCATTTTTATCAGAATTTAATCACCATTTCCATTCGCAACAATCGCTCGAGAAACTTTAATTCTTTTAGACAATAAATTAAAATAAATTTGTTTTTGAGACATCGATCCGTTTGAAATGACGTCAAATATATTTCACTACGAGATTATTTGTACGTTGATATGAAATGTTTTCATTCTATTTAAAAGCGAGGAATATTGCATATTTATTCTTTGAAATATAAATTAATTTTTGCAAACGATAAGTAGTAATTATTGAATTTTCGAAATAAAATAAATGAAACTAGCTAAATTTAGCATGTAAATGTTTAATATAGAGTATCAATGCTGTGTTTGTCGCCTTTTTACCTGTTAAACACAACTGTTGTGTGGAAGCGGGTTAAGTGACAGATTCTATTATAAACCTACTTGTTTAGCTATCACAAAACCTATTCTTGAGCAACTAGCCCTTGTGGTCTAGTCGGTTAAGGCATTCGCATTGCATGCGGAAGGTCCCAGGTTCAGATGCGGACATCGCCAAAATAACTTCCGACCTATAAACGGCCCGTGCAGCCAAAAAGTCTGACGAATAATACACCCCGTGTAGAGGGAGTGCACGTTGAATATGCTTCAAAGTCCTGACGCCGCGTACGATGTAACCCTTAATTATTTAGTTGGGTGCCTACTCAGGTGTCGGCTCGTCACTTGACTGTAGACGGCGCGAGCAGCCCTCGTGTATCTCTAGTACGACGATTATTCAACCGAACCTAATATACTGTAGCCCATTTAAAAAAAAAAGCTTTTTATATACTCTTTTTCTCAGAAATTTCTACTACGATTCATATAAATTTTAATTCGTTGAGGTTCTAATAGTTTTACATAAATCGAAATTAACGTAGTAAAAATTAAGGAAATTTGTAAGTTTTGATGGTAAAAGAAATGTTATATTTTCAGCATTTCTATTACCGCAGAATGACCAACAAACACAACTATTTTGAAGTTATCAATTTATACGCTTTGCAATATTGAAATTCAGACATATACAAGACCTTTATATTTTAACCTTTACATTTTTAACCTTTATGCAATTATCTATTATTTCTACTCCTCCTTTCAATAACCAGATAACTATTTTAGCAAGACCAAACAGCGTGGGATCACATTCATGGTTTATATTAAAATTTTAAGCAGCATTTTTTTAATTAAAAAAATATATATATTGTTAAAGTCTTACTTTATAGCTGAATTTGAATTGTGACTATTCGCAATAGTACATAGTTGATCATGAAGAAAAGTTGAGTAAAAAGAATGCTTGGAATGTACTAAAATAATATTAAAAGTGTAACTATTTTCCCAAAAAGAACCTCTTAAAAAAACAATCCCAATCCCTACTTTGCTACCGAACGCCCGCGTGACATCACACGACAGCTAACGCCCTCTGTGGCCGAGTTTCGAAAGCGAATCTTCCATCAAGTTATTCTTAACTTCCAAAAAACTAAGCACTTTTGTTGATTTATTTATTTTTGTGTCAAAATGTCTCTTAAGATTGACACCCATCGGACAGGTTGGCGAAATAAGGGTCACAAAAAAGTGTCACATGTAAAAGATGAGCGTCGGTGTCTAGTATAAAAAGGGATGACAATTTGACATGAGCATCACATCTTATCTTCTTGGATTTACTTTCAAGTCACGGAGAATCAGCAGCCATGATCGCAAAGGTAAGGATGTGAATTGACATCTTCTTAAAGTCTTTAAAAAAATTATTTAGATTTAAACAAGTTTTGCTACATCAACCTTAAATTATAATGATTTAAAACTAAGTTAAAAGAATGTATCTCGAATTCAAATAATTCCTGATTTTGTATACAATTTTTTTTTTAGTTTTTAGATAGTTTGATTTTACTTCCCTTAAATTATCATTATTTAAAAATAAGTCAATGGCATTTATTTCAAATTCAAATTATTGATAAGTTTGTGCATTTGCGTTTAGCAATTATTCCTTTAAAGTGCATTTATTGCGTTAAATTTTTAATTTTAATACTTATACATTTATAAAACTGTTTTATGGCTCTCTTTTAAACATTTTAAATAGTTTTATTTTGTTTCTCTAAATTATAATAATTTAAAACTAAGTCAAAAGGATTTATCTTTAAATACAAAATCCTCAAATTTGATGCATTGTCCCCAATGCTAAGTCTGAAAACATTTACTACGAAAATATCCAATTTAGCGAAAAATATTGTTTTTCAAAACTGTGCTACTTTGTATTAATTTTTTTTTTCAAAATTCTTTTTCATGTTTTAATCTAACATCTAAATGCATTTTTATAGAAATTATAAATGATTTTAAAAGTATTATGAAAATTATAATAACTCAACATAATATATTTCGAATTTAAATATTAATTAAAAATAATAATGATTACTTGCTGTATGAAAACAATAACAGGCGATTTAAAAGCGAAATAGTACTCAGTTTCATATTCCCTGAAGTTCTATTTTGGTGCTGCCATCTTCCGGGTACTATTAAAAAATATTGCATTTGTGGTGCTGCCATCTGTCTGATAGTTTCTCTACTAAACTATATCTTATAGATTTTACAAGTAATGCTGCTATCTCTATTACAATATCACAAATGATCTTATTTTGATATTACTGCTCTTTGTCAAATGAATTAAGATTAAAAAAAATTACCAAACTTTAGCCATCTGGAATTTCAAAATAAGAATTGCCCTGTCGTAAGGTAATGGTAATGTACGGCAACACATTTTTCCGCTATTGAAATTCACTTACTAACATTGTCACTACTTGTAAGGTTGTTTTCTCTGCATAAACTTTTAAATAATTTTTAAGAAATTATATTTTTGTTCTAGAAAAGAAAAGCAGAACTATATAAGTTTATTTTTTAAGAGTTGATCTCAAAATCAGTTTCCAAGTTTTTTTATAAGTAGAATATTAATACTAATTCATTCTTCATAAATAAAATTTTGACATTTATGTTTATTTCTAGAAAGACTGATACATACAAAAGTCATAAAAAGATTTTTTATTAACATACATTTCTTTCGACAGGGTCTTCTGTGCGTATTCCTCTTCGGGGTAGCTCTAGCCCAGAACTACGGCGACGACCAGGACACCGATGAACAGCAACTGTCGTACTCAAGCCAAGGGTACAACCCGAACCAGTACGACACTGGCCGTGCCGAACCGTACGACTTCGGCTTCCAGTCCACGGATGAGTTCGGCACCATCATGAACAGACAAGAAAGCTCGGACAACAACGGCGCTGTCCGTGGAAGCTACGGATACACCGACCCACACGGAGTTTTCCGTCATGTTGATTATGTTGCCGACGAGTACGGATTCAGGGCTGAGGTATGGCATTTTGTACCGATACTTGGATTTAATTTCATAACTCTTTTACTGACATTTAGAAAAAGATTCATATATATATTTATTAAGATATAGATTTAGATTCATAACTTTTTTCTGACCCTTAGATTTTGAACCATAATTTTTTTAACCTTCGTCGAATGGGGTAACTTTGGCCCAAGTTTTTCATGCTTTTAACTTATCATTAAATACACTCTTTAAAAGTGAGCCTGCCTTTTTCAATACGTGGAAACTCTGCCTTAACCTATGAGTAAAAATATATCCAAGAAGAAATTACAAATACAAATACAAAAATGTCGACCAACAGCAGGCCAGAGGCCCAGCAAGGTTAGTCCAAACTAAATCTAATACTTAACCAGTTTCCAATGACTATCAAGATTCTTCTTAAAATCTTCTACTCTTTTCGAATACACCACGTAATCTGGTAAAGCATTCCACTCATTGACAACTCTATTGTAAAAATAATGTTTTCTTACCTCTCTTCTAAAGCATGATTTATTCAATTTCTGATCATGTCCTCTGGTCCGGCTATTTAAGGTAAAACGTAAGCCCTTTATGAACTTGAATAACTGAATTAAATCACCCCTAGCTCTCCTATTTTCCAGGGAATACATGTTTAAAAATCTTAATCTGTTAAGTATCTGTCTATTAAGTACTGTCTATTAAGTATCTTTTAAGTAATCTGTTAATTATTCAGTACTAGAGTTTTAAGATTGGGTCAAAATTACTCCATTCGTAGGTACTTATAACATGATAACTCCTGGATTTAGATGCATCACTTTTTCTTACTGACCCATATATTTAGATAAATTCATACCATTTTATAACTACCTATATAGTTAAAATAATTTTTTCATCTTTCTATTTATTCGCTGTGAAGAAAGCAGTACCTATGTCTTTAATTTGTTCAACTAATTAGTTGGATCAACCAGATCGTGTGAGGTTTTGACGACGTTGAAGATAGTTTCTTTAACGTCATCAACTTCCATAGCAAACGGCGGATTTGTAATATGGTAATTTAATTGTTTCCGGCTCTCTATTTCTAGTCTATTTTAGGAGATTTAACAGATTACATCCAACTTTCGAGTTTTGCGTTGAAGAAATGGGGAATTTTAGAGGGTTGGAGAATTTTCGCTCGTGTGATATGCCCTATAATCATTTCTTCATCTTACCCAGGTCAAGTCGAACGAGCCCGGCATGGGCACCCAGAGCCCAGCCAATGTCCAGATCTACGCCGAGCCCCCTCCCGCTGGTGTTATCGTCGAGCGAGCCTACCACCACCACCCCCACGGACACGGACACGCTCACGCCGCTTCCGGACAACAGGCGACAAGGAGGAACCCCTCTGGAGCAGGCAGCTCCAACGCGGCTGTCAGACAAGTCAGGCCATCTTCTGGGAGGTCCGCTTCGTCGGGAGCTTCTGTTACCAGGTGAGGGGTTTGGGACAAAGAGTTCTATAGTAGGGTAGAGACTGAACCTGGCAACAGCACCATGGACCAACACTGAACCTGGCAACAGCACCATGGACCAACACTGAACCTGGCAACAGCACCATGGACCAGCACGGAGACAATATAGGGTGGCATGTGCGGCCCGATGGCCGAGTGGTTTGGATCGCAGGCCATAACGCTAGCAGTCCGCGCGCTGTAACAGGTGCGGGTTCGATTCCCGCCTTTGCCCTGGGTGCACTTCCTTTCTCAGTATCAAAATTATAAATTAACTAGCACTTTTGCCACTCTATTCGGGCTCCGTAGTAAGCCATGGCTGCCGATGGCAGCTCAGTACGAGTCGTTCCTCTACCCTACTATAGAACTCTTTAGTTTGGGATCAACGAGCTATATCACGGCCTATTCAACTACTAAGGCCGAAGAAGCTTTCCAAAACAAGCTCGGGGACGGAAATTTTGACGTCATTGTTCCGAGTGACGTTGTTCCAAAAGATGAAGACAACCTGACTCGAAACCTGTTCGGAACCACTCGTTCACGGCTGACCACAACTTTAGGGTTCCGAATGCGTCCGAACTAGTTTCTCGATCTTCGGCACTGGGAACAGTAACGTCAAAATTTCCGTCTACGCTCATGTTTGGGAGAGCTTCTCTGGTCTTGTTATTGAAGTTGGCCGTGGGTTATATTTGGTTAAGTTTTTGACTCTTAATATCTAGCATAGAATTAAGACGAAGATAGAGGTGCTGTCGGACAATAACCTATACATAAACCGGTTTGCCAGGTGAATCCATCGATCACCTTGTAGTAAGCCTATAAACAAACTCTCTCGGCGAACTATTTGGTGCTATTGTAAAGTGGAGTTGGGGGGGGGGGGGGGGTATGGGCTTACTACATCCACTTGGCGACTTTTCCACTCTAATAAAACTATAATTCAACGTATTTTTCTTACGTGCAAAGGGAATTACTAGTATCTTGTAAAAATTTCGATTTGACCTCATTAACCATTACGTTATTTGATATTTCCTTAAATGGGGCTCTCATGGCATCTAATGACGTTTTTATCGTAAGCTAATACCGACAAATGAATCTTCTTAATTCGAAGAAATTGTGTAATATCGAGTTTAAGTGGCGAAACCCATATTTATGGACTTTCTACCTAATTCTTCAAATAGGTTAATTACAAGTTGTGAATAAAAAAAAATCTAAACTAATGTATTTTAATCTCTTGGTTAGGTATAGAGAGCTACTATATCATCATTTCATTTAGCTAGTGGCAAACCAGAAAGACCACATACCTCTCTTTTTGATTTCCTAACCTCTAATTTTTTTACTCCAGAACCGTCTACCCATACGCCCAACCCCAACATCAAAACACCTACAGCTCTAACTCAGTGTCCAGCAACAACCAGTACCCAGCAACCGTGTCCAGCCAGTACGCTGCCAACTCAGCAGCAGTAGCCTCCAGCGGCAACCAGTATTCTACTGAGTACTCAGCATCTTCGGCTGGAGCTTCGGCCGCTACTGGGTACCAAGCATCCGCCAGTGCTTACCCAGCCAGTGTCTACCCAGCAAGGAACCCCTACGGATCTCAAGGGTATGTAACTTGGTTGAGAATAGTTACTTAGTGCATAGTCAGAAAATATCCTCAGCTTTGCGCATGAAACATGGGCGTAGGTTGGTTGGTTGGTAGACATATATTTTCAGGCTTGTGTGCTTGGTCACAAAGACCCGCTTATAAACCTTCGTCAAGAAAGACGGACACGACATACACACACATACCAGACAGATGCTGCCATCTATCGCCACCTCCACAATTTAGACATGTCCCTGAAGGGGAGGGAAATAGTCTCCAGGGACCTGTACCCGTGGTAAACTGCACATGATCGACCACAGGACTTTCGGACCCAACAGATTTAACGAGAACGTACTCCGCATATACTCGGTGGGTCTTCAGAGGTGTCGAGACTCGATCGCGGGACCTTCCGATCCCGAGACCGAGATCTTAACCACTAGGCTCCCCACGGCCAAACAGGAGAGTATCACGAAGGAGACAACGTAGATTATTGAAGCAAATAGTTTATTTGTGTTGGTACAAATTCCACATGTTTCGGCGAGTCTGAACCTCGCCTTCTTCAGAAAAATACACAACCACAAACTAACAGTCGACGGCTCGAAGCTGTGAAACATCTGAAACTACTAGCGAAGCACCTTACTATTTTTTTTTTTTATTTACACTAATCAATAGCTTGAAACCCAGATATAAATACTTATGTAGACTACACACTGAACTGAACTGAAACTCTGGAAGGAGCATCTCATGAAAAACTGGTGAAGCATATTTTTGGGTCACTTGGCGACAGCTTTAGGGAGAATACGTGCCACATTTGGCATGAATTCGCCGATCGCAATTGACACTTGACTTGACAGTTTGCATTGGATCGTCAAAATCGCTCGCCAAGAATAGTGCTCCAAGAAATTTAAGTTTTAAAGCTTGTTCCTGCAATTTTATTTTTTTAAAGTACATGTTTCCGAAACTTCATTATATAAAGAACCTCCTAAAGCAATAACATATCAATTTTCTGTTAAAAAAATTATTGAAAAAGTTGGTTTAAAATGCCTATTTTAGCAGGTAGAGTATACGATTGGCGACAAAAGTTGGGTTTCTCTTACAGGGTTGCCGCGCTTCACCGACCCTATTAGCGAGCGTTTCGATGCTCCTTCCAGAGTTTCGGTTCAGTTCAGTGAGACTACATTATGATTTTTCACTATGACAAATCGTCTCTTGCCAAATTATATAAAAACTGAGAAAGGCTTTAAAATTAAACGTTAAGTATAAGTTTGTTGTATCTGAATTCTTGACATTGGAATCACGTGTACACATCTCCTCGATTAACCTTTTACTGATGTAAAAGCAGTCTTGCAGACTACTATTAAATTAAGGCATGTGGGTCAGATAGACGATTTGAGCTGTGTCTAACCCAGCGCGTTAGACACAAGGGCGTGGTTTGTGGAAATAAGAAGACAATGCTTGAGAAAACTGTGACGTCACTGGAGGCGTGACCGTTTCAGTGTAGACGAATTAGCTGCCGAGTGGTTTGTTAGTGGGGTTTAAGGCAACGATTGACGTCACTGTAGGCCGTTTCAAATGCCCATTTACGAATACTTATTTAATTGATTTCATTTTTCCAGATACTCCACCCTTACCTCCACCCAATACGGCTCGTCCGCCGGCTCTGCTTCCAGCGGCAGCCAACAGGCGCCAATTGTCGCCAAGCCCTACGACGGACCCACCTACAAGATCGGCAACCCCCACGTCACCGAATTCAAGCGATCCGACAAGCAACACGGTGCCTCTTACCTGTTGCCCACCGTCGTAGCCACTGGAAACGCACCTACCACCCTCGTCAAGCACATCCACACCTACCCAGCTCAAGCTTAAAGCTTTAGCATAAGGGACCCTAGTTCGGTAGATGAATCAGGCTGACTCAAGATTGGACTTCTATGTTATATTTGTAAGCTCTTATTTATTGCTATTTATTTGTACAGGGAGAGTAAAGGTACTTAAAAAAAGTAAATTTATTTTTGGTGGAAGTAATATTAGGTCATTTATACTTTGTATTGTTTTTTGGAAATGAATAAAATTGTATTGGAATTTTAGATTATTTTATTGTTGTCTCTTCTTTGGAACATTTTCTTTTTTTTTTAAGACTATCATTAAGCCACGTTTAACGCGACATATGTTTGACGTCATGTGCCATATCATGTAAACGCATGCGTTACCGAACATATTGCATGCCATTCAACTTGCCTCAACTATGACGCACGCTTTGAACTTCATATAAATAACGCATGCCTCAAATATCTAGGAGAATACGACGATTCGGTTTGTCTTTCATTATGTAACCGGTTTATTGTTTGCAACTTTTCGAGTAACTAAAAAAGGCGAGTAAAATTTCCATTGTTGCCTTTTTTGGCTGGTGTAATCACCAATCGGCATAGACTTCATATCTTGGATGGTTGGTTGGTTGGTAGACATATATTTTCAGGCTTGTGTGCTTGGTCACAAAGACCCGCTTATAAACCATCGTCAAGAAGGACGGACACGACATACACACACATATATGACAGATCTGCCATCTATTGCCACCTCCAAAATTTAGACATGTCCCTGAAGTGTTCATATCTTGGAGATTGCCTTCGTGGGTTCTGTAGTCGTCTAGCCTTTAAAACAAGAATATCCAAACAAGAAATAACGACAATGACTTGTACATCGGACTAGCGCAGGTTAAATCTACTGTGGTTAAAAGCTCCAGTGCGTTCGATAAGTCCGTTGTTCATTTGGTTTGTTTCAGGTGACGTAGTTCGATGGGTGTTCCGAATGGTACTCTGTTCGAACATGACATTGATTCACCAATAGCTACTCGAGAAAGAATTTGCTTTCAACTTAATTCAACCAAACCAAATCTTCCCATTTCATCGTCCTGATAATTTTTCGATCTAACTTGTTGCTTTTAGTACGACTAAATATGTACCAACCAATTGATTATTCCAATGCAATTATCTCAGCTGTGTTAATATTGCAGCTCAAATTCAAATAAACCAAATCAACCAACATAGCCGTGATAATAATAAAAAAATTAAAGTCTTATTTTGGCTACGTTTAAGAAATTAAATTGGTGCAGAAAAAGTCAGTATGAATAAAGTTTTTAAATTGTTTTTTTCGTGTCCGACTAAAAAGAACTTTCTTGTGATAAAGATAAAAAAAGGTAAAATTTTTAGTATTTCTCATCATGTTGTTATATACTTTATTATGTGTCTGTATATGCAAATTAAACAAATCAAAATTTAACTAATTTTTTATAATATCGTGCAAAAAAACTAACTTTTTCAAATCAATAATCGTGGCAAAAGTGATGATTTTAACGAAATCGTGTTACAAAGTTACTTTTACGCACTAGTGCGAAAAAGTAAATAAGAGCATCTGATTGGTCTAAAATTCTTTATTTGAGCGTGATATTTTATTCGGCGGCTTTGTGATTAGTGTAAAATTCTTTATTTGAACGTGATTCTTCTGGCGTCTTATTTCCAATGCCAATCTAAGAAATACGTTTTGCACGTGATTTTAAAATAATCATTAATATAAATAATCATCTTCAAATCATTTGAACGTGATAATAAAATAATTAATAAGCCAATCAATAAATGCCAATTTAATAAACACTTTTTTTTGCACGTATTTATAAAAAATAGTGTATGACAACACGTTAAAAATATCCTTTTTTAAACTCGTGAATTTATTCAACTCGTTAAAAAAGCCTTACTTTTCACACTAGTTGCATAAGTAACTATTACAAATTTCAATAACATTTGAAAAAATTTACCGCGACGATAATTTAACTTGTCAAACATTAACGTATACAATTAAATCACTGACTTTCGCAAGTTAACAGGACCATATACCCTGTAACCTCTTTCCTCCACTTCTTACCTAACTAGCGTGAAATATCAAGTCCGCCGCTTACATTAGCATTGCGTGATATTCGTAATCTTTTGAGATTTCTACAACAAAACACGAGTTTCCGCTTCAGTTAGGACGTCCCCTATATCACATCATCAATTATTATCAGAAGTATGGCGATTGGACAAAACGAACTAAACGATTTTGTTGTTTTCAATGTATTGTTCAGTAAAATTTGTATGTAAAAAGAGGGGGGGTTAAAATCTTACCTGATTGCTTTCTAAACAATGTTAAAAAGAAATTTTTAAAAATTGAGTAATTGAGAAGCTGTTTTAAGAGGATAGCCGAGATTCGGATAAGTGGACTCTATACTGTATTTGAAAAAGTGCTTTCAACGACTTATTTTACCCCACTACAGCTCAGTCGTGTGAAGCGTCGTGCTCGCATCGGAAGGGTTGCGGGTTCTGTCCTTGGCGGTGCTCGCAATTCTGATGGTTGCTGGGTCGGCGCTTGTATTCGACTAAAGACCGCCGTGTTGCTAATGGTGGCTGGGGCACGTTAAATATGTCGTGGTCACAAAGTCCTCCATGTTCCCATACCAAATTAATACCTCTGGGGGTACCAGATCAGGGGGTTATCGGCCTTTGATCTGGATCAAAATTCCGATATGTGAGTGAGAATGGATGTGTGAAAGGGACCTTCCTGTAAAACGGATGTGTCATGCTGCGAGCAAAAGTCGGACTTCCTCCCTCGTGGCGCTCAATAAAAAACGGAAGCCGCCCCTCTTCGCCTTAAAATCGGGTAGTTCTCTACTCCGGGCTCGGTTACCGAGTGGCATTAGAAGCAACAACAACCCCACTACTGACCTATTTTGCCCCAACCCATGGGGTAAAATAAATCATTGACAGCACTTTTTCAAATACAGTATAGAGTCCCGCTTATCCGAATCTCGGTTATCCGAAATTCGGCTTAACCGCTCTAGAATTTTATTTTGCTAAACTATGAAATGTATGCATAAACGCATAAGTAAAGAAATACTCAAAAAAAATAAATACTTTTTTATAAAGTGGAATTTGATTTTCAAAATATGCTTTTTTTTGCTGCTCAATTTCGATTCGTTTCAAAGTAGTCCGCCATCTTTTAAGCAAGAGAACGCCTGAAAGAGCGGTTTCATCTTGCGCTTCCATGTATCGAAGAGCCTCTGATCTAAGATTTTTGTCGCATCTGTATGCGAAGTATGCACTTGCGGGTTCGTTTCCGTCCCTGGTTACAGGGCCGGATTTCTAAATAGGCTGTAGCCTAGAGCGGCGAATTTTTTGGGGCGGCAAATTTTACAATCCAACCAATTAAACCGACCAATTAAAGCAACATTCGGCATAAAAATATCATTATAAAGATACTAATATTTTTAAGAAAGAAAACAAATAATTTACATTAGTGCGTAAACCGTAAATGTTTATATAATACTAATATTTCGTAGCAAACATGGTAGCTGCGAGGGCAATTGCACCCCTCCTCCCGGATTTCAAAGTTGAAAGAAAAATAGTCTAACAGTTTTTTTAAAAAAATCGCCTATTTCGCTTTCGATTTAGCGTGTAAAGGTACATAGATGATTCTAATATGTGTATCTATTTTAAACAGCACATACCACCCTATTTTGCAGCTAACCAGCTACCTTTCCCCGAAGGGGGAGAATATTGTGACAGGGGCGGCAAATCAATCGTAGCCTACAGGCGGCAAATCTTTAAATCCGGCATTGCCTGGTTACCGCCGCGACTTTCTCTTGATCAGTTCAGCGTTTTTCTAGGCGTGAAATGAATGATTCCCGATTATCCGAAAATTTCTATGGAATCTCGATTAACCGAAAGTGCTCCGGTCCCGTACCTTTCTGATAAGCGGGACTCTACTTACATTTATCAATATCAATAATTTGTTTATTCCGGGAGATTTTACTTTAAATGTTATAGGAAATGTGCCTTTTCATATCCTAAATATTTTTTACAGTGGTAAAATTGATATTTTTATTGCTCTGAAGGTGTTAATGCAAAGGCAGAGGCTACGCGCACTGGCACCGTTCACGCTTTGCGTGTATGGGTATTAACTGCGCATGCTCAAGGCGCGGCTTACTGGAACCATGTATACATTGCGTGAACAGGTACGGGGGAATTATACTTGAAAGTTGAGATTACTCTTTTTGGGCGCCGGGCAATTTTGTTTTCTCCAAAAAAAAATATCTCTATCCAACATGGAGCAGTATTGGGGCATGTGGGGCGCATTGAAAGCCTAAACACCCGTTTAGGGAACGGGGAAAAAATTTCTCTAAAAAACAACAGTTCTAGCCATTTGTAATTAGCATTCAAATAATTAGAAATTTAAATAATTAATGAAAACTTTTTTTAAAAATGCAAATAAACTTTCCAGTACAACTTTAAAACGTTGATCTTCGTTTGTGAAATAAAAAAAGCTTGGAAAAAAACATTTGAGAGAGGGGATTTGAACCCGGCACCTTATGATTACGAACCGCTTATTCTACCACTAAGCTACTGCTAATAAGCCTCAGTCCTGCACAGTTACTACCCGTACGCGTAATGCGTGTAGACACTTCGTAATGCAAAATATGCTGTTTTTTTACCTATTTTACCCCACCTGACCCAATCTATCTTTCTTCATTCAATAAATGGCTACAAATGAACACATGGAATGTTCATTTAAAAAAGGAACTTGCCAGATTTCTAGATAAAGCAATTGTTTAAATTTACAACCTAAATTCTTGAAATTAAATAACGGTAAACCCAGAATTTGATTTCGGTAATATGTGGATTGGTTCCTTCTAGATAAATAAGATCCAATTATTCTATGCTAAGCAGTGGAATTTTTTTAACGGATGCTTTCGGGGACATCACATTAGAATAGTCGTAAAAGTCTGACTTTATCGAGTGTTGAAATCTGCTTCAATCCATATGCGATAAACTGTTGGACACGTGTTTCAACCAGATATTGATGATTATATTTTTAGTTAGCATAGGTGGATTTATCGTCGCACTAGAGCTGCATGAGGGCGACGGACGTCTTACACTCTTAAAACAAAAGAGTGAAATTCACTCCTATAGGAGAAGTGCATTTTCGGCACCGGAAAGGAGTGGAAATTAACTCAGACTAAGTTAAAACCGCTCGTTTTAAGAGTGTAGGACGTAGAATGTTTTCTTTTAATACTTTTACCCACTCCGAAAAAGAGTGAAATTCACTCCTATAGGAGAAGTGCATTTTCGGCACGGAAAGGAGTGGAAATTAACTCAGACTGAGTTAAAACCGCTCGTTTGTTTTAAGAGTGTACAGCATTAAAGGCGGCATCGTATGTATAGCTGCGGGACTTTATAAGAGTATATTCAACATGCTCTCTTTCTGCGCGGGATATTATTCATTGGACTTTTGGCTGTACAGGCCATATATAGGTCGGCAGTTATTTTGAAAATGCTCGGGTCCGAACCTGGGAGATTTCACATGTATGGAAACAGCTTTACCGACGCGACTAGCCTTCCAGCTCCCCAAAGCATATACTGAAACTTGACCAAGTAAACAGAATATCTTGTTAGTATAAGGGTTGGATAGAGTTGGTTTTCTTTTGGCGTATAACTTTACATTTACTTTTTGTATAGTTGTGTTTTAGCTTATTTGTTTGAAGTTGGTGAATACGCTGGAATTATCTTTTTTAAAAATTCCAAAATTAGCGTATACGTGACATATTTTCCAGCTAATTTTTTATACTTGATTAATTGCTGTCAAAAACAATCTTTACTTTAACTAAAACTAAACTTCTCCCACCAACAGCCCGTTAGTGGGCCAAGGCCTGCCGTGCCCATTTCAGCTTACGTAACCAAGAGCTCTGGGGTGCTAGGCATATGTCCTGGTAAGGTGGTCAAGCTTTCGCGGAACTACCAATGTTCAGTTTCCAAGCATGCTTGGTCCTTATTTTATCAACCCACTTAAGGGATGAAAGGATGAGTCAACCTCGCCCAATCCGAGACTTGATCCCCGGACCTATGGCATGGCAATGCAGAGCTCTACCACTAAGCCATTGGGCCCCTTTTACTTGAACAGAACAGATTAACTAAGCAACTTTGAACAGATAAAAGTATAAGAAACATATTAATATATTACGTTTTCCTCATATCATATATGATCATATCATTTTCTCATGAATATTTAAATACCTAAATTCTAATTGAACTCTGAGTGTACCCTGATCATTTCTACCCAACTGTAACTAAAAGATGATTTTGCGCGATGAGAACATTCGGGTCGTCTTCGATGACCGACCTTCGCGTTCGACGATATCGTTGGCGAGTTGCGAGTCACGCCAAATGACACTCTTTTGGCGTCACGCGAATGTGGAAAGTGATGCGAGATGGGACAATCCATCAACGCAAGGGCGCGAAAATGGTTTATAACTATATATGGTGTTGTCGCTGCAGGTGTTAGCTAGTTTCACCCTTTCTGTGTGAGAGACTAGGTGGCAAACGTAGTAGGTCATATAGTGTGGAACCATAGATATCATAGTTAAAGTATTAGATTGGAAGATCTCCAATGCTAACGACGGGACGCGCATGGAGGCCAAAATGGCCAGTGTTGCTGCCACTTTAAGGAGAAAAATACTACGAAAAGATACCATTTAATTCTATAATTACAAAAAAAATACTAGAAAAGGATTTAAAGTCACTAAAAAGATTCCAAAATGCAGCTGGTATTTTTACGATATTTTTTTGTAATTTTAGAACTAAATAGTATTTTTTCGTAGTATTTTTCTCCATAAAGTGGCAGCAACACTGGCCATTTTGGCCTCTTATTTTGGCCTCCATGCGCGTCCCGTCGTTAGCATTGGAGGTCACGTGATCTGCCAATCTAATACTTTAACTATGATATCTGTGTGTAGAACTGAGATAAGAGAAAGTGGAAACCACATCCAAAACCTAGCGGAAAAAAGTTAATATGTTAATAATAACAAAAGAAAGTTAATAATAACAAATATGGATCACAGGACGTACATAGAGAGAGTGTCAAATTAAGCACCTGATGCGAAATTTAGTATCGAAAAAACTAAAACATTGTCCTTTATTAAGGCATTTGGTACCATTTATTATTTAATAAAGCGAAAACTTCATCAAGCACTTAAACAAAGATACTTCTTTTAAGTTTATGTGCAAATTTAAGAATATTTCAAGAAACAATAACGCAGTGGAAGTTCTGTTCTCAGAAGAAAAGAAACAACCCATTACAACTTGTAGATCATTCGGCTCATTTAAACATGGCTGTAATATTTTGGTGTAACTTGGGGTAACCAATTACGCCAAAGTAACTCCAAGTATACCACTCCAACACCAAAGTACACCAAGTGTAACTCCATAAAATTGATGGCAGCATATTTTTCTCCGCCTGTATGGAGTATCGTTACATCAAATTTATGGTTTAACTATACCCAGCGAAAGCTAGAGTAAGTGTGAAGCATCTTATTTGTGGTGTAACTTTACCCCATTAAGCTGGAGGCAGAACATGCGGCCACCAGTTTTATGTTGTAACGTTACACTAAATTTGTATGGTGTAGAATTGAATTTTGGAAAATTTTGGTTCTCTGTGTCAATAGTCTGAGTTACCCTAGATCAGGCCCTGCTGTAGACTAGACGAACGTGACGTATGCAGTGTACGTCCTGGTCGTTGATGGTTGAATTGAGAGGACATACGCTGCGTACGTCCTGTTAGTGAAGGAGTTAGAGCCCAAACTTGCCTCAGTCTGAGTTACCCTAGATCAGGTCCTGCAGTGTAGAACGTGGGAACTGCACGCTGAGAAACCCGCTGTCATCCGTAGATGCAGGTGTTACGTTCTGGTCGTTGATGATTGAATTGAGAAGACATACGCTGCGTACGTCCTGTTAGTGAAGGAGTTAGAGCCCAAATTGGCCTCAGCTGACTGTACTTCCACAAATTATCCAACTAAACGTTCTTAGAATGACGTCTTGCTTATTCCAGACTCCGTTTATTCAAGAACTTTTACGATACCGCAAACAGCGTCAGTCAAGCGTTCTCGATGCTCTACAAAAATATTTTAACAGCCCTCTTCCTGGTTCTATCCGCAATAAAATAAATGCTGGAGTTCCGAAAGTTTTTAAAAACTAAAAAGAACTTTCATATTTCCGCCATTTTTCGGTTTCGAAACGCAGTTCTTTCACAGTGGGTGACGCCCCGTGCTAATGGAGGATCATGACCCAGTTGAAGTTGCAGCTAAGAATCCTCTGTCGATCAATTACATATTCTGCTAATGGGCCTGAGAGGAAGTTTTCTTAGTAATTTAACAAAAACATTTCATCACAGTAAGAATTGTTCTGAAGTGAATGTTTTGGTATAATTGTCATTGTTCCACTCTGATGTGTTTTAGAATCGCAAATATTTCACGGACAATTGGGTCTTAGGAGAAGTTGATTGCTTCAGTTGACGACGAAAGTCCATAATTTGTTCAATCTTATTTAGTACCAAGTAGCTCCAGAATATTTAAGATATAATAAATTGGTCTTGAATGCCGTGATTCGGTTGTGGTCTTGGAACTGGGTGGAAGAATGCTGTAATTTTCAAAGATAATATTTTAAAGACAAATATGGAATGTTTTCAAATATAGGTGTTCAAAATGACGTCTTTTCGAATGGAATTAATGAAACGTCGTTATCAAATTCAAAAAGAACTTAAAAACATTTAAAAGCCTCTTTTCTAATGATGTCTGTTGTGTGAAGGGTATTATGAGAGCTAAGAGCTAAGAATAAAGGACTTACGATGGGTTAAAGCATCTATGCTCCTTCCCAGGGCCGGATTTCTAAATAGGCTAAGTAGGCTGTAGCCTAGAGCGGCGAATTTTTTGGGGCGGCAAATTTTACGACCAATTAAAGCGGTATTCGGCATAAAAAATTATTATAAAGATACGAATATATTTAAGAAAGAAAACAAATAATTTACATTAATGCGTACACCGTAAACGTATATATAGTACAAATATTTCGTAGCAAACATGGTCGCTGCGAGGGCAAGTGCACCCCTTCCTCCCGGATTTCGAAGTTGAAAGACAAATAGTAGAACAGTTTAAAGAAATTCGCCTATTTCGTTTTCAATTTAGTGTGTAAAGGTACATAGACGATTATAATATGTGTATCTATTTTAAACAACACATACCACCCTATTTTACAGCTAACCAGCTATACCTTTCCCCGAATTGGGAGAAAATTGTGACTGGGGCGGCAAAATCGTAGCCTACAAGCGGCAAATCTTTAAATCCGGCCCTGCTCCTTCCTGAAGCATTTTGTGTTCAAATTCCTGAAGTGATGGCGGTAAGAGAAAACAGTTAAAATGAGTACTAGGGAACTGTCAGGAGAATACTCTTTATTACCATTCTCTTTAAACTAAAGGCCAAATTGTAAATATGGCTGCGACAACTATCAATGGAGCAAAAGTCGGACATTTACCGCTGCGTACTACAGGCCTCATGCAAACAGAAGCTACTTCAAATCCCTTTAAACTTCCAGTTGCTGAAAAACAATATTTAAATACATACAACCATTTAAAACAGAATCACACATCCTCAAAACTGTCGATCGCTATTCTACTGTCCATCACCAAACTACCCTAGCCACTCGTTAAAAACCACCCCAATAAATTTATTTTTACTTTCTCTTTCAATGACGAACACAATAAAACAAAAAAGCCCGCCAAATAATCTTTCCGATTATCAATGTTACTCACCAAAATCAATGGAGTGAAAATGTTTTTTTATTTCAAAGTAATCCCATATAAAACTCTTAAGAGATAACACGAGGCCGGCTCATTGTCTGCCAAGTGCTTCTATTCAAATGAGTAAAAATGGCCGCTTTTGTTGGCGGTAGTGGTTAATGAACTTGGCGATGAGTCTCGTTGTGTCCGAAATCTTGAAGTTAAGGGTGTAAAGATGTTAGGATTTGAGGTACTTTTATGAGAACTGTTTGTATTTCGCTGCAGTTATTTTTACTCTTGTTTAAACCGTCAACAAAACTAAAGCTTACGTATGAAATTAAAGCACTATTTTACAATGGACTTGTTTCACATGGGATCTGGCAACAGCTCTGCGGTCTTGTTTTCATTTTTCTCGAATTACTTTTGTTGATATTCGAAATTGAGTTTTCTAAGAATTAGTTATTTTAGTTGTTATTTTTTAAAATTACGACTTCTTGCTGTGCAGTTATATGTTTTAATTATTTATCAAGGAAAACTTGCATTAAAAGAAGTTGGAATTTAAAAAAAAACTAAAATATTCTTAGAAAACTCAATTTGGAATACCAAGGCAAAAGTAATTCGAGATAAATGAAAACAAAACCGCGCAGCTGTTGGCAGATCAGATCCCTCGTGAAACAAGCCCATTAAAAAAAAACTAAACATGCAAAATGGAAGTGAAGGCGTTATGATAATGGTATGGTTTGGGTGTTTGCCAATATGCCTCAATTACCTCATAGCAGGGCCGTAGTGAGCCTAGTGGTCAGCGTCTCGGTCGCGGGATCGGAAGGTCCTGCGATCGAGTCCCGGTACCACTGAAGACCTACCGAGTATATGCGGAGTACGTGCTCGTTAAATCTGTTGGGTCCGAAAGTCCTCTAAGTTCCCATACCAAATCAATACCTCTGGGGGTGACAAGCCAATTCTGGGGATCCTCTAGTTGGCCTCTGTCTCCAAAAATTAGATGGATCCACTTGTGTGTGTTGTCTGTTGTGTCTGTCTTACTTGACGAAGGTTTATAAGCGGGTCGCTGACCAAGCACACAAACCTGAATATATATGTCTACTAACCAACCAACCAACCTCATAGCAGTTCTGACTCTGAACCAAAATGTCTACATCAATCGTGTAGTAATATTTTTGTTGGACTTAAAGAAAAAACCTAATAAGTTTGTAACAAATACAATAAAATATTGTTTGTATTATATATACGTACAAATAATATTTCTATTATTCAATTACATTTAGAAAATCATCTTAATTATTATTTTTATTAATGGTTATTATTTTATTAATGGCCAAGGTGGTTTCGGGATAAGGGGCTTTACTTTTGTAGCATAGAATTGAAACGAAATTTTTCAAACACATTATTTTTTACATTTCTAGCGTCAGGCAACTGACCCATTTTATTTTAACAGCCAGCTGTCTGGAGTATGTTCCAAATCCAATTTTCGGGAAGGGGGGGAGGGAACTACCCTGAAAGAAATCACAAATATGAATTGAAATAATTTATAACAGGGGAGTTGATTTGAATTATCGTCGCACTAGAGCTACACGATGACTATCGGCGATGGGCGTCATAATTTAGAACCACTGTTAACTGACGACCGACACCTGGATAGGCACACGACGCAGCTTCCAGGACCGACATCGCACGCAGCGTTGGGACTTTGGAGCATACCTTAAGACCATTACCATTAAAGATCTTACCGACAGGACTCCCCAGGCCTTTTATAACGGGGGAACAAAAATACCACATTGTTTTTGGCTCCGAAAAAAATGCTCTCCAGTGGCCACAGATCCTCATACACTACACAACTACCACCGGCCGATAAGGTCATCCTGGTTAAGAACAAGATGGAGGTGCTTGGCGCGAAACAAAGTGAATCCGTTAAAAAGTCGCCAAACAACACTATAGTAAGCCCAAACAAACCGCTCACTTAATGTTAGTTCATGCTAAAACAAGTCATTTTCTTCCTTAAAAAACGTTAATTGAAAATCGAAGAATGACTATTTGTGCAATTGTAGGCTGGAGCACGAGATCTGAATAAACACAAGATGGATGGTAGTAATTCCCCCCACAAGCAAGAAAAATACGTTGTAATTACAGTCTCTGGGATAAATTATTAGACGCGCTGTATTTTTTTAGTAATTTTATCTTTCTTAAGAGTTTTTATGCAATAATGGTATATTTAAACTACAATATTATTGATTTTTATTTAAAAGAATAGTTGTAGACTACATATTTGTATTTATTTTAAGATAATTAAGATTAAATTATATTAATTATTTATTATAAGATTATTTATGTGTGGAATCATCATCCTCAAATGCAGGAAACAGTACATGCATGGATAGCATACCGCGCAGAATTAAAGCTTTGATAGCGGCTAAAAGTGGCTCAACTAAATATTGACTTTTACTAACATTAATTTCACTTTTCTTTAAAACTTAATAAACTTATGCTGTTCTAAATGAATGCTGTTTTATTTATGTCAAGTAAATCGGTAATTGATTGGATGATATAAAATAAAAAAAACAAATCAATTTAAAATAATAAAACGGTACAATATCACCCGGTAATTAATATTTTACATGAAATCTTGCAGTGCGTCTAATAATTTGTCCAGGGATGAGGGACTGTATATATTTCATTTGATAGTCAGAAATCGCCAAGTCGATGTAGTGAGCCCTTACAAACTCCACTGTATAATATCGCCAAATAGTTCGCCGTGAGCGTTTGTTTGGGCTTACTACAAAGCGATCGATAGCTTCACTTGACAAACTGGTTTTGGTATTGTTTTTTTGCCGGGCACCATCTCCATCTTAACTCTGCGGATAAGGTCAACGTCAGTGCACGCCTTGTTGGTTCCGAGATCAAAATCATCCAAAAGGAATAAACAGAAAATGCGTCTTTAAATAGGAGAGATTTCCATTTATAATTGTTCTCAGATTGGGCTTAGAAAGTGTTTTGTGTGTGAGCTATATTCGGAGATATCTTCTTTTATATGTTGTGTTTTTTTTTGTAAGGAACAATCCTAGAGGCTATTTCGAATGCGAGGACATTGCATTTTGTGAATATTAATGTGCTTTAATAGCGCAAACAATTCGAAAAATCGTGCTATTCGCACCGAAATCCGTAACGTCTTGGTTTTAAAATGTCATTTATATGCACTGTTATAGTATGGCGTGGAGACCGGGTGTCGTAGGGAAATAATGATGATGATCAGAAAGCTTTAATAGTTATTTAAGCAACTAGTGCCGAAAATAATATTTTATTAAGCGAGTGGCTTTTATTTCACGAGACCGTAGGTCGAGTGAAATAATGACAAGAGCTTAATAAAGTTTTATTTGGCACGTGCTTGCTTACAATATTTTTTATAATAACGTGCAAAAAAAGTATTTCTACCAATAAGTGATTTTCATGACATCATTTAGTTTTCATGGCGATATTCGGAGGTTTATACTATTGATGGTTTTTGGCGTGAAATTTGTGTTCTTACTTTTGTCTTATTTAATTTCCTTTAATAATTTTTGTAGTACTTGTAGTTTCCATGGAGATATTAGAAAATGCAAAAGTAATTAACCAATAGAAATAAGTGAGTTTCATGACATCATTTAGTTTCCATGGAGATATTCATGACATCATTTTGTTTTTCTACCAATCAGATACTCTTATTTACTTTACCGCACTAGTGCCGAAAGTACTTACTTTCGGCACTGTCTGTGACGTAAGCACGTAAAGTGTCATTTTCGCAACGATTTATGAGTGAATATGATATAAAAAAGTGAACTTTTTTGCATGTTGCTATAAAAAAGACATTTAATTGTGCTAGCCTCAGCACAAGCTACACCGCTCAAAACAATTAGGGGGCACTTTGCGCACTTTTGTCAACCCTTTCAATCCCAACTTTTTATTTTTTATACTAAAAGTCTAAAATTTCTGAAATAGATTCATTACGCATCCAGAATGAAATAGCAAAAAGAGGAAAAAAATCTTAATTTTTTTAACTAAAATTTATGGGAAAGGAATTGGAATTATAACTTTTGAATAAATTATAACAATATTTTTTGCAAGACTTTATTTGTTAAAAATAGTTATTTATCAATAGTCCATTTATTTAATAAAATTGTGTTTCAGAGTGAATTTTATTTTACCATGTTTTTCATATTTTCATTTAATTAAAACAAACATTATTTAATTCTTCAAAAGACATGATTCATCCATCTAACGATTGTGCGAGCTTAACTTAGTGAGAAAAAAATCGCAAGCTGGCGATTCTAAATGGAATCATTGGGGGTGAAAGGGTTTAAACCATGCTTTCCCCTAATTGTTTAGAGCAGTATACATAACAATAAATGAATATTTGGGTTCAGGACATCACAGGTCCTTTTGGTTTGAGAGGAAGAGCAAATGTGATGTCTTGTTCGGTTCGAATCGGGAATTTGGGAATGAATTTGTCCCACCTTGAGGCATTAATTAAAAGAATATATTAGAATTTATATTATTGGGTGAGACATTTGAGTGACAGATCTTTGGTCTTAGTTGATTTTTCAGGACTGCAAATAAAAGTCACGTGTGCAAAAGTTTACTCTTCCAAAAATGGGGTGTCGAAACAAAGAAAGTTGTAAGATATTATACAAAAACAAATACAAAAATTGTCAACCAACAACAGGCCAGAGGCCCAGCAAGGTTGGTCCAAAATAAATCTAATACTTTACTAGTTTCCAATGACTATCCAGATTCTTCTTAAAATCTTCTACTCTCTTCGAATACACCACATAATCTGGTAAAGCATTCCACTCATTGACAACTCTATTGTAAAAATAATGTTTTCTTACCTCCCTTCTAAAGCATGATTTATTCAATTTCTGATCATGGTCCGGCTGTTTAAGGTAAAACCTAAGCCCTCCATGTCTCCCTGTTTTATGAACTTGAATAACTGAATTAAATCACTCCTAGCTCTCTTATTTTCCACGGAAAACAGGTTTAAAGATCTTAATCTGTTATCATAATCAGTACCAGATAGAATCTTTATCATTTTAGTAGCCCTATGCTGAACTTTTTCAAGCAACTCTATATCTTTTCTGAAGAAGGGAGACCAAAACTGAACAGCATATTCCAGATGTGGTCTTACCATTCCCCTATACAATGGCAAAAGTTAGTTAACTATGATTCACCACAATATAGAATATACTTAATCCTCTTCGCTCCAGATGTACTGATACGTGGACCTCCACATTTATTTCACAATAACAAATTTTTAATTGTTTTTAATACTAAATTCTTTTTATTATGAACTTGATTGTTCAAGCATTCCAAAAATATCGATGCCGAAGCAGCTGATTTGTTAATTCTATGAAAATATGACATAGTAATTCGTAGTTAATTCTATAAAAATATGACGCATAACAAAAAAGTTTTTTCAGCCGTAAATTTATGAGACATTCTGTGCATAAGTTTAAATTTAATTTATTTTTCAAATAAAATCTGTTTAGAAAATCAGAATTAGGTTAATTTTAAAAACATTAAATTTAAATCTTTTCAAAATGAAAAAAAGTGGAATATCAACAAAATGCCTTGTTTGTAAATTTTTTCTAAATATTGCTTCTTTGCAGGAAAAACTGGCATATAAATTACCTAAAATTCCGGGTCTTACACTAAAAAGGTTAAAATCTAACATGAAATTTCTTCCAAATAACACAAATTAATCATTCAGGGCTAGATGATTATTGTAAAAAAAGTTTTTATTTTACGTTTTATGAAGCGCAAATTTTTCTATCGAATGCATCAGTTTTACGGTAGTACTAGATATATAGTAAAGAAGGCATTTCATCCCCCCCCCCCAAACATAAAATTTTTATTCTACCCACAAATTTGATGGAGTTACAAGTTTATTAGATCGTAATAGTACCGTTGATGAAAAGGTAACTTTGGCATAAGCAATAAACCAAAAAAAAAGCACTGATTTTCTTATTGAATATTTTTTTTTTGCGTAGGACAGAGTTGCCCCTAATTGAAAAAAGCGAGCACATTTTTAAAGTGTGAATTTAATGAAAAATTATATTGAAAGTCTTTGTAAAGGAATTTTATTTTTTTTTAATTTAGAGCTTTTTACAGTTTGATTTTTTTTTAAAGAAAATGGACAGCAGTTTTTTAAAAAAAAGCCCCAATTTTATGAGCCATCAAATCTTCTGTTGATTTCGTGACACAAAGCTTCACTTTTTAGCACTTCACGGATGGCAACACTTTCGAAATGATAGCATGCACGATTTAAAGATGAAAGTCAGAATATCATTCACTGAAAAATAAGCGTGATATGTTAGATAAAAAGCGGAAGTCAATTGAAAAAGAATTTTTACACTGTATGTAAATCTTTTTGATAGACTAAAACATTTTAGAAGGAAAACAAGAAATCATTACTTTGTTTTTAATTCATAGTTTGATTAATTACTCATTTATTCGTATCTTAAAAAGTTTATAGTATTGTCATATTTTACGTTATTACAAATTGAGGCAAAAAAAATTGTATTAAATGTTACAAATACATACATTGAAGTAATAAAAAAATAATACAATATTGCAAAATAAGATAGTTAATATTTAAAAATAAATGAAAGGAATGTATTGCAACCATTAATGCAACTTGTTTTTACATGATTTTACAAATTTTGAAAAAGAACATGAAAACAAGGGCATATAATGATGTGCAACATATGTGGAGAGGTGGGGGGGGGGGATCAAGCATTATTTTTTATTGAAGTTCAGTTAGACTGTTAGATGAATAAAAAGATGTCTGCAAAACACATGAAAACGTCTAGATGAGGTCTTTTACTGCAAAATTTGTCAGCAACTTTTTATTCGGACTTGATTGTTATCTTTTTATTTAGGAATCATTCCGTTTAATATTTCGTCTAAAGCGAAATTATTGTAAATTTAATGTTTATAGCTCTTTTTTTGGTAATTTTAATCTTCACCCTGACGAAAGATATATTTTTTTCAAAACAGTTGTGCTAGTTGACGATGAACCGTCATTTACATTCCGAAGCAAGCTTAGCACTCATTTATTGGAGGGATGAAGTGCTGAGTGTACCCGTGACCACCCAACTCGTATACGAACCCGGGTCGACAGCATGGGAGTCATCTTAATCACTTACACCACCACGGGCGTCTTCCCTCATTAAACAAAACCTCAAAAGACAAATCAGTCCGAGCAAGAAATCAATCAACATAACTTCCCATTAAAATAAAAACTCACTTCCAATTTCGCTTTATTTTATCTAGCAATTAAAACCGACAAAGAACTGCATTTAGAAACGAGGAAAAAAACGCTCCTCAAAAGAATCAATCGAAAACAATCAAAAATCGCACCCCGGCGCATTTATTAATAAACACCTCAATTCACGCACAAACACTATGACTTCGACTGCCAATGACCACGGCACCGCCCCCTAGCGCTTGACCCAGTAACTGCATTTTCTCCACTCCACTGGTCACGTTAGGGTTCCTCTATATAAAGTGGCTCGAATCTCGGGAATAACATTAAATGCATGGATCCTGTCTAACTGTGATTGTACCGATTTTCGAAGGATTATTGAAGACCCATCAATAAAAAATTGAAATGGCAGTGTGGCAAGTAAGTGAATTTTTTTATTCCATTAAAAAAAATAATTATTTATTTTATTATAAAAGTATTATTTAATTCATTTAAAAAGTATTTGTTTCATTAAAAACTATTTATTTCGTTGAAAAAATTAATGATTGAACTTCCAAATTGGTGGTAAAATACCAAACTGCCAAATTATATAATATTAGGTATATTTTAAATAATATATTTAAAGCATTATTATTGTTTTTAAAAAATCTAAGCTAGGGATATATACTATAAAAAAAAATCCCGATGCATAAATGTAAAGTGTCTTAAGTATCGAACCAAAATAAATAATTGTAAAAATCGGTCTATACTTTTAATTTACGTGAATATAATTGCTATATAAATATATTTTTATAATAATTTTAATAAGATTTGATATTAGTAACTAATCTAATTAACAGGAGTAAGGAATTACAACAAAACAGTTGTAACTGTTTCTTCTACCTAATTCAGGGGCTGTGAATTACATAAAAGTAACAGTTACAAAAAAATTACACTTTTTTTCATTCTGTGTCTTCAAAGAATCCTTGTATTTGTTATTTAAAAAATTACAGTCACCAAAAGTGTATTTTTAAAATATTTTTTAAATTAAAACTGTACCTGATCCATTTTATTATAATAGTATGTAATTTTTTAAACTTAAGTTTTTAGTTTTAGTAGTTTATATAACTTCATTTGATAAAGTTAAAATTTTAGTATACAAAACATATTAATTACTAGCTTTATAAACCAGGCGTTGAACTAGAGTACATTTAATAAAGGTGAGTTGTATATATTATGTAAACTTTCTTTTATGCTTTTTAAATGAGTATTAAATTCTGCAGTTTTTTTAATAATAGAAGTTATTCAAATTTTTTCAACGTCTTCATGTTTCGATACGTGGATTTTTTTTGGCGCATCACACTTGTCTGTACCATTTGTAGTTTGAGCTATGAAAGTGGGTGAAAGACGGGTATAGCCTTTAAAAAAGCTTCATCTTTTTACGTCATAACCGTAGTGTGGGAGTTAATAATAACGAGTATTAAAATAGTTATTTATGCAACAAGTGTGAAAAGTAACACTTTTTAAAACTAGTGGATTTTATTTCACGAGCGAGGTACGAGCGAGTGAAATAATGACACGTGTTTTAAAAAGTTTACTTTTCACAATACACTATTTTTTATAATTACGTGAAAAAAATCAAATCTCATTGGTTCAAAAATAATTCACGTGCTAATTTTTTTACGTAAAGAAGATCGGCATCGATAAATCTCTGGAACTACAAAAGGAAAACTAATTTTTTAGTTTAAAGTCAAACATTTGAACATGGATACTGATTCAAAAATAAAAAAATAATAAAATTCACGCGCATAATATTTATAAATAAAGCAGATCAATAAATTTCTGGATTTTATGAAGATTATGAAATAGAAATTTTACTTGAAATGTTGGCATCTTATGAAATGAATGAAAAAAAATACTTTTTTTCACTGCTTTTGGGTGAAAATAAGTATTTTTGTATCACTGTTTCTAAAAAGTATAACTTTTCGCACGCGCCTGATATTAAAATTATAGTGTAAAAATCGGATTTTTTTCACGCAATTATAAAATTTTATTTGTGATTACGAAGAGTAGAAACTTCTAGAATATTCATTAAATGCGAAATGAACCCCAATATAGGAACAAAAAAAAATGAAGTTGGTATTTTAAAATTTAAAAAAATTAGCTTTAAATTTTTTTTAAATACAATTCAATATTACAATTAAGTGGAAAATAAAACAACTCACCTTAAAATTAAAAAGTATATCAAACATGAAAATCAAAAATTACCGCTAATGAAAGTAACGCATGTGTGGCTCTTGAACAAAAAATCTTCACTTTGTGTGTGAAATTTGAAAATGGTAGTTTTTTAATGTAAAATTGAACACTTTTATTAACAACAATAAAATTCAAAGTTATATTTATGGTAAATATAACATTTTTAGCATTTTTTTAATAACATTCATACTATTTAGAGAACAAGTTGCATGAAACGCGAAATTCATAATATATGTGTTTTTCTGGTACATTAGAAGCTGCAGATTCCGAATGTAAGGTTAAATATTCACAAATATGTTTAATTTCAACAAAAAATGTATTTGAAATTTACCGAAAATGTACGTCACTGAAAACAGCTCTAACGTCAACTGTTATGTTTTTGGCGATGTTTCGATCTATGCTGTAATACACTTTATAAAATAGTAAACCTTACAATTTCTGCGAAACCTCATTAAAAGAAGACAATATTATTTGTAACCAGTTCATATCAAGGAAGTTAAACAGCTTGTTCCAAGTTTGGTTGTTAGTTAAAATACACACACTAGAGCGCGTATGAGCTATTGCAGAACTATTGACTGTTGGATCTGATCGGAATAGTCGAGTGAAATCGTTCAACGTTTGAAGAAATTAACTGGAATGAACATGACATGTTTCTGTAAAATAGCATAACTTTTTTAAGAGTTTGATAAGGATGAAAGCACGTTTCACAGTTTCAAAAGCGATACAGTGAAACGTGATACGAAATAACACGCCAAGAACAAAAAAAAAGCCAACCGTGACGTCATCTGTTATGCTAAGAGAGGTTTAACAGGAGTGACGTATCATTAACTTTAAAAATGAATTTAAAAATAAATACATCTTTAAAACCAGAAATACTTGAGTTTTAGAGGTTTTTTAATATGCTTAATCGAATAAATATGTTTGTGGAAAACGCTGTAATTGTCCATTGTTGTAATCCTAACTTTGAATTTTCAGATTTTTGCTTTGATGTGTGTTTTGAGCTGCGCAATTGCGGTGTACGCATACCCTGGATACGACAACGAAGTCCACGGATATGAATACAAAGTAATGAGTTTTACTTTTGGTATAATAACATTGAAATATTGTCTACCTAGCTATATACACTGTTAAAAATTTTGTGCTTGGTTTCACCATGATATTGGTTCCTAGTAGCTGCAACGGCTGAATGGTGAAACGTTCCACCATATTTTTGGTATTCGGTTGAACCATTTCTCAGGTTTTTGTTTCCAAATCCAGAAAAATGGTTCAACCAAACACCGGAAAAAAGGAGAAACATTTCGCCATTCAGCCGTTGCAGCTACTAGGAACCAATATCATGGTGAAACCAACCAATATCATGGTGAAAACTAGCACCAAATTTTTAACAGTGTAGTTTCATTTGTCGTATTTCGTGTGAAGCATATTTTCTGTCTTCCAAGCCGGTGTGGTGGATTCGACCCTCGCTTCTCTATCAAGTGGGCTCATGCGGAGAACATGCTCGTTAAATTTGTGGGTCTTGAAGTCCTGTAAGCGACCACAGCGAAGTTACCATGGATGCAGGTAGTCTGGAAAGAAAAGCCCCTTCCCTCCAGCGACTTGCAGGGGCTGGGTAGCCCAGTCGGTTAGGCACTCGCCTAGCATGCGAAAGGTCCCAGGTTCGGGTCCGGGCATCGCCAAAATAACTGCCGGCCTATAAACGGCCCGTGCTGCCATAAAAATGTCCGACGAATAATACCCCGTGTAAGGGAGTGCACATTAAATATCCTTCCAAGTCCTAACGCTGCGTACGATGTCACCCTTAACGGTTGCGTTAGGTGCCTATTCAGGTGTCAGCTCGTCACTTAACTGTGGTTCTAAAATACGACGCCCGTCGCCAATAGCCCTCGTGTATCTCTAGTGCGACGATAATTCAAACCTAACCTAACCAGCGACGTGCCTAAATTGAGGAGGAGGCGTTTTCTCGGTGCATAGGTCAGACTTCCACTCCCACAGGTGCCCAAAGCCTTATGCTAACAGAAGCTAATGCACCCCTCCCTGCCTTCCAAGAAATGCCCTAGAGGCACACAACAACACATTTTCAGATTTATTGTGTTAAATTCGTTATTCGACAACAGCATAAAGGAGCCACTGAATAGCAAGATGAAACTTCACTTAAGGGGACGTATTACCCAAAATTTAGGGCTGCAAAGAAAATAATTAAACATGCTCGAATGTTGTGAGCTAAGGATATTGTAAAAAAAAGGATTCTTTTATAATGGTGGAGGTTTATTGAAAATTATATACTGGTTTGGTAAAATGGTTTTTGAAATTTTATGTTGATTTTTTAAATTTTTAATTTTTTCAGCTTGTGAATGGTTAAAAGTGTTAAAACCCCCTAAGACTCTTAGGTAAATTAATGTGGAGCTCCAATTTTTTTTCTTGTGTTGAAACATATGCGTTTAACAAAAGTTGGCATGGGATAAGGTCTAGTGTGAATAGATTTTAAAAAAATGATGAAGGTGAAAATTTACAAAAAATCTTATTTTTTGACAATTTTTATACATAAAGCTACATAACTTTTTTTGTTTAACTGATAGCTCAATATCCATACCAAATTTCATTAATAGATGTTGTGGCAACATTTAAAAAAAAAACCATTACAAAATTCTTTAAATTGTAGGAAGAGTAGCATTTTGAAGAAACGTTAAAAATTTTTAATTTTTTAAAAAAAAACCTTTTTAATATTTATCATTTTTTCTTATATGTTTATTGAATGTTAGTTCTTTGTAAAAATAGTTTAATTTGAATGCTAGCGATAAAAATACTGGTTTATATTTTTCGGGTACCGCGTCCCCTTAAGTTATTCAATCACTATCGGTAAAGATGGCACTGTGTCATTTAGAGTTTCCGAAGTTCAAACAATCTTAAAATCAATGAACGTTCCCGATTTCAGAAAAGGTGCAGAACTCCAAGTTCAGAATCCGATTACAGAATCGCTGGCGATTCCTCATCACCGAATCGTTGTAGATTTCTGAGACTACACTCTTAAAACAAAGGAGTGAAATCCACTCCTTTTGGGGAAGTGCATTTTCGGCACCGGAAAGGAGTGGAAATTATCTCAGACTAAGTTAAAACCGCTCGTTTGTTTTAAGAGTGTAGATTTGTTTGTGAACAACAGAAAAACATTTATAGAAACTTTTCGAAGTTGACTCACAGACGGTCGATTAACAGAGAGTTCAGGATAAAAGAAAGACGGATAATCGAGGTTCTACTGTAACACACATTCTACATTCCGTTCTTTTTTTTTACAGCACCCCCCTCAACCGTACGGTTTCGGCTACGACATCAAGGATCACCATGGCAACCAGCAGTTCCGTAAAGAGCACTCAGACGGAAAGAGGGTGGTCGGCAGCTACGGATACACGGACGCGCACGGAGTGCACCGATTGGTCGACTACGTCGCGGACGAGTACGGATTCCGGGCGAAAGTACGGACGAACGAACCGGGGACGGCCAATCAGGATCCTGCTCACGTTAAAATGATATCTTCGGCGTATCATCCCGGGATTGGGGACTATCACTAGAGACAATTGAGGTAAAGGATTTTGGTTTTGCATTTTTAAATGGACCTGTCTTATAAACCATAGTGAATTAATTCTTTTTTTTTACTTTCAATTACCTAATATGAAATAAAAGGTAATGAAAGTTATTAAGAAGATAATCGAATTTTTTTTTAAATTTTTATAAGAATTGGGAGGGAACATATTCGGAAAAGTAAAGTCGTGTGGTGTTTCACACCTATGTATTACAATTTTGAGTTATTATATAAACTAAAAGGCTCCATACCATGGTGTGTCTCAACACAAGTGAACTAAATACAGTGGGTTAATGAAATGAGGACCAGGATAGCTTGGGAACAAAACAATGGAGTTTCGCGTCAGTCTGACCAACGAACGGGAAAATCTGCTACAATGCACTCCCCTTCGGGTTTGTTAGCTGAAATGGTCACAGCTAGTATTTATGCATCACTGAATTTAGTTTAGAATATAAATGTTCGGTGAAATTTTGAACCTATTTTATCATAGAGTTTCTGTTTCGGATGAATTTTTCTCGGGTCTGCATATAGGTAGAAATGATATCAGAAGATGGCGCCACCACAAATTATCATAATATTTGTCGAGTTCTAAAATGAACTTACTGTTCTATTATTTATTTAAATAGTTTTTATCATGTTAATTGAATTTTGAAGTCAATTTTTTTGTTTTTATACTCTTTAAATAAAAACATTTACTTCTTTCTAATTATATACAACCGAGTTTATTTATTCGTTTTAACAAGTTTACAAAATTTTGTTTAGTGTCAATGCATAAACGATAATTCTGAGAAAATCACATGAATTCATGGCATATAAATGCACATGCATTTCTTCCTAATTTATTATTGTTTTACTTATTTTCTTTTTTGCTTTAGTTGCTATAAAATGAAAGAAACTTAGTGCTTGAAAAAGACCTTGTTTCAAAATTTTAAAATCTAGTGCTGCCATCTGTTGAATAAATTGTGAAAATTTTTTAATAATTATTACACTTAAAATGTATTCCAACAAATAAACACTTGATCGGATTACGTTACCTGCTAAATAGTATGCCTTAAATTATTTCAGATTGGACATACGTCAGGCCATGGAACATTAGATTGTATATAATAAAAGTTGAGGAGCACATCCATTTTGTGGTAAATGTAATTGCCACTACCAATTTCACATCATTTTTTTAACGAATTTCATTTATTGAATTTGTTTGTCAATTATCCTCTGTGTATATTTTTTCTTTTTTTAAAAGTGTATTTGATTTTTTTCTTATTTATGTGTATTTGTTTTGTATTGTGTATGCGAATTGTATAATGATTTAATGTGATATGTAAATAAATTGTGTAAGTTGGTTTTAAGAGTGTATATCATTTTCTTTTCCTATAGTTATAAACTACTATGTATTTATTCTACTTTTTTTAAAATTTCAACATGGATTTTGATCAGAAGTTTTTTTAAAGGTAAAATATTAATATCCCATAGCAAAAAAAAATGTATAAATAAATCATATAACAGTAACTTTTGACTTGAGTGGGGTAGTTTCACTTGAAGTAACTCTCTCGTTTTCATTTTTGCTTCTCTTACTGTTTCATTGGTTGTTTCACTTTCATTCTCAAAATGCAAATTTTTTTTATGTCTGCTGTGTTCTATTTTAAAGTTTTTTTTTACGTACAACTTGTTCTTATTCCTGCTATCCATTTAACTCTATCAGTTTTAATTCGATTCTTCAATGGGAAAATTTCTTATGATGTCACGCTCTCCATACTGCGATTTCATTGGTTTTGTTTTCTTTCCCTACTACTTGAAACAAGATCATTGGTTTTTTTTATACCGTCACGCGCTCCGAACTGCGATTTCATTGGTTGTTTTGTTTTCTTTGACAAAGTGTTGAAACAAGCCCATACCGCTGGAACTGTTGCAACTCACGACTTGAAACAAGTCCATTGTAGTTGTCAACTATTGCTTAACAGCACAACTAAATTTGAAGGATAGTAAAAAGGAAAGTTTTTGTTTTTCATCTTAAAAGGTTTAGGAAAGATGGGGTAAACAGTTTTAAAATAATGTTTGTTTATGCTTAAATACATTATTTCTACTTCTGTGGTAACCGTGTACTCACCGAAATGTAAACGAAAATACCCGTATGAGGCGATTACGAATGCTATTTGATGCTATGGTTGAGTTATATACGAAAAACATTTATTAGAATTCTAGTGTTCTTTTCAACGAACAATGCTTTTTTTTAAAAAAATATGCAATTCTATAATTTATAACGAATTAAAAGTTAGGAATCATATTTGCAGATTGATTAAAAAATCGAATGATTTATTTACATAACTTACAAAAAAAAATTTATTAAATTTATTTTTTAACAATATTCCAAGCATATTTATATGTGTATAGTTTGAAAATTCTGCAAAAAAAATTAAAATTCTAGAAAAATATTGGATTTGGGATGTCGTGAATTATTGTAACAAATTATTTCTCGTAATCCCAAAGCGCAGGTAAGAGAACACAAGTCGTTATTTGTTTAGTATTCTTTTAATCGCTACTTCCTTTGTATATTCGAACTCACAGTGTGATGATTCTTCTTTCCCAGAAAGAAAAGAATGAAATCCGATCAGGCTGTGACGACACGGTGACTCATGCGGCTGGATTCTGCGGTCGCCAACGTTCGCTCGATTATCTTTTTAGTGATCGCATTTTTCATGCCAAGCAGCGTGTAGCACTCGTTTATTTTTTTTATAATTTTTTTAGTTAGGATTATCGTCGCACTAGAGCTACACGAGAGCTATTGGCGACGGCGTCGTATTTTAGAACCATAGTCAAGTGACGATCCGACACCTGAGTTGGCACCCAACGCAACCGTTAAGGGTGACATCGTACGCAGCGTTGGGACTTAGGAGCGTATTTTTTTTAACGTGCACTCCCTCTATACGGGGAATTATTCGTCGGACATTTTGGCTGCACGGGCCTTTTATAGGTCGGCAGTTATTTTGGCGATTCCCGAACCTGGGACCTTTCGCATGCTAAGCAAGCGCCTAACCAACTGGGCTCCCCAGCCCCACTCGTTTAATAATAAACAGTTGTCTTTTCACTTTCAATTATTTTAATGTGAAATATAAGGTAATGGAAGTATTGCGTGTGTTTTCTACAGGTTTTTTGGAAGGTGCTGATTCTGAAAAAGTTGTTCTCGAACATTGGTACGTTCGTTTGTCTGAAAACACTCTACAGCTCGAACTAAAAAAGCTACTGACTTCAAACTTGGTACACGAGTGCCTGGTACCTGTCGGGTGTCATAATAAGGATTTCGAGAAAATCACGCATGCCCAAAAGAGGGTTAGCTGCCACAGAACTTAGAACTTTTTTTGTTTGTTTTTAAGGTATTGCTGAAAAAACGAAAAGGGATACAGACTTCACATTTAGTAATGGAGTTCCTCCTACCTGTCGGGGGTCATAATAAGGATTTCGAGAAAATCACGCATGCCCAAAAGAGGGTTAGCTGCCACAGAACTTAGAACTTTTTTTGTTTGTTTTTAAGGTATTGCTGAAAAAACGAAAATGGATACAGACTTCACATTTAGTAATGGAGTTCCTCCTACCTGTCGGGGTCATATAAGATTCGAGAAACACGCAGCCAAGGGTAGCTGCCACAGAACTTAGAAATTTTTGTTTGTTTTTAAGGTATTGCTGAAAACGAAAGGATACGACTTCACATTTAGTATGGAGTCCTCCTACTGTCGGGGTATATAAGGATTTCGAGAAAATCACGCATGCCCAAAAGGGGGTTAGCTGCCACAGAACTTAGAACTTTTTTTGTTTGTTTTTAAGGTATTGCTGAAAAACGAAAAGGGATACAGACTTCACATTTAGTAATGGAGTTCCTCCTACCTGTCGGAGGTAATAATAAGGATTTCTGGAAAATCGCGCAATAGCAAAGGCAGAACCGGATTTAAAGATTTGCAGCTTGTGGGCTATGATCGATTTGCCGCCAGATATAGTTTTCTTGACTTTTTTTTCTTTCTACATATTTGAATCATCTATGTTCACTTTAAATAGAAAGCGAAATAATCGGTGAATTTTTTTAACTGTTCTACTATTTGTCTTTCAACTTCCAAATCAGGGGGAGAGAGTGCAATTGCCCTCGCAGCTACCATGTTTACTAATAATTAACTAGCTTAATTAATTACTAAATATTAGTACTACACTGTTAAAAATTTGGTGCTCGGTTTCACCATGATATTGGTTGGTTTCACCATGATATTGGTTCCTAGTAGCTGCAACGGCTGAATGGTGAAATGTTTAACCGTTTTTTCAGTGTTTGGTTGAACCATTTTCTGGATTTGGAAACAAAAACCTGAGAAATGGTTCAACCGAATACCAAAAATATGGTGGAACGTTTCACCATTCAGCCGTTGCAGCTACTAGGAACCAATATCATGGTGAAACCAAGCACAAAATTTTTAACAGTGTATATGTACGTTTACGATGTACACATTAATGTAAATTATTTGTTTTCTTTCTTAAAAATATTAGTATCCTTATAATAATTTTTTATGCCGAATGCCGCTTTAATTGTTCGCAAAATTTGCCACTCCCAAAAATTTGCCGCTCTAGGCTACAGCCTACTTAGCCTATTTAAGAATCCGGCCCTCAAAGGGTAGCTTCCATCGAACTTTTTAAGTTTAAAGTTGTTTGAAATTAACTTATAGTGTTATAATCGCCTTTAAATGTATTGATTAATTGGAGTGGAAATTGAAAGCCGTGTAGTGTTACACAAACCTAGTTTTAATAGAAATTGCCGCAAAGCTCTATGGATAAACCGGACACTTGTCCGGAGTGGCATTTTGACAATTAAAAAGCAAAAATATTGATAAATGGAATAAGCTTAAAATTATAATCAATGTTTTGTGAGAATAACCATATTTTCTGAATATTCATTATATTAAATTTAATGCTTCAAATAAACTTTTACGCATGAGGCCCAGAGGCTAGTGGTAGTGTTTTGCATTGCCACGCCACAGGTCCGGGGATCGAACCTCGGATTGGACGAGGTTGACCCATCCTTTCATCCCTTAAGTGGGTCGATAAAATACCAAGCATGCTTGGGAACTAAACACTGGGGGTTCCGCGTGAGGCTGACCACCTTACCGGGACATATGCCTAGCACCCCAGAGCCCTAGGTCACGAAAGCTGAAATGGGCACGGCAGGCCTTGGCCCACTAATGGGCTGTTGCGCCGAGGAGAAACTTTTACGCATATTTTTGAACTGCATGTTTTCAACAGCGGCAATGTTTCTTTATGTTCCAGCTGGGGAGCCAAATCGGTAAGGCAGTTGCCTCCCAGTCGAAAGGTCCCAGGTTTGAGACCAAAGCATTTGCCAAAATAACTGCCCACCTATAAAGCGGCCTGAACCTGAACAGCTAAAAAGTCTAACGAATAACATTCCTTGTCGAGGTAATGCTTCAAAGTCCCTAGACCGAGTACGATGTAGCTCCTAAAAAAGTTGCATTTGGTGCCTATTCATGTGTTTTAGGACATTATACAAATACAAAAATTGTCGACCAAAAACAGGCCAGAGGTCCAATGTCTGTCAAGTTTCTTCTTCAAATCTTCTACTCTCTTCGAATGCACAACATAATCTGGTAAAGCATTTCACTCATTCATTGACAACTCTATTGTAAAAATAATGTTTTCTTACCTCCCTTCTAAAGCATGATTTATTCACTTTCTGTTCATGTCCTCTGGTCCGGCTATTTATGGTAAAACCTAAGCCCTCCATGTCTCCCTGTTTTATAAATAACTGTATTAAATCACCCCTAGCTCTCCTATTTTCCAGGGAATACATGTTTAAAGATCTTAATCTGTTATCATAAATGACGCCGTATATCAATTATGACGCCCGTCGCCAATAGCCCTCGTAAAACTCTAGTGCGACGAAAACTCAACTAAACTCTTCGCGCTTTTGTTTTGCTCCAACACTAATTTACGGCCTGAGAAAGCATGAAATGCGATGTCAAAACCGCGGAAGTAAATCCACCATTTCTCTAGAGATGTAAAAAAAAATGTCTGAGAAATTTCCGTCGCCAAGACATTGACCCCTAAGGGTTTAATCTAACATAATGAGCTAGATTAAATGAGCTGATATACAACAACAGTTTATTCAGATAAATTTTTTTTCGAATAAAAGCTTTTCATGTATTTGGTTGTGATTCAATTTGGGATTGATGATGATGATGTGCCTAAATCAACGTACAATTATATATCTTAGTATTAAAAAAAGGGCTGGTGTCCCCCCAATGAAAAAATCATCAAATAAACCCACAATAAAATCCGGGAATGGAGACTGGCGGAAGTACGTCACTTGAAACATGTCAATTATTTTTCAAATAAAGAATTTAGTTTCTGAAGGTTTCAAAAGAATAAAATAAACATTTTCAATTTTAAATGTTTTCGTTAAAAGTTTTATTTAATTTTTTCAGCCGATGGCATCAGGAAAGAGAAAAAATGATCGGATTTGAGCGAAAGCGGTGTATTTTTTTCAGAAAATTCGAATTTTCTCTAAAAATAGAACATTTTGAAACCTGAAAGTTCAAAAATCATAATCTAAGTATGAACTACGCATTTGTGCCAAGTTACGAGTCAAAGAAATGTCTAGTTTATGAATCTATAAGACACACACACACACATAACTTCATTTTTATTATTATAGATAGATAACAAATTTAATAATTCCGTAACTACTGATTGTTTACTTATAATACTGACATTTTGGAAGTAGAACTATATGTTTTAGATTTAAATTGAATTACCAGATAAAGCTAAGCTGTAATAAGGTCTACTATGAAAAAAAGGCTGGTCACTGGCAAAGATTTTGCAATTTGTTTGATTGTCCTGCACTTGATTAAATTTAGAGATTTTGTCCTGTCTAACTTTCTCTCAATGGAAAAAAAATGGCTCTCAGTTCTGGTGAATTTGCCGAGTCTGCAAAAGGACAAAAAAGCAGCCAAGTTTAGAAAAAAAAAACGTTTACTGAGTGTGAGTCAATTATATACTTTTCACGCAGAAAAATATTAGACTAATTTAATTATCAGAAAACTTAATACTTATTTTATTGTCTTATACCCTCAGTTGTCCATAGTTTACACACCTCTAAATTTAATTGTCCATAAGTTTCTGAAATTTTAAATTCTACATGTCGCGGAAAACAGCAGTACTAAAAAAATATTTTTCTAAAAAATTTTTCTATATTTTTCAAATATTTTCAAGGTCATTATTTTCAAGGATTCGACGTAACTAAAACTTTTTTTTATTCCCTAGGATGTAAGTATGATAAACAATAGTGATAAAGATATTAAATAATATATTTTTAAATATGAGCGTAATTTTATGAGTAAATCTTTTGACATCGAAAAGTGTCGTCATGAATCAATGAACTGTTTTGAAATCGTTTTGACTTTCCTCTTTGACATTTGATAGAACATGTTTCAATTTTCCATATTTTAAAATAACTTAAGGGGATACGGTACCTGTTCAAAATATCGATTTTTCAGTTTTTACTTCTTATTATTTAGAATATCTTTCTGAACATTTACTGAAAGTTTCATAATGATATCTTCTGTAGAAAAAAAGTTATTAAATATTTTCAGGAGTCATTCCTATAAGTTTGAATACGTATTTCATCTGCTTTCTATCTTTTTTCTCTTTTTCGCGTTTTTCGATTCTTGTGTTTAATAAATCCCTAAGGCTTTTTTGCTATTTATGTTAGATTTTTGAAATTTTAAACCTGTGTTCTTATATATATATATGGTGCACAAAATTGTGCATGGAATAAGGTCTACTATGTATATTTTTTTTAAAATTTGAATTCAATAATTTGTAATTTTTTGTGATTTTCAATATAAATGCATGTTACTTTTAAACTGTAGCTCACATTTTAAAATCCATGCACAGTTCTTGAACAAATAGTACTAAAAACAAACTATGAAAGATTGGTGAAGTTATTCTCAAAATTGAAAGAGGAGTAGCGTTTTAAAAAAGTTATGAATTTTGACTTTTTTTTAATAAATGAAAAACTGCTTGTAAATTTTTGTTTTTATTGCTAGAAAATGTGTATTTAGAGTGAACATTATATAAAACCACTATAATTTACAAGTTTATGTTATTATTTCTAGAAACAATGTTTTGGGTACCGTATCCCCTTAAATGTCGCGAGTATTTTTCTTATAAATTTTACAAATGGTGATAAATCCAATAACGCCATAATGGATGACGTAGTAAATAGAACATAGTACTTTATTTAAATGGTGTCACATACTGTAGAGTCGTCAGTTCAAGGAATTCAGTGGCTACAAAAATGCTAAATGCAAATAAATTATCCCTCGAATGGTGAATCAATGCACGTGGAAAAGAGCATCAATCTGAGAACCGATTGAAAGAAAGGCAGGAATGAAAACTGGAAGGAATTACGTCACCTGATATAAACCAATTCCTGGGAGAGGGTTATAAAGAATCTATTAATTTTTATCACATTTTATTAACTTATCAATATATTACTTGGCGGTTGTAATTATGGCATAGTATTCATTTCGCCTGAAAAGCGTCATTTCGTAAGAATTTTTTTTTGATCAAGAAAAAAATTCGACAACTTTTTCTGCGTTGGGTCCTACACTGAAGAGCCAAAATAACTGGTATAGGCATACATCTGCGAATAAAGGTGTATAAAACCAATCGAAGTTCTTCGCTATGTTCAGCAGCGTCTATGTGCTGCCATCATGACAGATTATGAAAATTAAAGGGATAGTGAAAGTATCGGGGGTTGAGAAATGTAATTCCATATCCATGTATATCCGAGGTGGAGATGGATTTTGGATTTTCACTTACGACAATTTCACGAGTGTACCATGAATATCGATAATCCAGTAAAACATCAATATCTACGACATAGCTTTGAACTTAAAAACATCGTGCAAAGCCGGGTCCATTGACAACTGATCATTAAAGGTGATAAACGTCTATGTCGATTCTATATCGTACAAGTGTCGACTTGTTAAGCATTTAATGAATATTCACCGATATGGGCTTCTGGAGCCGTATATATCACGTATCCGCAATATATCGTGTTTAGTGATTTTCGTTCGTCGTCGATGATCTGTTTTTGCATGATCTTTTTTAGGCCGCAGCTGTGTCGTAGTTTTAATGTTTTACTGGATTATCGATATTCATGGTACACTCGTGAAATTGTAGTAAATGAAAATCCAAAATTCATCTCCACCTTGGAGATGCATGGATATGGAATTCCATTTCTCAACCCCCGATACTTTCAAAATCCCTTCAGTTTTTATATCCTGTCATGATAGCAGCACATAGACGCTGCTGAACATAGCGACGAACTTCGATTGGTTTTATACACCTTTATTCGAAGAGATTATATGCCTATACCAGTTATTTTGGCTCTTCATTGTATTTGCGAAACTACAAAATATGTGAGTTTAAATCCCACTTATAAAGATACTAGTAATTGCAGCTTTAAGCAATAGTCTAATTAGACAATGTGTATAAAAAAAAATTAAAAAGACCGAAGCACTAGTACTTTCAAGTAAACTAAACCTAACGTGCGAACAAAATCCAAGTTTCGATTGATTACTTGTTTTTCCTGTTTTTTAACCATTTCAAAAGCACAGCTTAATGAATAACACATGAAGTTGATAGTTACATATCTATAAAGAAAATGAGTTTCTCTGAAACCAAAAATTGAGAAACTGCAGAAAAAAAAGAGGAAATGTCGAATTCCTGTTTCCTTCTTTAGCATTTCCTTTGCAAAACGGATGACAAAATAGCATCGATCACAAGTAACTTTAAAAAAGAAATATACTAACTTGTGTATTCAAAATAGAAATCTAGACAAGAGGAATACGTCATATTGTAGCAAAAAAAAAAAAAACGGGCAAGACTATATCCCAAATTTCATTAAACAATTTAAATTAGAAGCACATTTAAAAATTAAAAAACTTAAATTTAAAAAAAAACTAAAAACTTAAATATAATTTAATGAACAAGAAAATCACATTTTTATGCAATACTAGCAAATAAATACCCGTTCTTCGCACGGAATTAAAGGATATCAAATCGATCCAAGTATATGTGTCATTTGATTTGCTATAGGATAATAAACTTTGCCTTTGTTCCCGTTCATTATAAAGAATAAAATTCCGTTACTTATATTGCTGTAAACTTCCAAAATAAAAAATACATCACTATAAAATGCACATCCTCATATCACAAAAATCTTCCTTAATATGAACTAGGCTCTCTAGTATGAACTTACTGTCATCGCAATTTTCCTGATAAATTCAAAATTAACCATAATTGTATAACAATGTTATTCACGTCAAAACCTCCATTCTGTTTTTTTTTTTAAACATTTAGCTCATTGGCACGTTCAATTATTTTTCAAATTATTAATTTAGTTTCTGAAGGTAATGGCAAGAAAATAAAAGCAATTTCAATTTTAATTAATTTTTGTGTTCATTTTAATTTCTTCTGTCGAATGGCAACACGAAAGGGAAAAAATGATCGGATTTGAGCGAAAGTGGTGTATTTTTTTCAGAAAATTAGAATTTCCTCTAAAAATGGAACAAATATGAAAAAACTAAGCCTCAGGTGCACACGTTGGTATTAAAGGGAATCTATCTTAAAAATTTCGAATTTCTGAGGGCAGTATAAGTAGGTCTTTTACGATCCACATACATACAGACTCTTTCTTTTATGATTTCCGCTGTTAAAATGAGAAACTTTATTAAAAATGAAAATAAAAATTAAAGGACGTCAAAAAAAAACAAATGATAGATTGTTTTTTATTTACCAAATTGCATATCTTATTTGAATAAGGATAATAATTGTAATTATTAAACTTATTCAAAAAAAATATATACATAAGAACGATGTTATGACAAAAATACATATAAGACAAATGAAGACCATTGCCCTATACAATTTGTATAGAACAAATTAATTTACACGAAAAACGAATTTTAAAAACTTTAAGTTAACGTTTTTGTACGGAAATGAAGGCGTTAAGGGGGAATGAACGCTCTGGACCGCGGGTCTCCAAACTCAAGTGCCTCTGTGTTAATCCAATGAGGAAAAACTATTTTCTCTGCCACATTTCTCCGGCTGTATTGAATATTTTTACAAACGGTTTTTTTTAAATAATAAATGTAGATAACTTACAGGTCTCTATCTTCCCACTTTTTGATATTATTTAGAATATTTTGTGTAAAATTATTTATTAAAATTTAAAAAATATATATTCGAACCCATTTCAAAAAGTGGGATTGTCGGGATCTATGAGTCAGCTACATTTATCACATTAAAAAATACTTTTGTAATAATATTCAATACAGCCGGAGAAATGTGGCAGAGAAAATATTTTTTTCGCCATTGGATTAACACTGAAGCACTTTGCTTTGGAGATTCATTTTACTCCATAGCTCAGTTTAAATGACTCAGTGTTATCTTATTTATTGTTTAAACAACATTTCAATTTCCGAAAAAAAATCCCCATTTAATTTTATAATACATAATAAACTTTTCCTTCAAAGACTAAATCAGCATTTAAATAAAACATAGTTTTCCATTAAATATTTTTCCATACCCTGGAGTGCCAGACAGACAGACAAAAAGCGTCTGCTGATAAACATGGAATTCCTTTTCCATGCTCGCATCTGTAAATTTGGGGAATTCTAGAATGAGTCAGTGGCTGAAAATCGATCGATATCGTCTGCGCTTTCCGGGGGATATCGTTTTCCTGTTCTTTATTATTGTTTATTCGAATAACTGAGTCACTTTCATTCGAATGATTTCGGGGATTTTCCCCCACAAACTGAAATGGAATGACTATTTCCCTATTTTTTGAAGCGCTTGAAACTTAAGAGTTTATATCTGAAATAGGTAAGTGCATTTCCAGTGAATCATCAGCAAGAAATTTCACTCTAGGTAGCCGTATATCTTAAAAACATGAAATTTGGTCAAATTCCACATTTTTTTTTATTATTTAAAAGCACATTTAACCCTTTCAGTCCCAATGATAATTTGGCATCATCATTTTAGAAATTTTTTTCTGCTCGTCAGCCATTTATGATATCAAAAAGCACAGACTTCGATTCTTCAAACTTATTTCTATTAAAAAATATTTTTTATTAATCCTAATAGATGTCAGGGGTGCCTACAGGGGGGGGGGGGGGGAGGGTCAACGACGCAGACTGCATCGTTGAAATTTTAGGGAGGGGGGTCGAAAAAAATTATAAAAATTTATAAGTGAACTGTTTATTTTGTCAGATAAAACTCTTACACATTCTTGTTCTTTCTGATCATCTGTTTCCCTTCCCCCCGAAATGAAAAACATAGATAATGGGCTATGGCGTCTGCCTGGCAAATATTTCTGACATTTATTACCAATAAACAACCTATCACTTCTTTAAAGTTTAATAAAAACACTTGCACCTGGCCTTCTCATATCATAAATCTCACGCAGTCTGTATAACATACAATTCGATGAAATGATGACTCCCACATATTTCTTGTTCACCAATGATATTCGTGCAATTTTCCCGCTTAGAAGTACTACTTTAAATTATTGCTTTAGAAACGGTGAGAAGCATCAAAGATACATCTTTATAAAATGCATCTATTTGATCTATTTTAAACTAAATGAAGTTTGATAGTTGAGATGAAGTTAAAATGCACTGTACTAAAAGTTCTGAGAGAGAGCTTATTTTGAAGTGTTATGGCAGTGATTCCGGTAAGATTTTCGTAATTATATAATTTGAATATGTTAAGCTTGTTAACCCTCTGAAAAAGCAAATTGGCCGAAGTGTAAACTTGTTTTTACTGCTTGAGATTTAAATTAAAATTTTAACTGAAAATTTAATTTCTCAATTAAAAAAATTTATATTTTTGTAGTAGGTGGTTTTAAAGGTCTCTTCCATGCTTTAAATTTTGGAATTTAATAAAATTATTAAATATATAAAAAAATTAAAATTGTGTGTTGCTGGAAAACCAGTCAGGTGACGGGTTTATACGTCTGTATCCCTCAGAAGGTTGGGCAAATAAAGAAAGGATACTATAGGATTTTGAAGGATACTAATATTAAGAAGTTAATTATATTTGATATTACTGATAATTTGAGTTTCAAAGTTTACACTTTAAAGCATTTTTGAGCACAAAAATATTAATATTAATAATGAAAAACATTGTTTTATATTTTTTTAATGTGCACCTGGATTTTAAAAATTATTCCACAGCTGGATTTTGTATAATGATGACTAAAGACATAAAATTAAAAATATTAGTTAGAAGACGGTAGAGTGGAGGGATTTTTTAACAGTTTTACCTCTCCATTTCTGAGAATTAGATGTCAGCTTTCAAGAAATTAGATTTTAAAATAACTAGTTTTTATGTCAATCTGAAACAGGAAAGTATTTGATATTATGTCGATTGATCTAGATAGTGTTTAGGTTCCTAAGCAAACCTGCGACGCTTTGTTTGAAAGTGTTGAAGTTTTGTGAAGTTGATTTTGAATAATAACAGTACGCCACTAAATAAGTCGTGATCAGTTATAACAGAACTTCTTGTTTATTATTAACAACAACAAAAAAAACCGAAAATATAAATTTTTAACAAAAAGTATTCGAAAATTTTCTAATATTTTAAAAATTACAAAAAAAAACATTAATAGCAGCAAAAATCTTTAACAATCTGCAAAATGATAATTCTATTATAAGAGGCCCGGCGTCGAAGAAAGCAATGTGCTGACAATTATTTCTCATAAACATTTCTTAATCGCTGTTATAGCATTTGAAGCAGACATCATAAATATTCAGAATTTTGTATAACATTTCGATGAATGAATGACCTTCGGATAATATTTCTGGCTTAGCATACATACTCAGGTCCAAGCCATTTTCCCGCCAAATTATACTCGAAGAGAAAATAACTTAATGATTGTTTAATGAATGTTTAATGATAAAATGTGTGGGTGATTGAATATAGTAGTTAAGCAGTTCAATTCAAAGTTTTATGGTAAGAATTTTGTTTAATATTTAACTTTAATTTTAGTAACTTAATGAATAGTAACTTTTTTAAGTGAAACTATATCTGTAATCATTATAAAATAATTCTGATTTGTTTGATAATGTCAAATATGTTGCATTAGATAAAAAACGAAGAGAGCATTTTTATGCATTAAGAATAGAGGGAAGGAATTGGAAGCTGTTTTTGATTGGGTCACGTGTCCAGCTATTTTTATTGATTTAAAAAATAATATAATTACATAAATTTTGAGCTTAATTTTTACTGATTATTTAGATTCCCGATAGCTTTTGCTATAAACAAAATCTATTTAAAGGAAAATTAAAAATAAGTTGTAATTCCGTATCAAGCTATTAAAAAATGAGCTTCCCCTTTTTCAAAAAGGTGCAACTCTACATTGACCTATCAGTAGAAACATATTCAAGAAGAAAGTCAGTACTTGGGTTTTATTTCTTAGGACAAAGTTCATTCGATGGTACTTAAAATATCATTTTACTATAACGTTTCATGTATACACCGTAGAGATTCCTATATATACATACCGTGTGGTGGAAATTACTTTGGTTTGGTACTCCCATAAGTCTATATAAATATAAAATCCACACCGGGTTTTTTTTTTTTTTTGGGGGGGGGGGGGATTTAAAAAATTTCTAGGGGGGTGCGTCGTTAGCTCTGGGGGGGATAGGCACCTCTGATAGATGTCAGCCCTATTGTTTATTTTTAAATTATGATCAGAAACAGGATGATGCCAAATGGCATCAATGGGACTCAAAGGGTTAATTGGCTTCATAACTCAGCAAAAATTTTGTTTTTGGTGTCAATAGAAAAAAAGTTATCACTGTTGAGTTAGCATTGACCTGGCAAGTGCTGGTTTAAATACTTAAAATATAGATATATTAATTGCAAATAAAACATTAATTATGGTATGGATAATATATTTGTGTATTTATCGACGGATGAAAAGAGTTAAATGTAATTGGGAGTTAAGTAATTATTTTCTTAAAATTCCCATCTAAATTACATTTTGTTGTTTAAGAGGGACTGTCAGTCCCATAGATCTAATGCTTTAGTTTTGAAATCACAACTTTTGCAAAAGAATTGCATTGCCATGTTATCCCATTTTCATCAGGTATTGGAATCATCATAACATCAATTTAAAACAAAATTGAAAAAAAAAATAACATCCGGTTATTTAATTATTAATTGATAAAGTGTTAAAATAATGTCGCCATCTGCTTTATATTTTTGGCATTAATTAAATAACTAGATAACATTTTCGTTTCAAATTTGTTTCATTTCAATGTTATGTTGATTCCCATACCTGGGGAAAAAGGGCTAACTTGGCAAAGCTTCTGCGGAAGTTGTGATTCCAAAACCAATGCATTAGCTCTATGGGACTGACAATCCCTCTTAACTCAAAACAAGATTTTTATATTTTTACTTTATAGCAAAACACATTTTCTCCAAAACTATTAGGTGACAGGTGGTTAGTTTATGGGTTTGAGGGCGAATGAGCCCGATTGACCTCGGGTCCCCAAAGCAAAGTGCCTCTGTGTTGATCCAATAGAAACAAATATTTTCTAAGCCACATTTCTCCGGCTGTATTGAATATTTTTACAAAATGATTTTTATATGATAAATGTAGCTGATTTACTGGTCTCTATAATCGCACTTTTTGAAATTGGCTCGAATATTTTAGCTTCCACACTACGTTTATAACGTAAAAAGTGGAAGGTATTATAATCGTTCAGTCATTCTGTCTGTCACCCACTTTCATAGCCCAAACTACAAATGCTACGGACAAGTGCGATACGTCAAAAAATTCAGCACATCGAAATTAGTATACATCAGAAAATTTCAGAAAAGTACTTCAATTATTTAAAAAACTGCAAAATTCAATGCTCTTTTAAAAAACATAGGAAGCCATTTTTATTAGAATTAAATCACCATTGCCATTTGCAACAATCGCTCGAGAAACTTTTCTTTAGACAATAAATTCTTTTAGACAATAAATTAAAATAAATTTATTTTTGCGACATCGATCAGTTTGAAATGACGTCAAATATATTTCACTACGAGATTCTTTGTACGTTGATATGAAATATTTTCATTCTATTTAAAAGCAAGGAATATTACATATTTATTCTTTGAAATATAAATTAATTTTTGCAAACGATAAGTAATAATTATTGAATTTTCGGAATAAAATAAATGAAACTAGCCAAATTTAGCATGTAAATGTTTAATATAGAATTAATGCTGTGTTAGGCGCCTTTTTACCTGTTAAAACATAACTGTTGTGTGGAAGCGGGTTAAGTGACAGATTCTGTAACAAACCTACTTGTTTTATATGATAAATGTAGCTGATTTACAGGTCTCTATAATCGCACTTTTTTAAATTGGCTCGAATATTTTTTAATTTTAAACTTTGTTTTAATGATCTGCGGTCGATCAGCTCTAGACAATGGTTGACGTAACTGTGGGCATCACAGTAGGAATTGCCGTTCTATAGTTCTTCGTTGATAAATGATAAAACACCAAAGTTCCTTTTAGACCAAAAAAGTGACTTACACTTTCGTCAAGCCGACGCACAGTGGTCTGGGAGCGGCCAAAATGCCAAATTTCGAAGTGTTCGCAAAATGCAAAATGAATAGATATTTAAATTAATAGATAATTGAATAGTAAGATTACCAAATATAAATCATTACAAATAATTTTTTGATGTATTTATAGTTACGAAAAGTCAACAAATGAAAAATAGCCCGTTTTGAGGCGATACAATTGAATTCAAAATACACGATTTATAATTTTATTACACAATTTTTTTGCATGTTTTTGAGTTTTATAAAAGGTTTTATTTTATTTTAGATGATTAAAAAAATACAAAATAATTTTTAAATTAGTTTTTGATTTTAGTTTCAAAAATACTATGTTTTTAAATATTTGAAAGAGTGCAACTTTCTTGCTCCACTGTGCTCCAAAGTCTCATTAAAATTAACTAGTTTTCCAAATCTTATATAAAAGATAAATCTAAATTTCAGCTGCGGAAACGTACGGAAACCATAATTACAAACAGAAGTGTCAAAATCTAGCTGTTCAAAAATCGTCGAAAAGCACACGCTGCCGCGCGTTGCTCCACGGCAGCTGTTAATCTAGAAACAAAGTAACAAAACCGACAGGTGTTTCGACCACTTTACTTACAAAGTGTTTGATTATAAATATATAACTTAAATACTTGTATTATCTTTGTAGGAGAGAAAAGGTTTGACTTGTTTACAATAAGAATGTTTTCAAAAGATCCCCATTGGCTCTTGGGAAGAGGGGGTTGAGTTACATGCCAAACTCTGTTCACAAGGTATTGTTTCATGGGGGGAAAGTGATTTCATCATATATGTTACCCATAGGAAGTTTGACCAAAGAAGCCCAAGAGGCCAAAAACAAAGACTTTCGGTGGTACAGACGAGAACACTCAAGAAAAAGTACAAATGAAGATGTGTTTAACTTTCTTACTATTTCATCGGACCCTTACAACTTTTGCGCAAAGCCTAAAACCAACAAAAAATTAGAGCTACACGAAGACTAAAAAAAACTATTATATTAATATTGTAATCTTAAAGGATGTTAAACAAATTTATTATATGTTTTCAAAGCAAAATTTTTTAGTGCTTCAAAACAATTTTAAGATTAAAATCCTTTTTATGAATCTGTTCTATCAAAGTGACTTTTATTTAGTTCCTAAAATACGTGTAGTTTTTGTATTTCAGATTTGTTAATATACTTTTAACTCTAAGATCATTATATAGTACTTTTAAATCAAATATGATATTATTAATAAATTATTTATTTCCTAAGCCGTATTAAAATTAAACAAAATTTCATTAAAAAGTCTTTAGATGAATATTAATACCATATTTGGCCTTAACATCTTCAATAATAAAATGCTGTTAATTAATATGGTCTTAAAAAACTGTTGACGGTTAATTTGAAAGTATATGTTCTGTGTATTTATATTTTTGTACGATATTTTGATATTAAATTAGATATTATTCCACAACCTTTAAAAGTTTGATATTAAATAATTATTCCACAAACTTCAATGTTAAATATTTATAATTATTCCACAAACTTCAATGTTTAATATTATATAATTCATGCGTTCAAAAATTAGTAAAAAAAATATTCACATTAAAAAAACTTTGGTTTCAATTAATTTTATAAGCTAAATTGAGAGCAGAAAATATTGAAAATAGTGTACATATTTTTAGCTTGACGTTTCATTTTTTAAAAGATTTTGTTAGTGTTTTGGCTTTTTGTGACTGATTACGTATTATCATGACCTAAGCTTACGCATATGCACTTGCCCAATACATGTTGATTAAAACATTATTCTTTAGACGCAATTTTCACATTACATCTTCACATACTATTTTTTGCATTGACTGTAACTTAAAATACATAGGTTTTACAAACTTTATTGTGTCCTATATCGACTCAGATGGGTCAAAAACCTACAAAACCGAATTTTTATACATTTTTGTCAAACCACAAAAAAATAAATGAATTTTGACCGTTTTTCAGCATTTTCCGACCACTGTGCGACGCAGGTACTGACCGCCACTGAACTGTCCACCGAACCGCGGAAAGTGCGTGAAAAGAAAGGGGTTGACCATATAAGTCCACGAAAAGTACGGGGAAGTGACAAAATCGGAACACGGGCAACTCGGGTCACTTGGAGCTCATTTTACTACGTTAAGTATGTAGAGTTTAGAGTTTGAATTATCGTAGCTATACACGAGGGCTATTGGCGACGGCCGTCGTATTTTAGAACCACAGTCAAGTGACGAGCCGACACCTGAGTAGGCACCTAACGCAACCGTTAAGGGCGACATCGTACGCAGCGTTAGGACTTTGAAGGATATTTAACGTGCACTCCCGCCACACGGGGAATTATTCGTCGGACATTTTGGCTGCACGGGCCGTTTTTATAGGTCGGCAGTTATTTTGGCGATGCCCGGACCCGAACCTGGGACCTTCCGCATGCTAGGCGAATGCCTAACCGACTGGGCTCCCCAGTCCGTGTTAAGTATGTAGAGTTGTGTTCAATTAGCGTCAAACTAGAGGGCCATGAGCGACGGAGGTCGTAACTCATAATCTGCCTAATAATACCCCACCGCGTGTAGGGAGTGCGCGTTAAATATGCTGCAAAGTCCCGACGCCGCGAACGATGTCGCCTTTAAAAAGTTCCGTAGCCTGTTTAGGTGTCGGCAGGGCCCGACATAGAACTTTTGGGGCCCAGGGCACAAGAGCAAGTTAGGGGCCAGGGCCGGATTACCAATTAGGCAAGGTAGGCAGTTGCCTACAGGCCCCGTACATTTTAGGGGCCCCGAAACTTCCAAGTCAAAAGGGGACCCTCAGAATTTACGTTTTTGCTCCCGAAAAGAATTTTTTTTTTTGGAAGTTGGGAATTTCATCGCTCGAGTTGAAAAACAAACACAACACAAACCCTAAAAGGGGCCCCATATTCACACCCACCTCACAACCGTGGTAATGGCCCAAGAGAAGTTAACGTTTTCTGAGGCAATAAACATGGTCGGATACAATTACCACTGTCTTCTGCGAAATACGTTATGGCTATTTTTGCAGCTTTCACACCCCTTTCCTACAGGGTTGTAACAAACACAAAAGCTATAGATATAAATAGCACCTAACTTAGCTACTTCGCTCTAAACTGGTCATATCAAGATAACTTTTTTTTTTTGTGGCTAAGTTTCGGTCCACTAGAAGTAATTTTGAATCGATGATCGAATTTTTGTTTCGAGGTTCTAGTAGTAGGTGTTTTGGTTACGATTTACTAACGTTTAGGTTTGTCAAATAAAAAAGCTCTTTAGGATTAAAAAAATACCCATAAATACGCCTAATTTATAAGATGGTTTTTGAGAATTTTAAAAATACATGTTTTTAACTGAATTCCAACACATTTATAATTTTTGCTCCAAAACAAACAAAAATTATTATTATTTTGCAAACTTTCCTTTTTTTTTATTCCAAATAATTAAAAAAGAAAAGAAATTTGGTATTAACATTGCAGAGATTTCCGACCATTTGTCTGTATCCTTCTTTCAAATTCCGTTCTAATTTACGATATTTATCTAATCGTCTAATTTATCTATTTATTTATCGTTCTAATTACGATTTTTTTTTTCATTTGAAAGGTATGACAACATGGACCAATCTTTTCTCCTGTATGTCTGTATACGAAGAACATCAATGTTTACGCGGACAGAAACAATAGAATCAAGCCTTAAAGTGTATCAAATATCAGTGAAAAATTTGCAAATCATTTAATTTTAAATATGAAGTAGTAAAAGATACAAATACGTATTCGACGGAAATAAAATATTGAAAAATTGGTAAGATAAATATCAAAATACCTACATGAAATCTATCACATACCACATACAGTGTGCATAAAAACTGTTTTTTTCCCCAAAATGCGACAAAATCATATTTTAAAAAAATGTACGACCCATTGCAAGAGCAACATTTAGTTTTATAAAAAATCATATTTTATAAGGTACATAGGTAAACAGTAAAATAATATAGTTTTTATAATAAATTTTATTTCTAAAAAAAACACTTTCAGCTGAAAGTAATTTAACACCACAAAACACAAGACAAGATAATATTTATAATGTGTGAGTGTGTGGAGGGGAGGGGTATAGGCTGTCGGAAAAAATACTTTCCGTGAGTAGGGATGGTTGGGGATCATCACCTCCACTTTCCAAGAACAAATCCGAATCTCTATTGTCCAGTTTCTGCAAAAATTATCCGATTTTTATCAAAGCAGGCGATGAAACCTTTTGGGTTTTATGACCAAAGAAGAAAGGCTGTGTCATGGATACCGGAGCAGGGTTTTTGTTTGAAACTCGAGACAATTGTTTACGACCTTCCACAGTTTTCGAAACATTTTTTTTAGAGGCACTAGTACGTTTTCTCAGTACTTACCAGATCTTCGTCCGATTTCCTGGACTGGCCAATGGACAAAAAATAGATAAGACACTTAAATTTATTGCTGGTGTGTCACTAAAGGCTGTAAATTCAATTCAATCCTTATAGCCTCCGAATCTCTTTGGTGTTGAGCAGTTTAGTATTTGACTGTGGAATCGTTGATTATTTTTTCTCTGCCTGGATCGAGTTTTTTTGTCAGTCATAAGTGGCTAAAGGCCTGTTTAAAGGTAAGATATTAATAAAAATTTAATTTCATTTTTAATGTCAAAACTTAATATAGTTGAGCTTTCGTAAAAATATAAATTTCGCTTTATAAGCACTATTTTTATATTTTTTATGGACATAGTATTCCGTGAGTAATTGTTTAAATTTTTGATCAATTGCGTATATCTGTTAGAATTTAGATTTATTGGTATTGATAAATTAATTCCACAATTTAAAAATTTCGGATTCTATTGATTTTATTTATGTGAGTTCTGATATACACTGAAAAAAAAGTGTAGCATTTCTCCATGTCATAAAGAGAGCGGGGGAGGAGGGAGGAAGCCAAGGGGGCCCCGTCAAAATCAACTGCCTACAGGCCCCTACACTGCTTAATCCGGCCCTGACCCCACAACATAAATTAATATGTCTATGAACGTGATTTTTTCATTTTAAATTTGTACAAAGTAACCTTAAACAATTGTTTTAAATGCATCAGTGCAAGCACTGCATAACACATTTTTTTGCATACATGAAATATGACATCAGAGACCTATCATGTCATGTAATATCATATTTTAAATACATTCATCTATTTTATTTGCATGAACAGGGCATAATTTATAATTATAACAAGAATATAATAATTATAGTGACTCGCTTTTGGAAAATTAATTGCACTTGGTTCAATCGTATTACATTCGAAATTTTTCGTTGCAAACTAATTTTTGTACATTTTTTCCTAAATTATATATATATAACCAGTATATATGACTAAATCTGATTATCACTCTACTCCTACAGTACACTGCTCAAAATAATTAGGGGAATGCATGGTTTAAACTATTTCCATTGATTCCATTTGGTATCATCAGCTTCCGATTTTTTTTTTCTCATTAAGATGAGCTCGCACTTATTTATCGTTAGATGGAAGAATCATGTCTTTTAAAAAAATAAAAAATGTTTGTTTTGATTACATGAAAATATGAAAAACATGGTAAAATACAATTCACTCCCAAAAAATTTTATGAAATAAATTGATCCTAAATTCTTCAAGCTTGCATTATTAGATGTTTAAAAATTGATTTTACCTTTTTTTTACAAATAAAGTTTTAAAGAAATTATTGTTATTATTTATTCAAAAGTTATGATTCCAATATTTTAACCCTTAAATTTTAGTTTAAAAATTTAAGACTTTGTGTGTATAATGAATCTATTTCACAAATTTTAAATTTTTATAATAAAAAATAAGAAGATGGAACTGAAAGGGTAAACAAAAGTACGCAAAGTGCTCCCCTGATTGTTTTGAGCAGTGTATATGTTGGTTGGTTGGTTGGTAGACATATATATTCAGGTTTGTGTGCTTGGTCAGCGACCCGCTTATAAACCTTCGTCAAGTAAGACAGACACAACAGACAACACACACACATAAGTGGATCCATCTAATTTTTAGAGACAGAGACCAACTAGAGGATCCCCAGAATTGGCTTGTCACCCCCAGAGGTATTGATTTGGTATGGGAACTTAGAGGACTTTCGGACCCAACAGATTTAACGAGCACGTACTCCGCATATACTCGGTAGGTCTTCAGTGGTACCGGGACTCGATCGCAGGACCTTCCGATCCCGAGACCGAGACGCTGACCACTAGGCTCACTACGGCCCAGTGTATATGTGTAATGCAAGTCAGCCTTAACACTGTCTTTTAAAATCGCCAGTTTTGGAAAGCTTTTCTTCCCAAAATGAAGTAAGATAATCATAACAATGTCTCATCTGTCTGCGATGAATGCGAGTGTAATTTTGTAATATTGCTTCGTCCACCCACTTGTTCTACCCCAAAAGATAGTTTGACAAGGATGTTACTGATTTTTCACAGACTTCGAGTTAAATGGACAACTGGAATGGCCACGCCTACAGTGACACCACAGTTACGTCAAGCATTGTCTTCTTCCCGACAAACAAACTTTTAATAATGGCACTTGGTTCTAGTAGTGTATCATGTTCATAAGTTAATTTTGTGACAACACATTTTGACACATTTTTTCCTCAATATTGATATTTTTAAAGAAAATTTGGATCCCCATTGAAAGGGGGGGCCCTTGGCACGTGGCCCGTTTGCCTTGCCCAAAGTCCCGATCGGTGGAGCCCAAAGTACCCCGACAACGTTAGCGGTCGCCCGAAGTCACGTACTGCGCCAGCTCAGGTGTCGACCTCATCACTTGAGTGTTTTATATTACGAAGCGTATTTAGCTGTGTCAAAGCTTCTCATTTAGGATAGTAATAAACATCCAGAAATGTTAAAACCAAATGACAATCCTAGTCATTTTATAGGTGATTAGCTGGGTGAACTCAATGTTTATGGTGAATTACTATTGACCTAGAGTTAACTAAATTGCCTCTAGTAAAAGTTAGCTTTTGTCAACACGTTAAAACTACGACTTATCTGTGTGTTTTAATATTTTAATACAAGTCGACATTGACAAAAGCGTTTCTCCTCAATCGTTTTTAGTTTTATTATAATTCTTTTTAATAAAAATGAATTCAGAGAGAAAAATTAATAATTACAAGTATGTAGTCCCATTTCGGTTAACAAGTCTTCGGCACCGGCCAACTCTCATTAACTCGGATTTATGCCACACATTCTTGTTGAGATCACTATGTCCGAAAATGAGACATTCTTTGGAAGTTCGCCAACAGGCTTGAGAATGTCGCCAAGACTCGTGCATTATCGCCAAAAATGCAAGAAAAATGTGAAAAACTCAGAGAGGAATATCTTTTTGTTTTTTAGCTGGTTGAAGGTTGAATTAAACTTCGAACTAAAGCTGCACGAGTGGAAACGGGCTCGTAATTTTGAGTTGCTGCCAAGTGACAAACGCCGTGACCAACATCGAATTTTACCATCATTACTTCGACACTTGACCTTTTCCCGTTTTTAAATTACGAGGCTTATTTCGGCTGTGTTAAAGCTCATTGGAGGCTAGAAATAGACAGCCGGAAGCGTTCAACCTTATAAACCTAAAATAACCCTCATTACCATTACACTACCTCTGGGGGTGACAAGCCAATTCTGGGGATCCTCTAGTTGGCCTATATGTCTCTAAAAATTAGATGGATCTACTTATGTGTGTGTGTTGTGCCCGTCTTACTTGACGAAGGTTTATAAGCGGGCCTCTGACCAAGTACACAAACCTGAATATATATGTCTACCAACCAACCATTACACTGCATGGGAAAAATTGATTTTACGGAAAAATGTGTCTCGTTGAGTGGCAACAGTTCCACAGTATTGAAAATAAGGTCTCTATAGATTAATCAATGAAGTAGAGGCGAAGCTTACCTTGTCAAACCTGCAGTCCCCAAAACCATCAATGAAATTCTGGAATGAAAGCAGGAATGAAATACGTAACGTGAAATCAGCCAATTAAATGTATTTAATGGGCTTGTTTCACGTAGTACAGAAAGAAAACAAAACAACCAATGAAATCGCAGTACGGAGAGCGTGACATCATAAGAAACATTCCCATTTTGTTGTACTGTATTTATTTAAATTTGTGAGATAGAATGTAAATTCAAAATAGTCTGTTTACTGTTTGCGTCTGGTTTATTTGTAAGCAAATGTTTTTTCCTTTAAAATCCCAAATTAAAGTGGGAAATTGAATGCTGCAATAAAAATGAAGATATATTAAGTTTTTCGTACATACTGCATATTTCTGCTTTGTTTACATTAACTTCTGGGTCTTGAGTACAAACTATTATAGTAAATTATTAAACGTATGGGTTTTAGTTTTAATTTTGAATTATCGTCGCACTAGAGCTACACGAGGGCTATTGGCGACGGGCGTCGTATTTTAGAACCACAGTCAAGTGACGAGCCGACACCTGAGTAGGCACCCAACGCAACCGTTAAGGGCGACATCGTACGCAGCGTTAGGACTTTGAAGGATATTTAACGTGCACTCCCTCCACACAGGGTATTATTCGTATTAAACGTATGGGAATATTTCTTATGATGTCACGCTTTAAATACTGCGATTTCATTGGTTGTTTTGTTTTCTTTGACAAAGTGTTTAAACAAGCTCATTGGTTTTTTTATAACGTCACGCGCTCCAAACTGCGATTTCATTGCACGATTTCGTTAAAAAAAATTAAGGGCAGATAATAACGAAACGGAACTAATAATGAATTAGTAATTTAAGATTTTCAAAATACTTAATGGGCTTATTTCAGGTGACGTATTTTCTTCCAGCTTTCATTAATGCATTTCCGTTAAAAAGCCACATTGTTCACTAATCGGCAATCGAGGCTCGAAAAAAAATATATGTTTTCCTTTAGCATTTCTGCTGCTACTCAAAACCAGTAACATGAGGTTGCGTTGCGTTGGGTACCATCTCATGTGTCGCCTCGTCACTTGACCACTGCTCTAAATTACAAGGCCCACCGCCAGGCAATAACCCTGGTATAGCTCAAGTGAAACTACTAATCAACCAAACTTTTTTTTAAAAAACCCAAAAAATTAGTCATATAACTCGCCAATATCAAGAAAAACAGCCAACTACGGCAACCCGTCCTTCCTACAACCCCAAGACAAACCTCCGAAAAATACACTTCAACTTTCAGCCGGTACTTTACCATAACAGACGCTCGAAGTGACAGCTTGGTTCTTCGTTTTCGAAAACTTGTTGATTCTAAATTAAATCGGCAGACAATTTAAGTCTTGTCACGCTTTTGTTTTTGGATAGAACTAATCTTTGTTCGATTCTACATCATCCCAAGCGATTGGTAAGTCATTTTTGTTGTTTAGAGTTCGAATATTATCGTTCGAAAATGTGATGACTTGTACCTCGGGTGGGGTGTATCCTGCAGACGCTTTTGTCTTGGAAGCACAGATAATTTCTTTGTTTTATTTATGCTTTGTAATTGCTTAGCCAATGATTTTATGATGTGTTAATTCTATTTTATGTTCTATTTTGATAACGTTTGAATAGAGTGGATTGTACTTTTTTTTATGTCTTTATAAGGATTAATTTGCACATAAAATATTGTTTAGTGCCATAACTTTTTTCTTCTGCTTTGCTAGTTTTTTTTAATGTATAATTTTGTGAAAAAATTCTTCATAGTAATTTGTTGTTGTACATATAACAACAATTGTTTTAGTGATACTTAACGATAATAATGTATTGTTAATATCTATGAATTATATAAGCGAAATAATTCCATCTTGATTTTGATATATTAATCAATTATTATTTTATAACACTTAATAGTGTAAATACTTAATATTAAAAAAAATTATCATTCTTTTAAAAAAAATATGTGGGGAAACATTTATTCAAACATTCCTTACAAGCTAATTAAAACATTTATTTTCGACATACCTGAATAAAAAAAATAGCCAAGGTAAATATAAGATGAGGCTCAAATATTCAGATTAAAATGTTTGGTTTAAGAAATATTTTAAGATAATACCACAATTACACTGTAACTTAGGACTAAAAGAAGTATTTAAAAACATGATAGCTAAATCAAAAATTTAGATTGATGCTACCAAAAGGAAAACCCTTTTATTAATTTATTTAGTCTTCAGTGTTATTAACGTATGTTAAAATTTGCCTAATATGAAAATCAGTCATTCCGTATTAAAGTATATTATTTCCCTGTAAAACCTACATTTGTTGTTTTTCCAATTTTATCTTAAAATATTTTATTTCGTTTTTTAGCTCGGTCCGGTATGTACTGAACCGATTCAGTATGTTAAGTCCAGTTAATATTCAATCACCAGCAAGCACATTATAAGGCCTCTAATCTGGCCTCTCTTTCCTATAAGGCCTCTCTTTCCTGGTGATATTATCCGTGCCAGGATTTCGGGAAAATTCTTTTGATGACCATTTCTTAAGTATTCCATAATCTTTCATTGTTTGAAAGCAATATATTTATGTAATAAACTAAAATACTTAAAGGAATGCTTTTTTCTTAATTTGATTTAACAAGGTAGGAGGGGGAAAACGAAAAAAGTTTTAACATTTCTGGTAAAAAGTTAAAAATATGAGCTGTTTCAATAATCTCAGAACCTCGCCTATCTCTAAGGCAATACCCCATTGAGATATTTAAAGTACAAAAATTATGCAATTATAGTAAATTTTTTTATTGTATTAAATTTTTTTTTGCCTAACTGAAAAAGAAATATTTCTGAAAATTAAATTATTTGCGCAATTATAAAAATAGATATATCATGTACTCAAACTATTTTTTTCACATGAAAAAATCTAATACACATATTGATAATTTTTTGACAAATGACAACAAGCACGTTTGCGTTTCAAAAAAGAAATTTAGAAAAGTAAAATTCATTAAAACAATTTAATTAAAAGAGCTAACACTTACTCTAACAAATAAAACCAAATGTAATTGATATTTTATAGTTTCATGCAAATGTTTAATTAAAAAATAGAGTTCCTACCAACTTAAAAAATATGTGTTTTATAGTTAATAAGTATGTACGAGTTTTTATGAATAAAAGAATTATGAAGTTATTAACTTCAATGCTTTGAGCCCAAGTAGTTTGCTTGCAGGGCCGGATTTCTAAATAGGCTAAGTAGGCTGTAGCCTAGAGCGGCGAATGTTTTGGGGCGGCAAATTTTACGATAAATTAAAGCAGCATTCGGCATAAAAAAATTATAAAGATGCCAATATTTTAAGAAAGAAAACGAATAATTTACATTAATGCATAAACTGTAAACGTATATTACTAATATTTCGTAGAAAACACGGTAGCTGCCAGGGCAATTGCACCCCCTCCTCACGGATTTCGAAGTTGAAAGAAAAATAGTCGAACAGTTTAAAAAAATTCGCCCATTTTGCTTTAGATTTAGTATGTAAAGGTACATAGATGGTTCTAATGTGTGTATCTCTTTTAAACAGCACATACCACCCTATTTTGCAGCTAACCAGCTACCTTTCCCCGAAGGGGGAGAATAATGTGAAAGGGGCGGCAAATCAATCGTAGCCTACAAGCGGCAAATCTTTAAATCCGGCCCTGACTTTACATGTTATCCACAGATCAACTCAGCGATAACTCTATGACTCTGGGGCCGTAATTCAGCTAAAACTACTCTTTTAAGGGGTTTACAAAAATATTACATATTAAATTAATTATATGCTTTTTATTTTTCTTACCACGAAGCAAACTATTTCAAAACAAGGCTGTGGATCAACTGCTATTATTTTGTTGTTTTGAAACTTGTGCCTCTGCAACTTTTATCATACTTTAAACTTAAATTTTGACTAAAGTATAAACAAATTCAAAATTCTATTAAATAAATTATTTTCAATTCGTAAGGTCTTTTAAGGTGGTCGATATCCATCATTATCTGCTGTACTAGTTCTGTTGGTGGGTGAAAATAGTCAGGGTCTGGTAACTCTTCGACCTGAGGAACGTACCAATAGCATCTAGATTACTTGGTCGAAGAACTAAGCAACATAACATGTCACTCTAGAAAACCGATTTAGAGTTGTTGACCATTAATGGCTTGATTTTTCTTATCTTAAAAGGGCTGGTGAGTCCGGTGGGTTAAGGCGTTCACCTTGCATGCGGAAGGTGCCAGGTACGAGTCCGGGCATCGCTAAATTAACTGCCATGCCAACCTATAGACGGGCGGTGCAGCCAAAAAAATTTCCATCAAATAATACCTGTGTAGAGGGAGTTCACTTTAAATATCCATCAAAGTGCCGACGATGCATACAATGTCGCCCTTAAAAGTTGTGTTGGGAGCCTACTCAGGTGTCTGTTCGTCACTTGACTGTGGTTGTAAATTAAAACGGCCTGG
>CM033270.1:2573545-2745365 GCA_019343175.1 Oedothorax gibbosus | reverse complement strand
TTTTTTTATGTATTTTAAATACTCCGATCGCTTCTCACATCATAATGTTACACCCGTTGTCAGTGAAATAACTCAAGAGCTTTAAAACTACTTGAAATTTTTCATCTCTTGTTCAATTAAGAGTTACTAAAATGTTGTACACACGCAACAACTTTCAACAAGCAGGAAAATTCCCACATTCATCATTGCCTTCCTTCAAAACTTAATTAAGAAACATGCATTATTAGACACATCGTCTTCAAACTAACGGATTTCCTTTTAGAGTATAAGAATATTTTAACGCGGTAAGCATTCTTTTTTTCGTTTGACATGACAACTCGTGCAACTTTATGGAGAATTAATTTATAGAAATCGATTCTATTAAGGTAACAGGGAACAAAACGGCCACTCAAAATATCAAATTTTCATTTCAACTTTAGTTACTAAATCGTACCTTTACGAAAGAACTTCTATGATGCACATTTGATTATGGGGCTAGAGTTTGCAAATTAGTAGTTAATTTCAATATAACTTTGTTGCCAGCTTTAAATGTCATTATTCCAAAACACACAATTTTCAACCTTAAGGTACACTTTTCTCCTTTTCTATTTACTAGAAGGGTTGACATTTTCTGGAATTTCGTATACATGTCTATTTAACACAGTGAACCAAAAATATTCCCCAAAAAATATTACGTGAGTAAAAATAAGACCATTTTTCTTATTTAAGAAATGCGCAAAATTTCTATTTAGGTTAATAACTGAAAATATTATGAATATTTTTAATGTCAAACTTGAGGTTCACTGCATTGACTGGACTTTTTTTTTATTCTATAAAAAAAAACAAATTTATATTGAAATTAACTGCCAAATTTGCGAACAGGTCTCCTTAAAAAAATTAAATGCATATGTTGAAAAAATTAGATCAATCTTCTGGCTCGAAACAAAATGTTTTATTTGTTTATTCCTAATAAATAATACCTTTTTTTTGAAAAATTCACGAGAATGAATAAAAAAAATGATTAGAACGAACAAATTCGCATTGGAAATATTTTACTTTGAATTTGTTTGTTGAATATGAGAAGTTAATAAATTTACAACAATTCTATAAATGCTTTAGTTTTTATTTCTTTTGATCGTTGTTTATGGACAACAAATTACAGTGATTGAAATTGTCGACTTAGTCGTTCCGGGTTAACTGGCCGATTAACTAATAAACTAATATTTTGCATAATCGGTTTCCCCCATGTCTTGACAGAATGCTTACCCAATTTTGAGTCTTTACTTTGAGTAGTTCGCTGTTTAGAAGGTTCAGAGTAGGGGTGTTTTATTACCGATCATCCTGTACATTTATATCTATAATAATAAAAGAAAGAGTCTGTGTGTGTGTGTCTGTTTGTCTTCGGATCGTAAAAGACCTACTTATACTGCCCTCAGAAATTCGAATTTTTTAAGATAGATTCCCTAAGAATACCAACGTGTGCGCCTGAGGCTTAGTTTTTTTTTTATATATTTGTTCCAATTTTAGAGAAAATTCGAATTTTCTGAAAAAAAAAATACACACTTCGCTCAATCCGATCATTTTTTTCTCTTTCCTTATGCCATCGGCTGAAAAATTAAATAAACTTTAACGAAAACATTTTAAAATTCAAATGTTTATTTTATTCTTTTGCCATTACCTTCAGAAAACTAATCATTATTTGAAAAATAATTGACATCTTTCAAGTGACGTAATTCCGCCAGTCTTTCTCTCCGGATTTTATTGTGGGTTTTTTGATGATTTTTTCATTGATTTTTCTGTTGACTGCATGTATGCATATTTAAGCAATAAATGTATAGTTAAGCTATTACTGAACTATGATGGTTAATAAAGGCCATCGCACTAGAGCTATTAGTGTTTTATACTTTATTTTTTCGCCAAATACGTTGCCAAACTCGCCAAATTATTAACTAAAAATCGCCAAATAGGCATTTTTTTTATAAATAAAATTTAAATGGTCGGTTGTTGAAGGTCATTGTGTTAGAGTGTATATGGGTGTGGGTAGTTATATCTATTTTCCGCCAAATTATTTCCCAAAAAAGCGCCAAATGACTAAAAGGTTTTATGTATTTTGAGGAAGTTTTTTTTGACATTTTAGTGCATTTTAGCGTATTTTTCATTTTGGAATTTTAAAGGCAATGAAAAAGAGATTTTATAATTTTAAACATCGGAAACAATTATAAGTTTATGATCCTATAACAGGGTATATGGTCACATTTGGAATCTATTTTATATTTTTTTATTCCGTGCGAAGAACGGGTATAAAATTTGCTGTTTCACATATTTATAATTATACATTATACAAACAATAATCATTACTTTTATTTTCATTCAGTGAATAATTTAGTATTGAATGCTTTATTGTAATTTTTTTTAAAAAATTAAATTAAAGATTTTAAACTTGTTCCTTAAGGGGACACAGTACCTCAAAAATGGCAAAAATTGCGAATTTTTTTTTTTTGCTAAAATTAAAGTTTTTAAGTCTTCTTAATAAGTCTATCATGTTTTAAAAGTCTAGCTATATTTTTAAAAAGTTATTCCACTTTTTATGAGGAAAGGTAGGATAAAAATGCAAACGAATAAAAAACTTTAAATGTGTTTTTCTCGGTGTTCATTTTTCCTTGATGACAAGTTTTTCAAAACCCTAAGGCTTTATTAATTATTGATGAAATACTAAGGATTTTGTATGCAGTCTGTCAAAATATGTAAACATTAAGAATTGGTATTAAAATTGTTGTCAAAAGTAATATTTTTTTAAAAAAAATACTAACGTCGAAATTTTTCAATATGCTAAAATAATTTGGGATTTTCTAGATAAATATTTTTTTATAAAACAAACTACTAAAGATAATCAAATTTGGATACCAATTTTTTATGTAAACAGTTTAAAGTACACGAGAAAAAAAAATTAGGTTAAAATATTTGTATTTAAAAAAGCCTTAGCATTTAAAAAAGTTCAATTTTTTTTATTTTTTTTAAATAACTTAAAAAATTAAATTATTTTAAAAAATTTCTTGTCATATATAGTTTTTAAATACAAATTGAAGTAATAAAACATAAATTTTATAGTGAATATGTCAAAAATAAGGATTTTTTTTAAAGTGGTACCGTGTCCCCTTAAACAATCTAGTAATATTGAATAAAAAACTAATAAAAAACAATAATGGCATTCTTATACCAAACATTATTAATTTATTATGTTGAATCCACGAGTATGTTGATTTGGGAACTATCAAAGATTTAAAATCTAAATAGAACAATTAAATTGAGAGGTTTAATTCTATTTTAAATTATATACTTTTTTCACACATAAAATCAGCCTGATGATCAGGGGTGGAATTGATTTTCAGACAGATGGAAAAAATGAATCGATTTATCACTCGATTTCTACGCAGTTCATTAACTTTTATTCTCATTCTAACGCCCCAGCCTCTTAATCAATGAAAAATAATTTTTTCAGATGTTATTAGCAATTAGAATTTTCATTTTATACTCATTATGTGGAAATTATTTCGGGAGGTATATAGTTGATGACAATTTAAATTCTTTAATTTAAGATTTCTTTTAATAGGAAAGAAATTAAGTTAAAAAATTACTTACGTTTACTTATCTAAACGAACATGAGATTATAGGAGAATCCTCCATTCTTTTTGTATTGGTCAGTAAAAATCGTGATTGAGATGTTAATACTATAAGAGGTTATAACTAGCCACTATAGGCTATTTGGTAAATTATTTACTAGCAGTTACACCTTAGGCCAATAATACAGAAACGGTAATGGACATCACCTAGGGTGTCTTATATTCAACACATTTAAATTTAGTGTAAACAAGGTTTGAGAAGGTTTTTTGTAGCGAAACATGAAAGATATTATGTGGTTCCATGGTAAGTTCAATTAAATTAAACGGTAAATTTAATGTAGCATACAAAAACATAATTGCATATTAAATAATTACCGGCTACTTCTTCTTCGAAGAAATTTATAAATGTTTATGGAAAATGTTTGGATATGTTTTTGGAAAAGAAAACTTTTTAGAAATATTTGACACCATATTGTGGTCTAGGCAAAAAAAAAAGTACCCAAAAGTACGTTTAAATAATCCAGGATTTAAAAAAATAATTAAAACATTCAACTATTTTACTTAGTTTAATAAATAATTAAATACTTTAACTAACTAAATCATTGATAGAATAAATTATTTAAATAATTAAAAATGTATAATTAAAATAAACATAAAAGTTATTAATGCTGTTGGCTACATCCTTTTTTGTGAGATTAGATGTTCCTCCAAAATCTTAGAAAAAGGCAGTTAATAACCTGTGAGCAAATTGTTGTGTCGCTAAATCTTTTCTCTATATATTTCCTTTATTGATGAGCTTTATTTCTCTTCCAAATACAAAACTATCAGGCTAAGCAAGGGTCCAATAATCTTGGAAATGAATAATTAATAATGCGGTAGCATATGATCCGGCAACCGAATGTTCAGGCTATAAAAAAATATTTTTAGCAAACCATTTTTGTTATAATTATTTTTCTAACCAAAATATTTGTCGAAATTTATGAAGTTTTAAAATAGATTTCTTTTATTTTTATTTTCTTTTTCTTTACTCATACGTATACATATATATTCCGGCTTATGTGCTTATCAGAGACCCGCTTATAAAGCCTTCGTCAAGTAAGACAGACACAGAAAGAATTTTTTACTGTCACAGAGAAAGGAGTATACACCCAGGGCGAAGACGGGAATCGAACTCTCACCCGTTACAGCGCGCAGACTGCTAGCGTAATGGTAAAAACCACTCGGCCATCCGGGCCCCGGAGCTTAGCAATTAATAACTTCATATAATCTAGTGAAATCCAGCAACAGAAATAATGGATTTATACAGGATCATGGAGACCACTTAATATTCAGCTCACTCCATAAGGTTAAGACTTTTTGTCCAACTCTAGAACTATAAAAAAGGGGTTTTGCACCTTCGAAAGTATTGTTGGATTATGTTATCTTTTGGAACTTGTTCAATTTCCTAATAGGTGAATTTATTCTGGGCTGTTAGCTTGAAACTCTTAATTCTTATAAGGATTATTTTCAGAACATCCAGGAAATTTTACAGGATCTTTTCTTATCCCTCTAAAATGCACATCGCAAATTTCCTACAATTACAGTCAATCTAATGAAAGTAAAACAATAGATTTTTTTTAAAAGATATGAAAACAACTTATTATTTATAATAAGTAATGCCACCACCCACAACCAACATATAAACTTACTAAAAATACATTTGCATCCACATAAACCAAACTGGCGATATACAGAATAAAGTTGGTAAACCAAACTATAAAATGTAACTGAATGTGAAATATAGCAAACAAACTACCCAATTTTATAAGGTTTGGAGAAAAGACTGTGATTTTTTGACAGAAATTGAAAAGATTTCGATTTTTTTAGTGCATTACTGAGACGTTAATTTTTTTGTTGATCTATTGTTTAGGAAAGAGGCTCAGTGGCTTAGTGGAAGTGCTTCGCATTGCCACGTCACAGGTCCGGGGATCGAGTCCCGTATTGGGTGAGGTTGGCTCATCCTTTCATCCCTTAAGAGTTTCAATAAAATGGGGCATGATTGGGAACTAAACACTGGGGGGTCCACGTGGGGTTGACCACCTAACCGGCACATATGCCTAGCACCCCAGAGCCCTTGGTCACGTAAGCATAATGGGCACTGTAGGCTTTGGCCCACTAATGGGCTGTTGCGTCGAGGAGTTTAGTTTATTGTTTAGGAAAACATGTTAACAACCTTTAGAAATGGATATAATTTCGTATTTAATTTTTATCATGTGTTACCATAGACAGGGATGAGTTTTCTAAAAGAAGAATTCTTTCTTTTTATTTTAGGTATTTTTTTTTAATTCACCCAGCTTTTTATTTCCTTATTCGTGTCGTTGATTTAAAAAACTTTCATTTTCTACACAGTTAAAAAGTTTTGCGCTAGGTTTCATTAAAAATGATTCCTAGTAGCTGCAAAAGCTGTATGGTAAAAAGTTTCAACATATTTTCTGGAATCGATAAACCATTAGTCTAAAAGAAGCCAAATGATTGTCGCCAGGTAACCTTGGATTGGTCACGTGAAATTTAGGTTTTTCGTTAAATGTTATTAGTGTTAACGTGACAAACCTGCTTATTATACATCAGCGGTTATATTAAATTTTTTAAGATTGTTATTATTAACCAAATGATATAACTGTTCCAATTTTTCAATTTTTTCTTAATTTTAGATCAAATAAATGTTACTTTAAATACGTCACTTTTCCCTGTTCTGCCTCAATTTGTAAGGGACCACTGGTGGGGGGAAGGTAGGTACATATATATTCCGGCTTGTGTGCTTGATCAGAGACCTGCTTATGAAGCCTTCGTCAAGTAATACAGACACAGAAAGAACTTTTTACTTGTCAACAGAGAAAGGAAGTACACCCAGGGCGAAGGCGGGAATGAACCTGCACCCATTACAGCGCGCAGACTGCTAGCGTAATGGTCCAAACCACTCGGCCATCCGGGCCCCCACCAATGGTGTTTTCGATTTGTTTCTCCAAAGGGAGTTTGTCCGGATGTTATGCTCGTGGAGTCGAAAGTTAAGTTTTAGTTATCTTTTGACTTTTTAGAAAGTACATACCAAATATTATATTTTATTCAATACACAAATTTCTCAAGCAAAATTTTGCCGTTCATTTTGACAAAATTTCAGAATCATATAAAATTGAAAGCATTTTTTTAAAATAATCTCTTTTAAATCTTTCATTAAGAGGGATTGTCAGTCCGATAGAGCTAATGCATTAGTTTTGGAATCACAACTTCCGCAGAAGTATTGCTTTGCCATGTTAGCCCGTTTTTTCCCAAGTATGGGAATAAACATAACATCGAAATGAAACTAATTTGAAACGAAAATGTACTAGTTATTTATGTATTTTTGAAGTTTCAAAATGCCAAAAATATACAGCAGATGGCGTCACTATTTTAAAACTTTATTACTTATAATAAAATTACCGGATGTTATTTTCTTTCAATTTTGTTTTTAAATTGATGTTATGAGGATTCCCATACCTGGTGAAATGGATAATATGGAAAAGCAATTCTTTTCACAAAAGTTGTGATTTCAAAACTAATGTATTAGCTCTATGGGGCTGACAGTCCCTCTTAAGTAAGTATAAATCGAACTGAAATTTGTAAAAAAATTGACACAGCAAAATATTGTTTTTCTTAGCTCGTATTAAATTTTTATGCAAATAAGCTGTGTACAGTGTAGTTCTGCAGAGTGGGTACAAATATATGTGTTTTTATCACTCAAAGTTTGAATCATGAAAACTGAACTTTAATCGATTGTTAAGGGGAGTCGGATGGTTCTATCTCACTTATGTTTATTTTACCTAACTTTAGGAAAATTTTTCTCAGGAACTATATGAGATATCGTTATAAACTTTTATATTTTGTTCCTTACATATATCTCTTTGATTTAAACTGAGGATATTTCAAAATATTAGAAAATACTTTAACAGTGATTTTTTTTAAAAAAATATGTATTGAAAAACACAAAAAATCAGATTTAAAGTTATATTTTTTTTGGGGGGGAGAGATATTTAAAAATTCCTCAGTTTTAAATCAAAGAGCTATTAATGGGGAAGAAATGACAAAACAAAATATGTTGATATCTCTTATAGTTCCTGAGAAAAATATTCCTAACTGTTGAAATACCTTATATGTCAGGAAACGCAAAAGAAAAGTAAGGTTTAGGTAAGAACTGATATTAAGCGTTTTTCAAAAATGCTTATAAAAAGAAAACCACTAAACAGAAATCAATAACCTTGGTCTTTAATTAAAGCTATAGTTAAGCAAAATACAAAAAGAAGAAAAACAGAAAATCGACACTTTTGACCCGAACACCCATCCAAAAACCTTTAAAAGCTTCAATAAAATAAAAAGCGATGGCATATACCATTGTAGAAAAATTAAAGAGTGTAAAAATGAAATAATTATGCATATTTTAATATTAAAATACGAAGTAGTACAAAAGTTTAAGCTTACAAAGATTACATTTATGAATGGATACAGCATGGTAAATATAGTCATGAAACTCCCACACATTTCATTTATATAAATTTTAACTTATATTTATCTTTCAAATGCTTCATTTTTAGAAAGCATTTTAAAACATTATAAGTGTTATATTTTTTTCTATTTTTTGGCATACTATGCATCCAGCAATTACATAAATGAAGAAATATTCCTCAAGGAATATTTCCAAACCAGTCTTTTTTTCCAAAAATACCGAAATATAAAGATTTGTGTAAAAATCCCTTCTAAAGAAATGAACATTTCTACTTCAATTGATTCACCCGTACAGAACCCGAAATGTCGTCTTTACATTTCTCTCGCATCTGTCTCTCTCGCATAAGAATCTTAAAAAGCGACGCCTTTATTTTTTGCCCAACAAATAAAATATGGATGCATGCTCCACTAGATCATTTTTAACAAAATAGATTTTTCCCATTCTTGCTAAGGCTTTGGTAGTATGAGAAGCATCTGTCTTGGGCAATGTATATTATTTTGAACACAGTTCTTTTTTATTAGTACACGCATTTTTGATGGTTGTGCATTTTTTACAATATGGTTTTGAGTTGCCGAAGCCCTTTAAAGTGTGATTAATATTTGCGTGGAATATATTCGCACCATTTTTTAAAATTATCTTAAATATTCATATCGTTTCTGAATTCTTTGAAAAAAAAAGCATAAACAAGTACAGAAACATTTTAAAAGCTGAAAAAGGGGTTTCTTGAAATTGGTACTTTAGGGTTGGATAAGGCAAAAAAAAAATTGGAGATTGTGTTAAAAACCAAGAGGAATCGTGTTTTGGATTTATTAGGAAACCTATCAATAAATGTTTAAAAATTAACTCATATAATTGAAGTTAAAGATAATATAAACGAAAATTTGATCATAATTCCTGTAGCACAGACATTTAGTTTTAAACTATATTTTTTAAATGTTTCAAAAGTATTAAAATTATTTCATTTTAGCAAAATGCGTTCAGTGAAACTATTAACTAATCAAAGGGCTTCTTGATAAACTAAATCATCATATAAACCTTACAGAGATTTATCTTAAGGTATCTCCACACGTTGAAAATGCCATTTTCGGAAAAATTGACAGTTTTTTATTTGTTTATATGATTTCCCGGATTTTCTTGTTTCTAAAACTGTCTTCATTCTAACTGTGACGCAGTTAGAAAAAGTAGTGATTAATTTAGTCAAGGTCAGTAGCGCTAGAATCAACCAGATGTTGAAACTTAAATGCGTTTTTCTCGCATTTCAGTTTTTCATTATATAGCTTCCCTAACAGCCAGGTTTGTCACAGTTACGTCGCTGCAACGTAATTTTTTGTCACTCTAGGTCACAGTCGCAATGTGACAAGTATGTGACATCACAGTGATATCGCGTAAGTCACCGTCACAATGTGACTGGTATGCTATATCAAAAGGATGTCACTATGCGATCTTGTAGTGACATCATATTGCGACTTGGCACAATGGGGATATCCCACAGATGTCGCAATTTGCTCTTGTAGTGACATTACATTCTGACATGTATGTGATGACACAGCGATGACGCTTTAATCCCCGTCGCAATGTGACTTGTATGTGATATTCCAGTGATATCACAATGTGATATTGCAGTGGCATTTGTGTTGTGACTTGTATGTGATATCCCATACCAATATGGCTGCAACATGATCTATGTGACCTTGCTGCGATGTCAAGTTCGTCGCTAATTCCCACGCAAGTCACCTAGGTCGCATACAAGTCGCAATGCGACATTGCTGCAATATTATGTTCATCACTATACCCAGCTAAAAATAAACTGCAGTTTTTCTACAGAAGTGAAGTGATTTTGAAGTATTTCTACAGTCAACTGCAGATTTTCTGTGGAAGAATGTCGACTGTAAACAAACTTCAGTTATTTTGCAATAAAATCTAAAGTTAATTTGAAGTGATTTATTTTAAAGGTTACTGTGGGCTGTTAACGGCAAAAATACTGTAGATTTTTTGAAGTGCCATCTTGATTTTAAATACTTTAACTTATCTAAAGGTGATTTGAAGTGATATATTAAAAAATTATATAAGCTGGTTAACTGCAAAAATACTGTAGATTTTTCGTAGTTTCATCTTGGCTTAAAGTATTTCAGCTATTTTTTTTAAAACTAATCTAAAGTTTATTTGAAGTTATTTTTTAAAAAATAATGTGTGCGTTAACCCCAAAAATACTGTAAATTTTTTTGTAGTGAATCTTAAAATTGCTCTTTATTTTAGAAATTAGTTTTGATATTTTATACTTGTAGTAATTGTATCCCAGCTAAAAATTGTTGGAAATTTTCGCGGAAAAACATTTAATTTTTAATGTAAACATTTGCAGTTTTTTTGCAAATTAGCTTAATATTTTACGCATGTAAAACGGGTACATTTTTGTTGTGCCTTCCTGTGGACAAAATGTTTGCAAAAAACTCCATGGAGTGTGTAATTTTGCATGTTTCTAATTATAAGATATACCATTCCTTAAAACGCGCTCCAATTGTGCAAGCTCTAATAGCGAAGTTGGTAGCGCGCGCTGAACAGCTACACAAATACCCCCAGATCAAATCCCGATCCACGATCAAATACCGTGCTCCTGCCTTCCTACTTGGGTATAAATGCTTCAACACTCATAACAACTCAACTTCCTGATAATTATTTTTATTTATCTTTGTGAAATTTAAAAACATTTCACTAGAGGACGCCACCAGAAAAATTTACTGCAGTTTCATTTTTAGCTGGGTAAATCACATACTGGTTGCAGTAGTCAGTTATGTCACATACAAGTCGCAATGCGACATTGCTGCAATATTATGTTCATCACTAAATCACATACTGGTCGCAGTAGTCAGTTATGCCACATACAAGTCGCAATGCGACATTGCTGCAATATTATGTTCATCACTAAATCACATACTGGTCGCAGTAGTCAGTTATGCCACATACAAGTCGCAATGCGACATTTGCTGCAATATTATGTTCATCACTAAATCACATACTGGTCGCAGAAGTCAGTTATGTCACATACAAGTCGCAATGCGACATTGCTGCAATATTATGTTAATCACTAAATCACATACTGATCGCAGAAGTCAGTTATGTCACATACAACTCAAAATGTGACATTGCTGCGATATCATCGATATGCATGTTACGTAGAAGATACGTAACAAAAGCGGACATTCAACTTCTATGTGACAAAAAAGTGACTTTGAATGTGACATCACAGCGATCTTCAGTGACTTGTATGTGATATCGCTTTTCGTCCCTTACCAGTAACATGGCTGTTAGGGTTCAGTTGGAAAAAGATAGCTCAAAAGTTATTGAGTAATTTTAAAAATTCTTTTTTCTACTAATTTAAGAAATTGTTGTCTGGGGAATATACCTAAAAAACTTTTTAAGAAATATGTTTTTATTTTGTTTTGGCCTAATAATCATTTTGACACACCATAAAAAAATTATTTGATGAGTCTTTTTCGACTACTAATAAAAATTTTACTTTTCAATAAAATGTTTTAGTTTTAGATATATTCCCTAGACATAAGTTTACAGTTTAACTTGGTAGTTTTATTTTCTTAATAGGTCGAACAGTTTTTTTTTCTAGCCTAATTGAAGTTTTTGACAAAAAACTGAAAAAAACATGCCTAAAATGACCATATTTTAAAAAATTTGGTATGTATGCCAAATTTTACTTGCTATATATAGTTATTTCCCTTTCAGATACACACAAAAATACTACCAAAGTTGTTTTCAAGTTCATATTTTTTTTTAAAAAATGGTCCGAAAGTGTTGGGCCACTTAATAAGTTATTAATAGTTACATGATATGGAGGCATGTAACGGCGGACCTATTAACTTTGACAATGGTAGGATTATTCAAGGGCTTATGTTCCACTGCATTAGGAAATCCCTACATTGCTTTTAGATTGCGTATTATGAATTGGAGAAAGTTTTAACAACGGAAGATACTATTCGGAAATTTAAATTTTAATATCTGAGTGGAGAAAGCTCTTTGTGTTATTATGTATACCATTTGTGGGTCCGTGGAGAATTATAATCAGATCTTCATCTGAAGACAAAAAGAATTAAATGTTGCAATTTGTAATAATCCATTTATTTCAACTTATATTCGTCATTGATTGTGTATTATGAATTGGAGAAAGTTTTAACAACGGAAGATACTATTCGGAATTTTAAATTTTAATATCAGAGTGGAGAAAGCTCTTTGTGTTATTATGTATACCATTTGTGGGTCCGTGGAGAATTATAATCAGATCTTCATCTGAAGACAAAAAGAATTAAATGTTGCAATTTGTAATTATCCATTTATTTCAACTTATATTCGTCATTGATTTTGTATTATGAATTGGAGAAAGTTGTAACAACGCAAGATACTATCCGGAAATTTAAATTTAATATCAGAGTGGAGAAAGCTCTTTGTGTTATTATGTATACCATTTGTGGGTCCGTGGAGAATTATAATCAGATCTTCATCTGAAGACAAAAAGAATTAAATGTTGCAATTTGTAATAATCCATTTATTTCAACTTATATTCGTCATTGATTGTGTATTATGAATCGAAGAAGTTGTAACAACGGAAGATACTATCCGGAAATTTAAATTTTAATATCAGAGTGGAGTAAGCTCTTTGTGTTATTATGTATACCATTTGTGGGTCCGCGGAGAATTATAATCAGATCTTCATCTGAAGACAAAAAGAATTAAATGTTGCAATTTGTAATAATCCATTTATTTCAACTTATATTCGTCATTGATTGTGTATTATGAATTGGAGAAAGTTTTAACAACGGAAGATACTATTCGGAAATTTAAATTTTAATATCAGAGTGGAGAAAGCTCTTTGTGTTATTATGTATACCATTTGTGGGTCCGTGGAGAATTATAATCAGATCTTCATCTGAAGACAAAAAGAATTAAATGTTGCAATTTGTAATAATCCATTTATTTCAACTTATATTCGTCATTGATTGTGTATTATGAATCGAGAAAGTTGTAACAACGGAAGATACTATTCGGAAATTTAAATTGTAATATCTCAGTTGAGAAAGCTCTTTGTGTTATTATGTATACCATTTGTGCTTCCGTGGAGAATTATAATCAGATCTTCATCTGAAGACAAAAAGAATTAAATGTTGCAATTTGTAATAATCCATTTATTTCAACTTATATTCGTCATTGATTGTGTATTATGAATTGGAGAAAGTTTTATCAACGGAAGATACTATCCGGAAATTTAAATTTTAATATCAGAGTGGAGAAAGCTCTTTGTGTTATTATGTATACCATTTGTGGGTCCGTGGAGAATTATAATCAGATCTTCATCTGAAGACAAAAATAATTAAATGTTGCGATTTGTAATAATCAATTTATTTCAACTTATATTCGTCATTAATTTTCTGTAAATGTTGACAATGATTCTGTTTTGAACGTTATATATACCTACAGCAGATATATATACCTACAGCAGATATTTATCTACAGCAGTAGAATTGATTTTTTTTTGATTTGCTGAAAAAGTGCCATACATATACCCTATAAAGAATTATAAAGAATGATTTGAAAGGTAAATTAATTGATATGTTTTGTAATTATATCGTTATTAAATCTATATTTTTTAAATTAAAAAGATATTACCTTTTAAACATTTGTTGCTTTGCCTGTTACTATTGTAATTAACAGTTAATTCAGTTATTAGTTTAAATTTCCCATTTTCAGATAACATTAAAATGCATTAATTTTTAACTAAAGTACTATTTTTAATTAAAGTATTATTTTTAAATAAAGTTTTAATTTTTAACGAAAGTATTATTTTTTAACTAATGTATTAATTTTTAACTAAAGAAATCAGTAGCAGAAGATAAAAACATGTAGCATTAAAGAACAAATATGCATTAAAATACTAGCCAATAGCAAAGAATATATACTGGGCCCGGATGGCCTAGTGGTTTGGATCGCAGACAATTACGCTAGCAGTCTGCGCGCTGTAACGGGTGCGGGTTCGGTTCCCACCTTCGGCCTGGGTGTACTTCCTTTCTCTGTGTCAGTAAAAATTCTTTCTGTGTCTGTCCTACTTGACGAAGGCTTATAAGCGTTTCTCTGATCAAGCACACAAGCCGGAATATATATGTACCTACCCTACCCTAGCAAAGAATATACATTGACATCTAGATTAGGTCCCTTGAAAAGAATTTACTTCACTTAAAACATGATATGGCACTCGACATAATGTAAGTAGCAAATCACTTCCGTGTATCTCTTTTTACACTCTTAAAACAAACGAGCGGTTTTAACTCAGTCTGAGTTAATTTCCACTCCTTTCCGTGCCGAAAATGCACTTCTCCTATAGGAGTGAATTTCACTCTTTTTCGGAGTGGGTAAAAGAAATAAAAGAAAACAATCTGCGTCCTACACTCTTAAAACGAGCGGTTTTAACTCAGTCTGAGTTAATTTCCACTCTTTTCCGGTGCCGAAAATGCACTTCTCCTATAGGATTGAATTTCACTCTTTTGTTTTAAGAGTGTAGACTTTTTAAAGTCACAATACTTTTTATGTATTTCCTTCTCGAGTCTGCTGCTGTAATTTGTTTCGGAATTGAAGTAGCAATCCAATTTACAAATTGCGAGACTCGAAGGAACAGTTTGCATCATTAATAAACGTCTAAACATCCTGTCTCACTTGGTGTCAGATTTCTTGCCGGCACTTTTTAATTGCAGTTGGGAAATTTGTCCTAAAGTGACAAGACTAAATTTCAGTATCCTAAAGTTTTAGGGGGATGGGGAGCCCAGTCGGTTAGGCAATCGCCTAGCATGCTAAAGGTCCCAGGTTCGGGTCCTGGCATCGCCAAAATAACTGTAAGCCTATAAACGGCCCGTGCAGCCAAAAATGTCCGACGAATAATACCCCGTGTAGAGGGAGTGCACGTTAAATATCCTTCAAAGTCCTAACGCTGCGTACGATGTCGCCCTTAACGGTTGCGTTGGGTGCCTACTCAGGTGTCGGCTCGTCACTTGACTATGGTTCTAAAATACGGCGCCCGTCGCCAATAGCCCTCGTGTAGCTCTAGTGCGAAGATAATTCAAACCAAACCAAATCTAAAGTTTTAGAGGGGAAAGTTTATCTGGTGTATTTTTATTGTATTTGAAAACAAAATAACGTATGTTTAGGTTTCTAAAATATATTTTGGTTGTAATCGCAATTTACTCTTAGACTTACAAATATTCATATTAAAATGGTACCAAATGTTACCAATAACAAAACAATTCACGAAGAAATAATTTTTACAACTTGAATTATTGTTTTATCTTCCATTTTGAGATAAATGTTTCTAGAGTTAACTTTTGCGCGGTATCAAAAAGTATATCTTATGTAATGGTTGAATGTTTGTAATCTGATAAAACTCTGAATTATAATGAAACTACATCTACTTGGTAATTGAATAGTTTGCGGCTGTCTATTTCTAGCCTCCTTTAAGGAGCTTTAACAAAGCCAATTACGCCTCGTGACTTATAACCGCTAAACTACTTACACTTATATTGCTTCAAGTAGATGATTAAAAAAATAAACGAATATAAATGATTATCATTTTATATTTCATTGTACCTTTCATATGCTTTGACTAAGTCCTTTGTGTTTAGAAATCTGCAACTTTGGATTGGAAATGTTTTGAAATCGATTATATGTGTAATATATAAGCAGGTGAGTAAGAAAGTTCATTAGATAAATAAGCCTTTTATGTAAGGCGTAATTTTTCATTATTGTCGATATTGTATCGATGATTTTTTAAGAAATTAAAAATAAAATATCGTTATATTCTCGGAAAATAGACAATCATAGTGTGTTTTAAGTAATGAGCAAGTTTGTTATTTCCCAGTGTTTAAATTTGCATTACAGGGGATTGCATAGGGGCCACTGTATAGGGGATTGGTAAGGCCACACCTGGAATATGCTGTTCAGTTTTGGTTTCAATTCCTCAGAAAACACTTACAATATCTTTCTGAACATTTACTGCAAGTTTCATAATGGTATCTTTTGTAGATAAAAGTTATTCAATATTTTCAGGAGTCATTCCTATAAGTTTGAATACGTATTTCGTTTACTTTCAACCGGTTTTCTCTGTTTCGCGTTTTTCAATTCTTGTGATTAATAAATCCCTAAGGCTTTTTTGTTAATTAAGTTAGAATTTTGAAATTTATAACCTTTGTTCTTATATAAATGGTGCACAAAATGGTGCATGGAATAAGGTCTACTATGTATAGTTGTTTTTTTAAAAAATGTAATTTTTTTGTGATTTTTAGTATAAGTGCATGTTTCTTTTTAACTGTAGCTCACATTTTAAAATCCATGCACAGTTCTTGAACAAATAGTTATAAAAACAAATTTTTAAAGTTTGGTGGAGTTATTCTCAAAATTGAAAGAGGAGTAGCGTTTTAAAAAAGTTCATATTTTTTACTTTTTAAAAGCAAAAATGAAAAACTACTTGTAAATATTTGTTTTTATTGCTAGAAAATGTTTACTTAGAGTGAACATCATATAAAAACACTATAATTTACAAATTTATGCTATTACTTCTAGAAATAATGTTTTGGGTACCGTATCCCCTTAAAAAGATAAATAATAATTGAAAAACTTTTTTAAACTGTTACTTTTTCTTTTAAACGTACTAACTAAATCTTTTTTAAAGTACTTTACTTAAATCTTTAAACTAAGCGACATTACAAGATTTTTTTTGTATTAGAGCATATAACATTTCTAACATGATTCATTTTTACTTCAAATTAATTGCATTTTATTCTGCTTATTTTATAATGCAATTTCAATTATTATTTTAAGTTCAAAAGTTTTACCGAAATAAAAAAAAATTCATACTATACAAATTGGAGTATTTAAATTAAAAACGTTCAGAAAATAATCTAAACTAAAACTTTATATACCCTAAAAATAAATATAAATTAGTTACTCAAAAGTGTGTGTGTGTGGTTTTTATGATTATACTCAAAACTAAATTTTTATTTGATGTAGTAATTTAATTATGTAAATTTCAATTCAACGCACAAGTACAAACAATACACCTCTAAGCTTTAGCAAGTTAAAATAATCAAATGAATCTTCAGAATTTTTGAAAATGCTTTTTATAATTCTCTGAAACGAATTTTTGTTTAACTTTCTATCAAATAAAATAATTTATGAGGTAAAATAAACGAAAATGATTGTTACGAAATTAGAAGTATCAAAGTAAAAAAAATATTTAGAAATAGACCGTCTTTGAAATGAATCAATAAAACAGAAATGAAGAGTACAGGGGAAGAACCGCTTTATTTATAGGAGTAGTGCCGTAATTGTATCTGCTTGGCGGACATTGGCGACAGAAAGTTTTCCTTTCGGTTCTTCTTTCGCGGTACAAACGTGTGACTCGTGTCCGCTGATCTCTGGCGTAAATCAGGGTTGCCGCGAGAGAAAAACAAAGTGAGTAACCGATTTCCTAACACCAGTTTAGGCGATGACTCGCTTTCATCGCCAAAGAGGCCTGAGAGGAAAGTTTTCAACGAAATTAAGCGGTTTTTCCCCCTGTACTCTTCAAATGTAATTTACGCAGCAAAAAAAAAGGCGTATCGTATTTTAAACTAGAAATTTGTAAACATCCCTGTGAGAGCTGATTGAATATTCAATGATGCGGAGAACACGCTCTTTGAAACCAAAACCACTTTATACTTTTCATTATAGATCATTATTCTGAATTATTTGCATTTTTGATTCAAATATGCGAGTATTTATTTTAAACAAAATAAAGACATGTTGTTTTGTGGCAGTTTATTTCCTTGTTGAGGGCTTTATTTGAAGTATCATTTCTCTGAAAAAGATAAATTGTTTGTCGTTCGTTGCTTTAAATCTTTGTAGGATTTTTTCCCTTTGTTAGATATACAAATACAAATACAAAAATAGTCGACCAACAACAGGCCAGAGGCCCAGCAAGGTTGGTCCAAAATGAATCTAATGCTTTACAAGTTTCCAATGACTATCAAGATTATTCTTAAAATCTTCTACTCTCTTCGAATGCACTGCATAATCTGGTAAAGCATTCCACTCATTGACAACTCTATTGTAAAAATAATGTTTTCTTACCTCCCTTCTAAAGCATTATTTATTCAATTTCTGATCATGTCCTCTGGTCCGGCTATTTAAGGTAAAACCTAAGCCCTCCATGTCTCCCTGTTTTATGAACTTGAATAACTGAACTAAATCCCCCCTAGCTCTCCTAGTTTCCAGGGAATACATGTTTAAAGATCTTAATCTGTTATCGTAATCAATACCAGATAGACCCTTAATCATTTTTTGTAGCCCTATGCTGAACTTTTTCAAGCAACTCTATATATGGATGTATTTCTTTCATTTGGATACACTTGCAATTTTTTTTTAACTTCAATGTAACCATTGGGTTGTATAATTCAACAGAAGTGACAATTGTGTTCACTGCGCAAAAGAAAGGCTATTGTTGGCTGCTCTATTTTAATTATATGTTTAATATTTGATTGCCATAATTTTAGTAGACCAACAGTTCACCAAAAATTTGGTCTGAACATGCATTTTAAACAAACATAATTTTCTTTGGGCGCTTTTATAAATTCGCATGAAATTATGTGTCATGTATAGTTTTAAAAAAATAGTGAAAAATACATAACTATAGAAGACGACACACAATTCCCTTCTTCTCTAAGTACGTCTATAAACATTATTATCAAGCGAACTGTTGTATCTCTAACTTACTTTAAATTCTCCTACCTACATTATGATCCAAATATTTTAATGATTAAATATGTGTAAAATTACAAAATAATTTTGATAGTTTTCCCACAACACATAATCACTCGTATCCAAAGCCAAACTAAATCTATCCCAAACTCATAACTTTATTCAAATTATTGGTTCCAAAAGAAAATTGAGATTGATAGAGTTAACTATTGTAAGGCGAGTCAGTGAATTTTCATACCACGTTTTTTTGTTAAGTTTGTACTGAAATTTGCTTCTAGAATTCAACCAAAATCTTTTCTATGTTGCCTCTTATAACGTGACAAAATAACATTCGGCCTGAAAATAAATTACTTAGGAAGAAAAATTATCTGTCCCTTATGTGACAAGCAAAAGCTATTGTCAGATCCTTTAATTTTAATAATCGCGTGCATATTTCGATTCTTTTTTTGACATTTTAAATAAGAAAAGCACATTATTGAATATTAATCCTTCTTAATATTAAATATATTTTGTAAAAAAACATATACTGAATTACGAATTCCTTTTTCTTTTGAGATAACTGACAAAGATGCAAACATAAGGCATACGTAGTAGCATAGGAGGAATTTAGATAGGTTAATGAAATAAACTACTGCTTCCAAAAGAATTATTTCATGATGTATTTATATTATATCTAACTAGTATTATTTTATATAATAGTTTATAAGGTGGTAAAGTTATTAATACCATTACTAATTAATTCTTCACATTTAAAAAGTTAATCAATAAAAATAAATTTATTGATCTTAAATTATTTTAATCCTTAACAGTGGAGAAGTTTTCAAAATAAATCCAATAAAATCAACACGTCTGAAATTAAATTAATGTTGTTTGGGCTGAGAACTTAATCCTATACTTTATCCTTTCCATTGAGAGATAAATGCATACTACACTGCTCGCAACAATTAGGGGAGCTCATGGTTTAAACCCTTTCACCCCCAATGATTCCACTTGGAATCATCAGCTTGCAAATTTTTTTCTGAATAAGTTAAGCTTTCACTTATGTATCGTTAGGTGGAAGAATTATCTCTTTTGAAGAATTAAATAATGTTTGTTTTAATGAAATGAAAATATGAAAAACATGGTAAAATAAAATTCACTCTGAAACAATTTTAACAAATAAATTGACCCTAAATTCTTCATGCATGCATTTTTTAGATGATTAAAAATTGATTTTAACTATTTTTAACAAATAAACTTTTGAAAAAAGTATTGTTATAATTTATTCAAAAGTTATGATTCCAATTTTTCCCTCTTAAATTTTAGTTAAAAAATTAAGAGTTTTTTCCCCTGTTTTTTACCATTTCATTCTGGATGCACAATGAATCTATTTCACAAATTTTAGATTTTTAGAATAAAAAATAAAAAGTTGAGACTGAAAGGTAACAAAAGTACTCAAAGTGCTCCCCTTCACTCTTAAAACAAACGGTTTTAACTCAGCCTGAGTTAATTTCCACTTCTTTCCGTGCCGAAAATGCACTTCCCCTATAGGAGTGGATTTCACTCTTTTAGCGGAGTGGGTAAAAGAAATGAAAGAAAACAATATACGTCTCCTACACTCTTAAAACGAGCGTTTTTAACTCAGTCTGAGTTAATTTCCACTTCTTTCCGTGCCGAAAATGCATTTCCCTATAGGAGTGGATTTCACTCTTTTAGCGGAGTGAGTAAAAGAAATGAAAGAAAACAATATACGTCCTACACTCTTAAAACGAGCGGTTTTAACTCAGTCTGAGTTAATTTCCACTTCTTTCCGTGCCGAAAATGCACTTCCCCTATAGGAGTGGATTTCACTCTTTTAGCGGAGTGGGTGAAAGAAATGAAAGAAAACAATATACGTCCTACACTCTTAAAACGAGCGGTTTTAACTCAGTCTGAGTTAATTTCCACTTCTTTCCGTGCCGAAAATGCACTTCCCCTATAGGAGTGGATTTCACTCTTTTAGCGGAGTGGGTAAAAGAAATGAAAGAAAACAATATACGTCCTACACTCTTAAAACGAGCGGTTTTAACTCAGTCTGAGTTAATTTCCACTTCTTTCCGTGCCGAAAATGCACTTCCCCTATAGGAGTGGATTTCACTCTTTTAGCGGAGTGGGTAAAAGAAATAAAAGAAAACAATATACGTCCTACACTCTTAAAACGAGCGGTTTTAACTCAGTCTGAGTTAATTTCCACTTCTTTCCGTGCCGAAAATGCACTTCCCCTATAGGAGTGGATTTCTTCACTCTGGACACTCTTTTAGCGGAGTGGGTAAAAGAAATAAAAGAAAACAATATACGTCCTACACTCTTAAAACGAGCGGTTTTAACTCAGTCTGAGTTAATTTCCACTTCTTTCCGTGCCGAAAATGCACTTCCCCTATAGGAGTGGATTTCTCCACTCTGGACACTCTTTTAGCGGAGTGGGTAAAAGAAATAAAAGAAAACAATATACGTCCTACACTCTTAAAACGAGCGGTTTTAACTCAGTCTGAGTTAATTTCCACTCCTTTCCGGTGCCGGAAATGCACTTTCCCTGTAGGAGTGGATTTTCACTCTTTTGTTTTAAGAGTGTACTGTTTTGAGCAGTGTATGAAGATAGCCCGAACGGAAAATTAACCTCTTTCCAGTTCCTAAAAGATTTATTCATTAGCAATAGTCCCGATTTCTCTAAGTTTCCCCTCTGCTTACCTAATTAAGGATTCGCTTTCAGTAAACAAACATACAAAGCAAAAGCAATTACTAACATTTTAGCCCATTTTAATTTTGAAAGATTTATTCATTAGCAATAGTCCCGATTTCTCTAAGTTTCCCCTCTGCTTACCTAATTATTCATTAGCAATAGTCCCGATTTCTCTAAGTTTCCCCTCTGCTTACCTAATTATTCATTAGCAATAGTCCCGATTTCTCTAAGTTTCCCCTCTGCTTACCTAATTAAGGATTCGCTTTCAGTAAACGAACATACAAAGCAAAGGCAATTAGTAACATTTTAGCCCATTTTAATTTTGAAAGATTTATTCATTAGCAATAGTCCCGATTTCTCTAAGTTTCCCCTCTGCTTACCTAATTATTCATTAGCAATAGTCCCGATTTCTCTAAGTTTCCCCTCTGCTTACCTAATTATTCATTAGCAATAGTCCCGATTTCTCTAAGTTTCCCCTCTGCTTACCTAATTATTCATTAGCAATAGTCCCGATTTCTCTAAGTTTCCCCTCTGCTTACCTAATTAAGGATTCGCTTTCAGTAAACGAACATACAAAGCAAAGGCAATTAGTAACATTTTAGCCCATTTTAATTTTGAAAGATTTAAAAACTTGTGTTGGGTATCGAGATCGTACAGATCAGGGGTTCCCAACCGGAGGTACGCGGTAAAATTTCAGGTGGTACGAGTGAGTCATGTGAGCAACATGATGCTATTAATAGCTTCTGTACGAATGAGCAGTGAGCACGCAAACATATTACTCATTATTTTAAGCATTAACATTATTTTAAAGAGAGATCTTTAATTAACATCTGGATCGGAAATAAAACCTAGAACCCTTTGATCTTCCGGCAATCTCTGCTCTTTTTGATGCCATTTGTTACGAGTCGCTTGTGTGAGAGTTGATTTTCTGAACTCTTGTACATAAAAAATAAACATAGAAGCAGAATAAGTGTGAAGAGGACTTAATAGTGAAAATAAGTCCCATTACTCCTAACGTTGATATTTTTATCACAGACAAACAACAAGTTTCGCGAACTAAAGACTATAAAAGTATATTTTGTATGATGATTAATTTTTTGGTGAGTTTGTACTACAATTTTATTTGTATGTTTTTAGAAATATGGGTAATAAATAAAACTGCAAATTAATACCATTTTTAATCTTTTTATTTCTTCTTTATTAACCGCATGTTATAAATAAACAAATATCTAGCCATTAAAAAGGTTTTCTCAGGAATTTAATTCAAAGAGCCTTTGAAAACTTTTAGAAGGGTAAATATTATACGTTTAATAAAATATTTTGGTTAAGTGGTACGCCAAAATTTCTCAAAAAGTCAAGTGGTACGCAGGTGCAAAAAGGTTGGGAACCTCTGGTGTAGATGATTTTTGACGGTATGTTTGCCAGTCTGTCCGTACCTCCCTTTTCAGCATATATTAGTTAGATTGTCAAAATTAATTTTTGTAAGAAATATAAATGGATAAAGAGTGACTAGGATTCTTTTAGTTACAATTTTTCCTATTAAAACAATCTTTCATGCTAAGGTACGTTCTAAATTTAATCCAGTCCAGTAAAAAAAAGAAACTTTTTTATGATAGGTGTTCTAAACGGCTGAAAGATTTTCGAACAAACTACTTTTGTTTTAAGAAAATAAAATCTTCATAAGTTTTCCTATTTGATTGTTGTTGTTTTTTTAGTTTTGAGGGTCGTTTTATTTATCTTTATCTTACAAAGATAAAAATAAATACAATGTTAATTAAACAAACATACTACTGCATGCGAAAAAGTTCTAACTATTAATGAATTGGATAATTTATTTCCATATTTTTTTTATATTATTATTATTTTTAAGATATATTTTTATTTATAAATTTGTCTTTAGCTGATTGTTACATCAAAAACAAATTAGAAAACATGTTAATTAAAAAGGTAGTCGATCTCTTTTTTTTTGAAGTTACAAACAGGTTATATTTTTTTCTACTCAGTTTTATGATTAATGTATTTAATTAGTTTAATAAATGAAGTAAAGCTAGCACTACTTTGTACTGTTTCTTCATTAAAATACTTGTTCTTCCAATTTAAATTAAGAGATTAATCTTTATCGTGTCAACTTTTTTTTTCCGCTTCGGACATACGTTAGCTCTTTTCCATTCCAAACTAAAATACTCAAACTTTTATATTTGCAACCGGTTTGTAAAACCACTTGCTAATATGGATAATAGGTAAATGCAGATTTTATGTTTAAAGAAGTCAGAATTCATTATATCAACTCTAAAAAATTCTAAAATAATTTTAAATGCAATAAAAAGAATCACTTCTAATTATTTCCTGTAATCTATTTGAAGCATAGTCAAAGTTAATTTTATCACATTTACCTGCACAAAAAATAAATAATGTGGGATGTTTTTGCTTAAAAAACAATAATACTAAAAATTAATGCACTGCTAAAAAAAATTAGGGGATGCATGGTTTAAATCCTTTCACTATCAATGATTCCATTCGGAATCATCAGCTTGCAATTTTTTTTTCTCACTAAGTTGAGCTCGCACTTATTTATCGTTAGGAGGAAGAATCATGTCTTTTGAAGAATTAAATAGTGTTTTTTTAATCAAATAAAAATATGAAAAACATGGTAAAATAAAATTCTCTCCCAAAATATTTTATGAAATAAATTGACCCTAAATACTTCACGTATACATTCTTAGATTTTTAAAAACTGATTTAAACTTTTTTTAACAAATAATTTTTTGAAAAAAATATTGTTATAATTTATTCAAAAGTTATACTTCCGATTTTTCCCCTCAAATTTTAGTTAAAAAATTAAGAGTTTTTCCCCCTGTTTTTTACCAATTCATTCTGGATGCATAATGAATCTATTTCACAAATTTTGGATTTTTAGAATAAAAAATAAAGCGTTGGAACTGAAAGGGTGAACAAAAATACGCTCAGTGCTACCCTAATTGTTTTGAGCAGTGTTCTTTCTTATAAACATAAAAAAGCTATTGAATACAGAAAATTAGAAATAAGTTTTACTTTTTTTTTAAAAAAAACTAATTGATCAGTTTAAAACTATAAAAAAATTATTTAAAAAGAGCATAAAATATTTATTTGAAGTTAAATGCTTTTGACAAAAACAAGCTTTAAATGTCATGAAAATATTAAAAACAACATTTTTAGCACTTTATTTTTCTTAACACTCGTTTGCCTGAACAAATTCTACAACTTCATTTAATGCTCTGCCATTAGATTATTGGAACTTTTTCTTTCCGAATATTTTTGTTTTTTGTGGGAAAAACCTCATCAATCAAAGGAAAATCCTCTGCAAAAAATAATTTGACTTATAAGTCTCCGAATAGCTTTTTATGTGGGTTTTTAGAGGCTTATTTTATCAAATCAATAAACGACTAAACTGAAGGCACTAGTGTCTTGATTAAGATGTCCCGGCTTAGCCTTCGTGAGACTTAATGAATTAAAGACTTGATGAGCTAATCGGGCATAAATCATTTTTTTCCAAAAGGATCTAAACAAAAATATACCAAGGTAATTTTAAATGCTTTTAAAAAAAATTCCGCGTTTTCGACTTATATCAGTACATCTTGCATCTTGTATCCCTTTAAGACCGAGCTATCACGATCATGCGGGTATAAAAAAGAATGTTCAAGCTTTTCAAAAACATCAATACCAAACAGCTGACTTGTACCATTCGTTATTTGCGTATAAAATGACTTTGTTTTTAAGGATTTGCTGGCATTGATGCTGTTTAAGGCATTTTTTTCGATAAAACTCTTAACAGTTAGTCTCATAAACTTAATCAGCGCCATCTGATGGCCGGTCTTAAAGGGTTAACGAAATTTGTGTGTACAGCAGTACATGTATTTTGTCCAAGCAAGACGTTTTAGGTTTTTGACGCATTTTTATTTTTTTTTTCATGTTTAACTATTTTTACATTTTAATACAAGAATTATTTTTAGAACTTTTTGAAACGAATACCTTTCAAGCTATAATACAACTTATTTACTTGATTTTTATAATTAGTAGAAAATTACTTTCAATATGAATATGCTTTCCTAAAACGAAAATAAAACTTTTGTGTAATGCAGATTATAACTTTCCACTCGGTTACGTACATTTATTGGATTGCAATATGCTATATAAAGTTTTTTTTAACAAATGGAACAAACAAATATCATAAAATTATAATACCAATAAAGTAAATCTTTTGTCAATTTATCAAACACTTGAAGACAAACGACATATGGCAACTTATTTCAACATATGGCAACACTGTGTTGACAAAGTGATACATGAACGTAAACAAGTATAAACCTGTATTTATGTGTGGAATCATCATCCTCAAATGCAGGAGACAGTACAGTCTTGCATTGATAGCATGCTGCGCAGAATTAAAGCTTTGATAGTGGCTAAAGCTGGCTCAACTAAATATTGACTTTTACTAACATTAATTTCACTTTTCTTTAAAACTTAATAAACTTATGCTTTTCTAAAGTAATGCTGTTTTATTGATGTCAAATAAATCGGTAATTGATTGGATAATATAAAAATAAAAAAACAAATCAATTTAAAATAATAAAACGGTACAATATCACCTGGTATTTAATATTTTACATGAAATCTTGCAGTGCATCTAATAATTTGTTCAGGGACTGTAAATGACTAGTTATTTCAGGGCAAAAATTGACCAATTCATTGTATTTGTTACTGTAGTTTACCTGTCCAAGGCAGAATAGCTCAAAAGTTGTTAAAAACTTTTCATCTGTTTGTATATTTTCCTATGTAATTCCTTCGAAGTTTTCATAGAGCAGGCAAAAGAATTGTAAAATTAAATTTTACTTGTATTACACTTTATGTGAGATATTTCATTTAGGAGTAATGTATGACCCCCTCCACTGTTCATATTAAAAATTCCCCTCTTTTTTCGGTTACTTCGGTTACAGGTTAAAATAACCAACAATATTTTGTTAAGATGTTATTTGTAAGAAACAATTACCCATATGCTTTTCAATCTTCATTATTTTTTTTGTAATCTTTGATACTGCGTTTATAACTTACAAAAATAGACGTGATTGTAGTCGCTGTGTCTATAATTTTTTTCTGTTCATCAACTACTTTCACATTCCTAAAACTAGAAAAGCCACTAAACAACAGTATAGTCAAAATTTAAGCAAATGCCAATGATGTGAACACTTGCGTTTAATAATTTCATAATTAATAAAAAAAATTATGCAAACAATAAAACTTTGACGGAAAATATGTTATGTTTAAGAAGTTTTTATTGTTATTATTAACAAATCAATTTAGGTTCCCAGTTAAAATGTTAGGTAAATGTTTATAAATGTCTTTAATTTTCTGTGTTTTAATAATTTATTCATAATCACGAGTAGTCAGTTTTAAAATCATCCCTCTGTAAATTAAATAAATCTTATTCCATTTTTACTACTTTTATTTCTACGTAGATTACTCTAAACACATGTTATATTTAGCAATACAAACATAGTATAGTTCAGAAACAGTCAAACAAGATATCATAATAACATCCATGGACAACTGATCATGCATGTATACAGTCTCTAGACAAATTATTAGACGCACTGCAAGATTTCATGTAAAATATTAATTACCAGGTGATATTGTACCGTTTTATTATTTTACATTGATTTGTTTTATTTTTATATTATCCAATCAATTACCGATAAATTTTAAATAAATAAAACAGGCATTAATTTAGAAAAGCATAAGTTTATTAAATTTTAAAGAAAAGTGAAATTAATGTTAGTAAAAGTCAATATTTAGTTGAGCCACCTTTAGCTGCTATCAAAGCTTTAATTCTGCGCGGCATGCTATCAATGCAAGACTGTACTGTCTCCTGCATTTGAGGATGATGATTCCACACATAAATAATCTTATAATAAATAATTAATATAAATTAATCTTAATCATAATTAATCATAATTATCTTAAAATAAATACAAATATGTAGTCTACAACAATTCCTGTAAATAAAAATCAATAACATTTTAGTTTAAATATACCATTATTGCATAAAAACTCTTAAGAAACATAACATTACTAAAAAAATACAGTGCGTCTAATAATTTGTCCAGGGACTGTACATACAGAATCCACAGATGTGACAAATTACATGTTTCATCCGTGTAAAAAATGGTATGTTCATATTTGAAACATGAGTTTAAAAAATTAAGCTCTTTGTATCTAATGCTATACATAATTAAGAATATACATTTGATTACCTTACCTAAGTTCTTTCTTAGCCACAGACGTGATGCACTCATCTTGACCTTTCACTAAATCTTAAGTTTAATGAACAACAAAATAATAACTTAAGGCAGAATGGGCGCGCTGGACTGGGGGTCTCCAAAGCTACATTTATTATTTAAAGAAAACCGTTTGTAAAAATATTCAATACAGCCGGAGAAATGTGGCAGAGAAAATATTTTTCCCATTGGATTAACACTGAGGCACTTGAGTTTGGAGACCCGCGATCCAGCGCGCCCATTCCCCCTTAAGAGCTAAGAACTAACTGATTTTTTGATTTTTTTTCAAACAATATAACTGCTAATGAAACTAAAATGACATATAGCGTTGTACTTCTACCTATTGAATTCAATACCATTTTTTGTTTATGTCAACGGATGTGACTTCAGTATTGGGAAAGCATTAAATAGTCATAAAAAATACAAATTTAAAATAAGATAAATGGCATTAATATTTTCCAAAGTTCCTTTCTTAATTCTCTGACTTAAAAAGTGAATTCATATCTTATAAGTTAGATATAAACTGCAAAAGTCTTGAAATTGAGGGTGTTGACACACCACAGACATGACATGTCCCGCTCCGTGGACTAAAAAAAACTAGAATAAAAAAGAAAATCTTGTGTAATTCTTTCTGTTCTATACTCTATAAAATGTATTCTTGGTTTTCCCTAAGTTACTCCTAAAAAGCCTATATTACTTTTAAAACTGGCGGGGACAAGAATTTTTCGTTTTTATTTGACCCACATACACTTTGTCAATGGAAAACGCTTTACGTTTACAGACGTATTTTGTTTATTTTTTATGTTTAGAAATTTTAACATTTTAACCCTTTCAGTCCCAGTGAGGCCATTTAACATCATCATGTATCTGCTCATAATTAAAAATAATAATAGGGCTGACATCTATTGGGATTAATAAAAAATATTTTCTAATGGAAAAAACTTTGAATAATCGAATGATGTGCTTTTTGATATCATAAATGGCTATAGACGATCAGAAAAAAATTTCTAAAATGATCCCAAATTGCTCTTGGGACTGAAAGGGTTAATAAAGAAAATGATTTTAGAACTTTTTTTGAAACGAATACTTTATAAAATTATAATGCAACTTATTTACTTGTTTTTATAACGCCGAAAATTGCTTGACTTCTAATTGACTACCAATAATATTATTTCCTAATACATGAGGCTGTGTCATCCTTATTCCAAAACCCTGCAAAGATGGCCAGAACTCATCTATAATCTATACAGAGAGCAATGCTATCCATATACATGGAGTATTATTCGTGTGACATTTTTGTCTGCACGGGTCGTTTATTGGTCGGCAGTCATAAAGGCGATGCCCGGACCTGAACCTGGGACCTTCCGCGTGCAAGGCGAACGCCCTAACCGATTGGGCTCCCCAGCCCCAAGATTTTTTAAAAAATTAAATGGGATTTGAGTTAAGTAATCATAAAACTCATCAATACTCATTCATATCTGAAAGGAAGGCACAATAAGAGGGTATATTTAAATTATAGGTTGTTGGAATGAAATGAGAGTTTACCCAGATGGACAAGGATAGTACAGCAGATTAAAATAAACATTTTCATTATTTTTTTTGGATGTTAAAGTTGAATTTAAAATATTATACGATTTATATCAAATTATTCTTGATTTTATTATATTTCAATTTACTACATCAACACTGGCAAGCACATAGCACATAAAGAAAATTTAATTCCATGTAATTATCAGTGCAATAAAAAGAAACAGCTTAGTTTAGGCGTGGTTTTTTAAATAGTAAGTTACTGTCACTGGAAGCTGATATTTTTCTAGTTGACTGATGACTGATTAACGATTGTACGCACAATATCATTAATACAATTGGTTTGGAGTTGAACACATTACAAAACTTTTTGGTTTTTACCTCGGATTCTACAAATTTTGCTATTTCCCGTGTTTGTTGGTCCTTTAAATTAAAGTTTTTAAAGAAAGGAAGCTTTTTAGCAATATCCGGATTACGGTATAATGTAGGTAATGATTGGCATTGAAACTTATTCACGATTGATTGGGTGCATAGATTCACATCCTTGAAAACAACTTCCAGAAATGAATGGCTAGAAATGAAATCGTAGTCAACATCCATGGTCGCTCCATGCTGAAAAAGAAGAATAAAGATTTCCCTGTCCCCGCCTTCCAATGCTACTTTAAGAGGCGTTAATCCATATTTCGTTACAGCATTCAGATCCGCAACTCCTTTTTCCAGGATGAGCCGCACTTTATCCACCCCACCTCTGCAACAAGCCCAGTGGAGGAGAGTCCAGCCGTCACTGTCTCTCCCACAGTTGACTTGGGCTCCATATTGAATCAGGATGTCAAATATTTCTTGCGCCCTTTCTTGTTGCCATCATGAGAGGCGTTTCCCCATCGTTCGCTACAGCATTCGGATCCGCAGCTCCTTTTTCCAGGATGAGCCGCACTTTATCCACCCAACCTCTGCAACAAGCCCAGTGGAGGAGAGTCCAGCCGTCACTGTCTCTCCCACAGTTGACTTGGGCTCCATATTGAATCAGGATGTCAAATATTTTCTTGCGCCCTTTTCTTGTTGCCATCATGAGAGGCGTTTCCCCATCGTTCGCTACAGCATTCGGATCCGCAGCTCCTTTTTCCAGGATGAGCCGCACTTTATCCACCCAACCTCTGCAACAAGTCCAGTGGAAGTGAGTCCAGCCGTAACTGTCTCTCTCACAGTTGACTTGGGCTCCATATAGAATCAGGAGGTCAAAGATTTCTCTGTATCCTCTTCTTGCTGCTACTATGAGAGGTGTTTCATCGCGACTATTGCGGCCATTCATGTATACACCAAAGTCGATAAGTTCTCTTACCCTCTTCAAACCGCCATGATCGACAGCATAGTGCATAGAAACTTCTGCCATTTTTTTTATTTTCTTCTTTATGGGAGGATAAACATATAAACAAAGTTTTTATACTAATATGCTTGCTTGCAGATCAAAAGCCTACTTCCAGATCAAAAGCCTACTTCCCAGTTTATTGAAAAGTAGAAATGATAACTTTCTGCATAACTATACCAAGGCACAAAATGCACGAAATAGTTGCTAGCTACTGTAAAATTACTGATAACTTTTCTTTAAATCACTTCAGTGGAAAAAAATCACTCTGTTCTTGATATGGTGGAAAATTGTAGATGCATTAGGAATACAAACATTTATAGTCCTATTATGTATCACACTAAAACTACACACTGATTATTGTGTATCGAGAGGTAAGTTGATTACTGATAGCTGCCAGCGATTGCACGTGAATTTCATTGCTATCTTGATTTGATCATCAATCGCTTTGCATGTTTCCTATATATTATTTATCACGTTCGGTACTACCCTGGGGTACGCTATAGGTTGAAATATAGCTATGAAATAATAGTTAACCCGATGCAGCAATGCAAGTTTGAGCTACCCTTCAATAGGGTACTTGACTAAATTTTTTTTATTGGCTTAAAATATTCTTATGCCAAAAATATTACACCCGTATTTTTTCTTTTTTTCAAATACCCTATAAAAAGGCAGAAAAATGAATTTTAAAATTAGGACGAAAAATCACTCCCGAAAACGCTTCCTGGCTGTCACGTGGTATCTGTGATGTCACTAGTGACTATAAACAAACTTTGAAACACCACTTTGGAATCGATTTTAGGCAAATTTGAAATATCCGCTTCTGTAAAAAGCCTTACATTATCTCAATATTTATTATTTCAAGAGTAAATTAGATTAAATCAAGTTTAATCCGAAAACATAAAACATAACGCCGGTTTGTTTATAGTTACTAGTGACGTCAGCCAAACCGTTGTGTTTGTGATCACGTGATGATCACGTGAAAAAAATGCCTTTTTAAAATGATTTTTTTAATGATTTAAAGATTTATTTCGCAAAAAATTTATATGCATTTGTTATTTTTGACTTTCAACTATAATTTAAATAATATTGGAAGGTAGTTTGGCGGTGCAGTCAAGTACCCTATTGAGAAACTGTTTCTAAACCTTAAAAAATATGCTTCTACAAAAGCAATGAATCGCAAAATATAGTAACTCTGGCTTTAAAAAAACTTCCTTACACCTTTTCGATAGTTTGGACTCGTCTAAAACACAGGTCGTAGGTTCCAAGAAGTGATGGGAAGACTATATGCAGGATTTTGTTGACATTCTAGCTCCTGTGTGACGTATATCAAGGAATACCAGAAAGTGCGCAAGAATAAGTTACACTCGTAACTGTACTGGGATAAAATAAAACATTCTGTAAAATTTAAAACACAAAGGGGCCCGGTTGGCCTAGTGGGTTTGATCGCTGCCCATTATGCTAACAGTCTACGTGCTGCAACGGGTGCGGTTCGATTCGCGCCTTCGTCCTGGGTGTACCTTCTCTCTCTTTGCGTCAGTAAAAAGTTCTATATGTGTCTGTCTTACTTGACGAAGGTTTATAAACAGGGGACCTAACACGACCGTTTCTTCCACGAGACGGAATGAGATAAATTCCGCAGTGAAAAAGATTTCGAACCGAGCTGTTATTCCGTATTCTCGCGTATGGCGTAGCACGATCCACTAGATTTCGTCATGCGAAATCGATTTCACAGGAAGTGGCAGAAAAATAAACGAACCAATCAGTGAATTTTAAGATTCCGCTGAAAAGTTTAGTTTAGTACGAATGGCAATGATTTGTTTGTTATCGAAGTGGTGTTGGGGGTTTTTCAAACTTGTTAAGGTTTATAAGCGGGTCTTGACGAAGGTTTATAGGCGGGTCGCTGACCAAGCACACAAACCTGAATATATATTGTTAACATACCAACAACCAACCAACCAAACCTTGTTTTTATTTCTTAATCAGTTGTTGGCAGGAACCATATAAAATGAACCCAATCCAAAGAAAGAAGGCGAAAGCCATAGTAAATTAAGACTGATCAGTCAAAACTTATGTGAAGCAAATGCTTGATTATGTTAAGCTAATCAAGATATTGTTTTAGTTGTAATTCTGTTACTATTTTATGCATGCGATCTTCCGTCAATTGACGGAAATCTGCCAATCATTTATTTTTGAGCTTCAAATTGCAATTTTGCAAAACTTTTCCATGTGTTCTAACAGAAGATAACTGTAATCCAAGTATTAAACACCCAAAATATCCAGAATTTTTAAATTTAAATTTGGCAATCAAAAATTTTTTTTTATTGCCGAATTGCTAATTTTTTGCCAAAAATGTAACCTGCCATCTATTTTTTGGTGATATATTTGACAAAAGTTTTCGAAATCTAGCGAAATTCTCAAAAATATTGCTATATTTAAAAGCTTACTATAAAAAATTGAAACAATTAGAAATATTTTTTGCCAAGCTGTCAATGGCGTAAAAAAGAATATATTGGTTTGGTCTTTGAATTGCGAAAAAACTTGAACAAAGGTATTGTCTTTTATTTCCTTTTGCAACTCGTACAGCTGGTGCCAAAGTTATAAAAGCTTCTATTATTGAAAAATATTTATTTAGACATTTTTTTGTGAATTACTTCTTTTGGATAGCACTGGGATGGGTAGAGATTGGAAGAAAATATTTATTTTGATTGTACGTCATTACTCTATCTATAAGAATACAAAATTGCACTTTTTATAAAAAACACAATGCAAAAAGAAGTGATGAGTTGCAATTGATTGAAAAATGGCCTTGTTAAAAATAACTAAAACATTATTTATAACCTATAGTTAAACTCATAGTTTCCTTGTACAGAAGCAACGACCGTGGGCGGAGCTATAAAACGCGCGGAGCAATCAGATGAAGAGGAAATTTCAGCCGTTTTATTTTGTCTTTATCTGATGACTCCGTGCGTTTTATAGCACCGCCCGTGGTCGTGGCTTCTCTGCAAGGAAACTATGAGTTTAACTATAAAATAAACTTAATTCACCATATAAAAATGAATAACACAAGAGCAAAAAATCTCCACACACCAAGAAACCTGCACGTTCTATCTATCACAAAATGTATAAACTATTAAACACTATTCTACATTAAGTATCTGAAAACTCATAGTCTTGGAATATAATTAATTTTTTATTCAATATCAAAGGAAAGCCTATCATAAAATGAAAAAAAATTACGAATCTTTTTCTTAAATAAAAGTGAAAACATTTTCTATGAATCATTTCAATGAAATTTAAAACCCTACTTGAAAAGTTTCCCTCTTTAATAGCAAACTCCAGTCCAAAAAAAAAAAACTTTCTCGTATATTTTTCCAGCTCATTTCCAAAAGGTCCTGGCCAGAATTTTTTTGCCTGAATCTTTAAATATATTATTCTTTGGGTGAATTTATTACTCATAAATATCGGGACGTGAACTTTTCAAATTTAACTCCTAAAGCCAGCTATACTGAAGTGAGTTTGTAGTGTCGAAACTTTATTTTTATGGAATACTTGAATCGTGCGATTGTTTTATTTATCGAACAAATTCGAGTTTTATACAACTCTGTTAAAATATAGAAAAATAATATAACTTATTGTGTTATTAATCTTTAATCAGACCTTTATTAATCAGCAATAAAAAACTTGTTATAATTTTTCTATTTCTTTTACAATATTTTTAACAATTACATAATAGTTATTTAAGCAACTAGTGCCGAAAATAATACTTTATTAAGCGAGTGGCTTTTATTTCACGAGACCGTAGGTCGAGTGAAATAATGACAAGAGCTTAATAAAGTATTATTTGGCACGTGCTTGCTTACAATATTTTTTATAATAAAGTGCAAAAAAGAATTTCTACCAATGAGTGATTTTCATGACATCATTTATTTTGCATGGCGATATTCGAAAATGTAATGTACTAAAAGAAAAGTTGCAAAATAATTTTCTATTTTGAATCAAAATAATATTGTTTGGCGTGAAATTTGTGTTCTTACTTTTGTCTTATTTAATTTCCTTTAATAATTTTTGTAGTACTTGTAGTTTCCATAGATATTAGAAAATGCAAAAGTAATGAACCAAGAGAAATAAGTGAGTTTCATGACATCATTTAGTTTCCATGGAGATATTCATGACATCATTTTTTTTTCTACCAATCAGATACTCTTATTTACTTTACCGCACTAGTGCCGAAAGTACTACTTCCGGCACTGTCTGTGACGTAAGCACGTAAAGTGTCATTGTCGCAACGATTTATGAATGAATATGATATAAAAAATTGAACTTTTTTGCACGTTGTTATAAAAATATAATTTTTCCGCACTATAAAAAAAAAATATTTAAGAAATTTCAATGTTCTTGATTTTCAAAATAGAAGCTTTTTTTTTTCAAAAACTTAAAGCTGAAAAATAAACTTGCAATAAAATTTCTGAAAAAATAGTTTATATTAATGTGGATGATGTGTACTTTACCAGTAATTAGCAGAGCTTAAAACTCACTTAAAAATTAATTAATATTTCATGAGCCATATGCTAGCTTTAATGACAAAACTTTTTAGATTTAAAACATATTAATCATTTAATAGGTACGAGGGCAACCTATTGCCCTCGTACCTATTGTCGTCGTGTACCTATTGTTGTTGTACACGACAACAACAACAACAACAATAGGTACGAGGGCAAATTTACAATGGCATTTAGAACCCATTAATCATTTTTAACATTATTCTTTTATTTAAAAGTTATTTTATTAGGCAAATTGGGAAGATACATAAAAACAAATAAAGAATAATATTAATAAGCAATATAAACAAATATTTATTTAAAAAAATTATTTGAATATTTCTGATTTTTTTTGTGGGGGAAACTAGGGACATTTGACTCATAGAGATACATGACCCAATGCCTTTTTCTCATCATTGGAAAAGTTTTATAAGTTGGAAGTGGCATCACGTCTTTCCTTTCAGTCAGCTGAACACATGGTGAAAAAATCCAACTGAATCATTGTGTACGTGTTTATAGCTATACGAAGAAATACGTTTTTATGCATTGAAAGTAAATTTTTGGTGCTATAAGATTTTTCGGTTACATTTCTTGGTTTGAATCAAAGATTTTTTCAATTATTACTTGTTTTTTTTCATGCTTTTAGCTATGATTACGTGCATAATAGTTTTAATGTATTTATTTGCGAAATACTATGTTTTGGGGTTAAGCAAAAAAAGTGCAACTAGGGATACTTGACCCAAGCCTATTAGGGTCATGTGACCCAAGTAAATAATGCAAAAAGTAGACAGAAGCAGACCAAGTAAATTTTGAAAAAATCACTGGATTTCCAAAAGTAAATGACTAAGTTCTTACCAAATATTTTGGAAAAATGGAATATAAGACGATTTGTTGGGAAGGTAGAAGAAAAAATTCTGACGAGCTTACAATTCAGTTTGAAAAAAGAATCGATAGAAAATGTTTTTAATGGCCTGAAATTGATAATATATCGTAAGTTGATTTTGATAAAATAGAAGCGATTCTTCAACCACCTTTTTTTTCTCTTTAAAATGAAAGAATCCCCAGTTTTGTATTCAAACAAGACTCTACTTTTAAAATTGAATAATTCGTTAACATAAGAATAATTAATGGGTTAAAAATATAAGTAAAAATTTTGTCTGAAAAAAACTTCAAATATATATAATTTTTATATGATGTTAGTTTTGTTATCATTTAAAAAAAATTTGATAATTTTTAGTCATTTTACCAAACATATGGGTTGGGTCACGTATCCCTAACGGGTGAGTCATGTATCCCTATACATTGGGATACATGACCCAACTAAAGTTTTAAATAATTGGAGTTAATACTTCAGAAAAATACTAAGATATATTATGTAATACTTTATGAAGCGTAAATTGACTGCATTACACATCAATAAATAGTGTTTTTGAAAAGTTTCAAGCAAAAAACTACAAATTGGGTCATGTGTCCCTAGTTCCCCCTAGGCAGAAAGACATAATAAATTCAACTTATTTTGAGAATCACACATATATAAATTAAAGTATGTATATTAATTAAAACAATTACTACAAAAGTATTAAAGACCCAAGAAAATATATGTGTCTAATACATATTTTAACATTTTTAAAGTGTCAACTGGATGGGAAAAATTTAAATAATAGGATAAAAATATCAAACTGCTTTATCATTTATCGTTGAACCCTATGTCAACCGTTATGATGTTTTCTATACTCACGGGGAAGCATATTATGGTCCATTATTTTAATATATATTTTTAAAGTAAATCTCAAAAGCTACTATAGTTTGATTTACTTTGCAGTCACAGATGTTTCTTATATCTCGGGTTTTTCTCGTCGAAGGGAAATAGCGTCGGTTGCAAAGCAAATATATCGACTTGGCTAAAGTTAGTGCAAAACGTGTTTTTGTTGGAAGAAAAAGTTGTTGAGGGGTACAATTTTTTCGAATGGATTCGTTTTTCGATAGCTGTATTAAGTTTACTACCAAAATGGTCTCAAACTTTGAACCGATAGCTATGAGTTATGACTAAATCGGCGCAAATTTTTTATGATAATTCTAGTTGCATGTATTACCATGAAATTAAAACAAATGAAGAGTACAGGGGAAGAACCGCTTGATTTATTAGGAGTCGTCCCGTAATTGTGTCTGCTTGGCGGACATTGGCGGCAGGAAACCGGTTTCTCTCTTTCTTCTTCGCTTGGCCCAAGCGTCGGAATCGTGCATCGCGTGAATCTCGGTAGGTAGAAAAGTCGTGGTTTAGGACTTTTCAAATAATTTGCGAATCTTAAAATTTCTCCTAATTGTTTTAGAAAAATTCGTGATTTTCAATCAATCGTACTTTATTTTTAAAGCTTAACATGATGATGAACACAGTCTGAATAAATACGCGGAAACTGAATTTTCAGTAAGGTTGCCATTTGAAAAGAAGATGGATGCTTCAAATAAGTAAAATGCCTTATTTTTTTTCATCAAAACCTGTAATTGAAAAGCGTCCTTCCTAAATAGAATGACATCAAAGTTGTCAAATCTTAACTAGGCTTAAACATTTCATCCAGACATCAATAACTAATAGTGAATTTCAAAATAACGCTTTTATTTTAAATGACTTTGTAATAGTTTTAAATAAAGAAAATTGGCAATGTTGGTGTTGTTTTCAATTAATTTAAATATTATGATTATGCATTTTATTTTCCCGGGAAGCCATTCACTAACAAAACATGAAACTCATCCAAACTCTTAAAACAAACGAGCGGTTTTAACTCAGTCTGAGTTAATTTCCACTCCTTTCCGTGCCGAAAATGCACTTCCCCTATAGGAGTGGATTTCACTCTTTTGAGAGTTGGTAAAAGAGAAAACAATCTACGTCCTACACTCTTAAACGAGCGGTTTTAACTCAGTCTGAGTTAATTTCCACTCCTTTCCGTGCCGAAAATGCACTTCCCTATAGGAGTGGATTTCACTCTTTTTGAAGAGTTGGTAAAAGAGAAACAATCTACGTCCTACACTCTTTAACGAGCGGTTTTAACTCAGTCTGAGTAATTTCCACTCCTTTCCGTGCCGAAAATGCACTTCCCCTATAGGAGTGGATTTCACTCTTTTTGAGGAGTTGGTAAAAGAGAAACAATCTACGTCCTACACTCTTAAAACGAGCGGTTTTAACTCAGTCTGAGTTAATTTCCACTCCTTTCCGTGCCGAAAATGCACTTCCCCTATAGGAGTGGATTTCACTCTTTTTGAGGAGTTGGTAAAAGAGAAACAATCTACGTCCTACACTCTTTAAAAGAGCGGTTTTAACCCAGTCAGAGTTAATTTCCACTCCTTTCCGTGCCGAAAATGCACTTCCCCTATAGGAGTGGATTTCACTCTTTTTGAGGAGTTGGTAAAAGAGAAACAATCTACGTCCTACACTCTTAAAACGAGCGGTTTTAACTCAGTCTGAGTTAATTTCCACTCCTTTCCGTGCCGAAAATGCACTTCCCCTATAGGAGTGGATTTCACTCTTTTTGAGGAGTTGGTAAAAGAGAAACAATCTACGTCCTACACTCTTTAAACGAGCGGTTTTAACCCAGTCTGAGTTAATTTCCACTCCTTTCCGGTGCCGAAAATGCACTTCCCCTATAGGAGTGGATTTCACTCTTTTGTTTTAAGAGTGCAAGATTCATGATAAATAATCTACAATTACACATCCACTACTGCTTATGTGTAAAATATTAGGCAATTTAATTTTGATCCTATCCATATTTAAACTTCCATCAAATAAATTACCCAAACTCAAAAGTAACATATTCGTAAAAGCTTTACTAAACAACACCAAAAATCGCGAACCAAATGCGTCTTTAAGTCAGAACTTTTCCCTAACTTTTACAGAGCGACAATTTGTCTGAGAGCTCTAAACGATTTTCAAATGAGATTTCTGTGATAAGGCGGAGTAATTATAAATTTTCTTAAGATTCAGATAGCCGATACCAACAACATTTTAGGTATCCGACTACGTTGGACACTCATTTTTTAAAATAAATTTTAATACATATATTTTATGTATTTTTATGTTCACCAACACAACTAATAATAATAATTAATGACCGTTTTTATTTTAAATATATTTTTTGTAATTTAAAAATTTTTAGGTAATTTTTTATTATTTTCGCCTTTACGATAGACTTTCTAACTAAAAAATATATAATATTTCTTTAAAACAACTATAAATTAATAAATCTTCATTTGATACCTAGAGAATAGACTACAATATAAGATATTTATCACACCAATAAAAAGTTATGAGTTGTCGAAGCTAAGTTAAAGATTTTTATGTACTTTTTTTCTACTATTTATGATATTATGATAGTGTCATAATTTCTGTAATAATGCTTTATATTACTAGTTTGTTGTCTATTCCCTAGATAATAGTATAAAAAATATGCACACAAAATTTCAAAGCATTCGGTTAAGTACTTTTTGAGAAATATGGTTTGTCGAGAAGAAAATTTTCAAAAATTTCATATTGCAGAAAATCAGTTTAAAGTAAACAAACTGTATAACGGAGATTCATTTATGCAGAAAAAGAAAGATTATTTTCTACAGAGTCAATGTAGAGACAGTTTTGGATTCTTAAAAATCTCCGCTATAGTTCAAAATATTAAAAGAAAAATGTTAAATTTCATCAAAAATGGTTATTCAACGTAGTCGGGTACCTTAATAATTTGAATTTAATTGATCTTTAATAGATTGTGCATGCAATATTGTAACCCTAACTCGGCAAAAGTCTAAAATAATGTATAAATATAGCTATACAGATGGATTTGATTAAAATATTTATAACGCAGTATAACATGGTTCCTAAAGGAATTTAGACAATGATTAACATACCAACACTAAAAGACGAAACTTCTATAAACATCGTAGACCTTGGAGAATCACAATATTTTTGATAACTTTCAAATCTCAGGTAGTTTTCCAATCTCGTGAAAACAGTTATTACGAGTACCTGACATTATTTTTTTATATCCGCCCCCTTGACTTCTATTTGACAATAAACGACCCGCCTTGAAGTAGATTATCGGATCGGTACATGTTTTTTTTAATCTATTAGACCATCGGAAGTACCTTTGAATCGCAGTGCATATAATCCTGTAAATATATAATTGAACAACTAAAAATTAATTAAAACAAAATAGGCGAAAATTATTTAATATCGCAGTGTTACTGTAAGCCACTGAGAATGCATTACGTTCAGTAGCGCATAATGACTCGATAGCACTGTAGCTGCCTCAGTAACCCACAGTCTACCAAAAGGATCCTCAAGATGAGTTACCTAGGCTTTTATACTACTGCTATCGTTGTTATTTAGAATAGTGGTAGGAACAAGATGGTAAATCAGCGCCACCTAGTTGTTGATGGCTTATTGAGGTTGCATGTGTGGTGAACCGCTACACCACTCCCCTCCTAGAAACGAGGTAAGGAACCGTGCGCAGGTTGCTTCGCTGTGCGTTGTGCTACGGTTGAGTTGTGTGCCAGCGTTGGCCGTTGAGTTGCGGGGAGCGTTGAGTTGCGTGCAGCGTTGAGTGCATTAGCAGCGAGTAGCTAACCGTGGTTGAGCGCATCGTAGCAGGAGCAACGTTGGAGTGGGTGACGATCACGTCCTCGGGTCACCACTGTAGCGGCCTCAGTAACCCACAGTCTACCAAAAGGATCCTCAAGGTGGAGATGAGTTACCTAGGCTTTTATACTACTGCTATCGTTGTTATTTAGAATAGTGGTAGGAACGATATGGTAAATCAGCGCCACCTAGTTGTTGATGGCGTATTGAGGTTGCGTGTGTGGTGAACCGCCACAACACCATTGTATGATTCCTATACTTGCTTGGTCCTCATTTTATTGACCCACTGAAAAGCCTAAAAAGCTGAGTGGCTTTGCCCAACCTGAGTTTGAAGCCCTGGCGCCATGTAAAAGCGAAGCGATACCACTCAGCCACTGGGCTGGTTTTCAAGGTGCATAAAGTGATATCCAAACATTTCCTCAGTAAACATTCAAGCTAAAAATGATGAATTTTTCACTTCTAAACCTTTTGCAGAAAATAGTGTTTAGGCTAGACAAGAACGTGCTTCCACTTCCTATGGAAGGATAACATATTTGGGACCGAGCAAACGCGTATAATGTGACAAAAGAAATTGAGGAATGGTTTACATTGTCGGTATAGGTTTTCAATTTACGATAGGCGATATTTGTATGCGTATTATCAGAATTGGAGAATTTATACACTGTAAAAACATTCCGTATTATAAATACGGTAAGTTTCGGTTGTTTTTTAGGCTTTTCACTGTTAGATATCCGTAATTTTTAAAATAGAGAAATTGTTGAGTTAGACGCAATTCAAAAATGGTTTAAAACTATAAAAAAGTTGTTGATAACGATTAAAGACCATAAAAAGTACTGGACATTTCCGCAAAAAGTGGCGTTTATAAAGTGTATTGAGTTCCTTATACAGATTCGACTAATCATATTAACCTATTTTCTATCTTTTTAATTTAAAAGATTTTTCTTAAATATGAATAGTTGGTTATTGACTTGGATCTAAGACGATTTGAATTTTTCTATTAAAAATATTGAACTTGTTTGTTTTGTGTGTGTGATTGGCTCGAATATTGAGTGCCTTTACGTTTTTCTGTAATTTCAAGTTGACTTTTTTACACGCATATTCTAACGTTCAAATCCTGAATATTTCAACCATTGAGTCGTTATAGTCCTGGTTTGCTTTCTACGACTTCATGCTCAACAATCAAGGTAATTGTTCCTTTAGTTCATTTCTAAAAAGAGTTTACTTCTGATTTTAATTTCCATTGGATTATAAATTTCAATTTGTTGTTGTTGTTGTTTCTAATGCCACTCGGTAACCGAGCCCGGAGTAGAAAACTACCCGATTTTAAGGCGAAGTGGGGCGGCTTCCGTTTTTATTGAGCGCCACAAGTCCGACTTTTGCTCGTCAGCATGACACATCCGTTTTACAGGAAGGTCCCTTTCACACATCCATTCTCACTCCCATATCGGAATTTTGATCCAGATCAAAGGCCGATAACCCCCTGATCTGGTACACCCAGAGGTATTAATTTGGTATGGGAACATGGAGGACTTTGTGACCACGACATATTTAACGTGCCCCAGCCACCATTAGCAACACGACGGTCTTTAGTCGAATACAAGCGCCGACTCAGCAACCATCAGATTTGCGAGCACCGCCGAGGACAGAACCCACAACCCTTCCGATTCGAGCACGACGCTTCACACGACTGAGCTACCGCGGCTCCCAATTTTTTGTAAACAATATTAGTATCTTGCCGGTGTTTGGTTTAATTTTAAACTCATAGATGTCAGCACTACCGCATAAGTTATAATTTCGTTTTCGGTTAGTTTTATCTTCAACATAAAGATGGCAGCACTAACATTCTACTTTATTTGTTGTTTAGTTACATCTTAAACACATAGATGCCAGCACTAACGTTTTGTTATTTTAACTTGTAACTTGAAGGACCTTTAAGAATAACAAACCTATACAGGTAACTGTCAGTACACTAGACATTTGCTATTGCTAAACATTAGTAATTGCCTATTTTTATACTCAAAATAAAGTTTTAAGATAAAAATATAAATAATCATTAAAAAAATCCGTTAGGTAAAATTTGACGACAATCCTGAGTTTCTCAGTAACCCCATGATAAAAGTAAATTATAAAAATTGCATTTTTTTTTATTTCCAGGAATATTATTTATTTTGTTTTCAGGAAACTTTTAATTCATTTAACAAGCTACTAGATGCAAGAAACAATACTAAAATCAAAATATATTTATTACATGAAACAAAATAGTTATCACAAAATAGTTAGTATCAAATTTTCACTACAAAAGCAAAGCAAAAATTAACTAAAACTAAAAGTTAATTGTTATGCGTGATATTGATGCAGACATTTTTTTTTTACATTCGTTTGAAACGGGGATTCCTTTCGAAGCATCTGCCTTTGAGTCCAACCGAAATCAAATTCCATCCCTGTTCATTCTCGAAGTGTACAGAACTTACTTCAAGCATCTGGGGCTGGGGAGCCCAGTCGGTTAGGCACTCGCCTAGCATGCGAAAGGTCCCAGGTTCGGGTCCGGGCATCGCCAAAATAACTGCCGACCTATAAACGGCCCGTGCAGCCAAAAATGTCCGACGAATAATACCCCGTGTAAGGGAGTGCACGTTAAATATCCTTCAAAGTCCTAACGCTGCGTTCGATGTCGCCCTTAACGGTTGCGTTGGGTGCCTATTCAGGTGTCGGCTCGTCACTTGACTGTGGTTCTAAAATACGACGCCCGTCGCCAATAGCCCTCGTGTAGCTCTAGTGCGACTATAATTCAAACCTAACCTAACCTAACTTCAAGCATCTCATTAATTTTACCACCAGGGCATGGAACTACATGGTAGACATATATATTCAGGTTTGTGTGCTTGGTCAGCGACCCGCTTATAAACCTTCGTCAAGTAAGACAGACACAACAGACAACACACACACATAAGTGGATCCATCTAATTTTTAGAGACAGAGGCCAACTAGAGGATCCCCAGAATTGGCTTGTCACCCCCAGAGGTATTGATTTGGTATGGGAACTTAGAGGACTTTCGGACCCAACAGATTTAACGAGCACGTACTCCGCATATACTCGGTAGGTCTTCAGTGGTACCGGGACTCGATCGCAGGACCTTCCGATCCCGAGACCGAGACGCTGACCACTAGGCTCACTACGGCCCTGGAACTACATGCTGCTGATGATGATATTAACCAGCAGAATGGTGATGCCAGTCACTGTTTGGAAGAAGCCTGATGCCGCTACCAAGCACTTGAGGATACACCATATCCGTTGTGAAATTGGCCCTCAAAATCACACTCTTGAATGCGACTGCAGACTTGGTTGGGAACACTCCACAGGGATGTCGACAAACGGGGCAAATACTATGTCCTCTTCATGCGAGCTCTGAAGAAAAGGATTCGAAAATTTATCTTCCCACATTTTCCAAAGTATGAAAAGGAAAATTTCTTTTCTATTATTCGAGAACAATCTAGTAAGATCCCTATATTCGAAAGCTTACCACCTAGAAGGGAGAAAATAATGCCACAGTACTTCGAATACCATGTCCTCTTCAAGCGATCTCTGAAGAAAAGGATTCGAAAATTTATCTTCCCACATTTTCCAAAGTATGAAAAGGAAAATTTCTTTTCTATTATTCGAGAACAATCTAGTAAGATCCCTATATTCGAAAGCTTACCACCTAGAAAGGGAGAAAATAATGCCACAGTACTTCGAATACCATGTCCTCTTCAAGAAGCTCTGAAGAAAATGTTTCGAAAATTTCTCTGCGGAGATTTTCCAAAGGATAAAAAAAAGGATAATTTCTTTACTACGATTCGAGAACAATCTAGTAAGACTCCTATAATCGAAGGCTTAGTACCTCTTAGGATGAAAAAACTACGACACTTCAAATACTAAGTTCTCTTTCAGCGAGCTCTAAAGAAAATGGTTTGAGAATTTCTCTCCAGAAATTTTCCAAAGGATAAAAAAAAAGAAAATTTCTTTTCTACTATTCGAGAACAATCTAATAAGACTCCTATATTCGAAAGCTTAGCACCTCTTAGGATGGAAAAACTACGATAATTCAAATACTAAGTTCTCTTTCAGCGAGGTCTGAAGAAAATGGTTTGAGAATTTCTCTCCGGAGAGTTTCCAAAGGATAAAAAAAAAGAAAACTTATTTTCTAGTATTCGAGAACAATCTAATAAGATCCCTAAATTCAAAAGCCTACCACCTCGTAGGAGGGAAAAACAGGTAAATTCAAATACTAAAAATTCAAATACTAAGTTCTCTTTCAGCGAACTCTAATGAAAATAGTTCGAGAATTTCTCTCCAGAGATTTTCCAAAGGATAAAAAAAAAGAAAATTTATTTTCTACTATTCGAGAACAATCTAATAAGATCCCTAAATTCGAAAGCCTACCACCTCGTAGGAAGGAAAAACACGGAACTTCAAATACTAAGTTCTCTTTCAGCGAACTCTAATGAAAATAGTTCGAGAATTTCTCTGCGGAGATTTTTTAAAGTATAAGAAAAACCTCATCCCTCTTCAATATAAGATACGGGGATTACTCCTTTGGATTCGTCCCGTCACCTTGGATTTGTTGCGAGAGTGTTGACGTCACAGTGACGACCTTTTCAATGAGATCTCAAATGTAAGAGGATGGGGGAGTTTGGGACCGCCCCTTTGTCGCACGCGCTTGTGTTTTGTTTCAGCGATTTTAAAAGGTATCGATGGTGAGCGGCAAAAGAATAGGTGGCAAAAGACATCGCACATTCCGAAACTTCTTCTCTTGTGCCTTTGTGAACGGAACGCATTTCCGCCGCATCATGCGTAAGTTGAACTTTGTCAATACACTTATGCTAGTGTCACATACAACATTTCTGGTAATATTACCGCATGATCGCAGCTGCAATGTAAAGTCAATCGGATCCTTCACACGGAAACCGTACTTACGATTTTACCTGCGGGTTTCAATCAAGTTGAGATAATTTCAAGTAAATTTGAAGTGCGGACAAATTTGCTGCCGTACATTGCCACACTCAACAGCGTTTAACATTGTCACTACACACTACTTATAATGAACCATCAAAAGAACTCTATTGTGATATTACAACAATCCAAACTGAATTATATCACATAAATAAATATTCATTCAAAAGTTTTAATTTTTATTTTAAATAAAGTTTCTCGCACGTTTAACGAAATGGCAACAGCGAAAATATTGAATAAATAAATTTAGCTAGTTTCATTTAAATTTTATTTCGAAAAATCAATAAGTATTATTTATCGTTTGCGAAAATTAATCTATATTTTAAAGAATAAATATGTAATATTCCTCGCTTTTAAATAGAATGAAAATATTTCATATCAATATAGGAAGAATCTCGTAGTGAGATATATTTGACGTCATTTCAAACTGATCAATGTCGCAAAAATAAATTTATTTTAATTTATTGTCTAAAAAAAATTAAAGTTTCTCGAGAGATTGTTGCGATGGCAATGGTGATTTAATTCTCATAAAAATGGCTTCCTATTCTTTTTAAATGAGCATTAAATTTTGCAGTTTTTTAAATAATTGAAGTGCTTCGAATTCGAATTCTTTTCTGATATTTTCAATGTATTCTAATTTCGATGCGCTGAATTTTTGGACGTATCACACTTGTCCGTAGTACTTGTCCGTAGGGCTATGAAAGTGGGTGACAGACGGACGGACGGACTGAACGATTATAATACCTTCCACTTTCTACGTTATAAACGTAGTGTGGAAGATAAAAAAGTATTAACAGTCGAAAAGTTAATGTGAACTTTCCTTTCTTTTCCTTTACAGACTGACCTTCGTAGTTTGGCCGTTAAGTTACCTTACCGTCTTTCTTTTAGCATCTTTGACAGGTTTTAAGTGAACGTCGTGAATGCTTGGAGAATATTAAAACGTACTCACGTTTATTTAGCCACGTGTGCATTACGAATCCTACTTAGCATCAAGATGGCTAACCTTTCCTTAACTATTATAACTCAGCCAATAATTTGAGACATAATAGCAAATAATATGTATAACATATAACAGCCAATAATTAGTAATCGTGATGTAGAATATGCTTATTTGTAAAAAAATATGAGCTGCAAAAAAAAATACTAGAAAAGCAGTTCAAGTCACTAAAAAGATTCCAAAATTCAGCTAGTATTTTTACGATATTTTTTTTTAATTTTAGAGTAATTCTAAAATTACAAAAAATACAAGGTGTACAATGAGTCGTAGGGTCAAATGATACATCTTTTCAACCAATTTCTTATCGAGAAACGTGAATATAATGTAACTTACCTTTAAAAAAATATTGCTGTAATCTAATGCATCATTTCCAATAATTTCCGAGTCAAGAAGCATAAAAACAGCACAACTTTTTAATTTAAATTACTTATCCAAGATGGTGGCGATCATCGAAGCAGTATTATGGACGATGACCTAGAATTAGTTATACAAGTAACATATGTTATATGGATTTATTATTTCTTTTAATTTAGATGTCCACTTGAATTAACTCTTCATTTTCTTCATGATTTGATCTTTAAAATACTAAAAATATCATTTGATAATGAGAGAAAAAATTAATTAAAAAAATATTAGAAACAATTCGCAATCACAATTTATATCATTTATGTATAATAACTTTTTTCCTTTAAGATACAATTTATCATTAAATACAAATTATAGAATATTGCACACATACTATATAGACCGCGAACATTTAAAAAAAATTGAACATTAAAAATATACTAATCATATGTTTTTTGTAATACCGATAATATAAAAGTAGTACTACTCTTAGAAACAAAGATTTTTCTACCGTTATATCACGTTTCACTTTGAGTTTCTAGTATAAAGTTTCTATTTGATATTAAGTGGGTGTGCATGAAAATATAATTTTTTTAGTAATACTAGTTTGTAAAATATACAGGGTGTCCCAAAAAAGACTACCTGTTTTTAAAAATTAATAAAAAAGAAATGGATAGAGATATTAACACAATTCTTGCAGAAAACGAATGAGTCAGGTCTGGAATTTGATATGGAACACTTTATTATGTTAGTTATGTTTATTACGTTATTATATGTTATTAAACTTTATTAGGTTCAATTTAACCGACAGATAGCGCTGCAATACAATGTGTTCGATTCCACGCAATAACTATTGCTGCTTTCCCTGAACTGAAAGCTACTGAACATTTCTGACCACGTGTCCTAACATAACTATAAACATAACTAACATAATAAAGTGTTCCATATCAAATTCCAGACCTGACTCATTCGTTTTCTGCAAGAATTGTGTTGATATCTCTATCCATTTCTTTTTTATTAATTTTTAAAAACAGGTAGTCTCTTTTGGGACACCCTGTAGTAAGACACTTAAAACTTATACCAATTGCTGGTAAAGCGCTTCTATTCATTATATGTAGGTGATATTTTGAAATTACTTTAGATGACGATTTCTCCCTTTTTAGCAGATTGGAAATGGCAATTTGTTATTTAATAGGGGCTTTTTTTAAAAAAATGTAAATTTGTTTTCTTTTCTAAAGCAAAATCTATAGTACAGATAATTTCGGTTTTAAAACTATAAATGGTACCAGTATGTGTTTGTTCTTTTGCCGTTAACAGCGCCGAGGCTACAATATTTTAACGGTTTCCAAAATAATTTAGAACACGTATATTAAAGCAAATGTTTCTCGTCGGTGTCAATGTCGTGAAATCTTCCACTCGTTCGCAAACTGGTTACCCATGGACGTGATTTCAGCGTTGATCTGCTGCCATTTGCCCCTATTTCAATATTGAAAAGCTTAGTGGAAGAACATGCTAAGTGACATTTTTGAAAAAGATTTTTATGTCAATTGAACATATTACTAACTTCTTTAAAAATAACAAGTATCCCCTTGGTAGAGATTTACAGTACGGTCCCCCTTGGCGAACTTTCCAAAATCACGCCAAAAGTCCGTAATTTGGCGACTTTTTTTAAAAAAACATGATTCAAAGAAAACATCGCATGGGAATATTTCTTAGTCATAGAATTTGAATCATCAGTCGAAGTCAAACAGGTTGCCAGAAAAAAATTATTTATCTCCAAATCCTAAAAAATAGCGCCATGGGGGACCGTACAGTAAATCTGATCCATTCCCTTTTTAATAAACTTTAAGTTTAGTATATTTTTTTTTGGTTTTGCAAGTACCGTTTGTCAACAGATCTGAGTGCAAACTAAAAACTCATTTAGCACGTTTTTCCACTAAGCTCTTCAATTGTCACCCACTCCACAAAACTCCTACTACGTTTCATTAGAACTTTTTTTCTTTTCAAAAATAAGAAAATACATAAATTTCATATTCGAAAAACGCGCGTTCTCAAATTTGAGAACAATGTATTCGGAACTTATCTGAACTAACAATGATCTAAAAAAGGATAACAATATTTGTCAAATTTGAGAACTCATTTTTAATAACTTTGGCAAAAACGCCAAGATTAAACTCTTCTGTACATACATTTGTAGAGGTAATATTTAGTTACTCTAGTTGAGTTCAAACAAATGTCAGAAACCAAGAAAATTTTACGGTTATATATTTTTATCTTTTTTTCCCCTTCCAGGCTGGATTCTATTCCTCATGTTTGCCGTTGGCGTCTCTTACGCCTGCCGCGAGCCCCCTCTTTTTCAAGAAGCCGGTCCTCTGGCGGAAACCACTACCGGCCCGATAGTGGGAAAATACGTTAAGGTTAGGCACAAAAACTAAAAAGTATGTTGTTCTAAGACATGACTGCTTTTTTTTTCAGAAGTAAAATTTTTTAGATTTCGAAACTCTTTTCTTAAAATATGATTGGTTTTATTGCTAGTATTATTTACACAGTTAAATTAAAGATAATAATCAATCAAAATGAGAAGATACTAGATATACCCTAGATATTTGTAAATTTTTTAACATTACGTAGTTTACAAAATTAAAAATTTACTTAGGCATCAATATTGGAAGACATCACATTCCGTAAAAGTAAATGCAAAATTTTCGAATTGCAGAGGAAATTTTAGTTGCGTTTAAATTAAATCTTCTTTCAGCATGCTCGTTTCTTGAAAGTGATTATATGCCTGCTTCGAGAGCTTGTCTAAAAGCAAAGGTACTTAAAAAATGGTGAAAAAAAAATTCTTCTCTTCGCTCCTTGGGAGCTCTTTCCATCGGAGCACTTACTTTAGATACTGTACACTGTTAAAAATGTGATGTTAATTTTAAACACATTTTTTATCCTGTTAGGTGAAACGACTGCGCGGTGAAAGGTTTCACCACTTAATAATTGGCTTGAAACATTCCTCATGTTTTTGCTTCCATAACCTAAAAAAAGGTGCAACCAACAAATTCCAAAAAGAAGTTGAAACATAAAGTAGCAGCAGCAATGCTGCTTTAATGCTGCGGCAAAATCGCACAGTCAATGCAGCTACTAGAAACCAATTTTTTTCTGAAACCTACCACCAAATTTTTAACACTGTAATCGTGGGTAAATTGTAAACAAAAGCCTGCAGTATACAGAATTATTTTTCGGATTATATACGTTTGAAAGTGCACACGGTGCTTCTAATATTATTGAATTTTTTAACACGGTCACTAACATGCATCTTAATGCAAAATATCATTTGGATTGCAGAGAAATGGTTATGGCCTAACAAAGGCCTTCAGTATATTGGAGACATGCGAGAACGCTAACTGAACTTCTACTAACTTTTACATTTCGTTTAATTTTTAAACATTATCACTAACATACATCTTCCCACAGGTGTTCGACACAGACGTTGCCGCCTTTCTAGGGATCCCATTTGGTGAACCCCCAGTGGGACAACTCCGCTTCTCACTCCCCAAACCCGCAGCTCCTTGGACAGGGCTGCGCGCAGCACAAACGAAGCCGCCCCCTTGCCCCCAGTGGTCCCCGCAGCCCTTCGCATGGGCACCAACAACGCCCCCTAGCGAGGACTGCCTGCAATTGAACGTGTGGGCACCGTCCAGGTGCAGTGGGGGGCGCCCTCTACCGGTCATGGTGTGGATCCACGGTGGTGGTTTTAGGATGGGCTCCACGGACATGGATGTGTATGACGGGGCTGTACTGGCATCATATGGAAACGTCGTGGTGGTGTCGGCTAATTACAGACTCGGTGCGTTTGGTCTACTGAATGCGGGAACTGAAGACGCGCCTGGTAATGCCGCCCTGTACGATCAGGTGAGAATAACATAATTATATTTAAACATCCAATGTTGTATTTGCACACTTTCGTTAAACGCTTACTTCGTATTTAACTTCTATCAAAGAGGGCAGCTTTTATTTAGATGGGGGTATTAAGGCCGCAAAAGCATCATAAGTTCCCTGTTGTGAGCTAATTAAAACGAGTAGAGATATATTTTAATCCAAAATACCATCTTAGAATGTGAATATACAGTCTAGCCTTATTCAAGTTCGTAGTTAACCCCTTTTCGAGACATATTTCATGAAGGAGCAAGGACAATTCGCGTCGACTCTTGCCAGTTAGGCTTCGATTTCCGATTTTTAATATAAGTTTTGCTGACTAGAATTCTGTTGAAAGGTGCGCCATTATAAGACCTTGTCAACACTTTCCTTGCAAATTAACTGAGTCATTATAGAGTTTTATATCACAAAATCATTTGGCATTATTATATTACTTTTTTTTTACATATATGCAACCACGTTTATCTCTATATATCGCAGGTTCTGGCCCTTCAGTGGGTCCGTGGCAACATCGCTCGCTTCGGTGGGGACCCGGACCGCGTGACCATCTTTGGCGAATCAGCGGGAGCCAAGTCCGTGTCCCTGCACCTGGTGTCCCCTCTTTCTAAGGGCCTGTTCAAGCGGGCCCTGATGCAGAGCGGGTCCATGTACCACCCAGCAACCTCTGACGCGCCAGAGGTCGCCAAGCAGAAGACCGCCGAGTTCGCCAAGTTGGCGGGATGCGGGGGACAAGGAGACGAGATGCTGAAGTGCCTCAGGGGAAAGGACTTCAAGGAGCTGGCTAAGCTGGAGAATGGACTCAAAACAAGGTATATCATGCGTTGTTGGAAAAAAAATCTCCAATCGTTGCAGTGTGAATTGTTAACTTGTGAAAGAAATGGCTTTCGCACCTATAATGAATGATTCCAACGGGTTTTAATGTGGTTCGGTTATGGTAGAAGATAATGTTTTACGTTGCTGTGGCGCACCATAGGCGTGTCCGTTTTTATTTGGGCACATTAGCTTCCGAGGAGTTAATTTGCGCGGTATAAGACTACGTTTAGACATCGCAATAAAGATAGACACTTGACTCTATTTCATATGTATTGCCGAATATTTACAGACTTCATTATAATATAGTTCCCACAAATCTTTCTGCAGTTACATGAAAGGTAAAATTTTAGTCGGAACACAACTCCAGAACATTAATTATTTTTGTCGTTGGTGGAATCAATAAAATCAAAGACGATATCATTTTATTTTGGGTTTGAAAGTGTCATTGCAATTCCATTACCTCATTTACCAGGAGCATTTTCCTGCCCTCGTACGGTGACTCGTTCATGCCCGTGCCCCCGACCGCTGCCTACGAGTCGGGACAACTCCCTGCCGGCGTCGACGTGTTGTCAGGGACAACGAAGGACGAGGGGACCGTCTTCCTGCCTTTCATAGCGCCCGAAGTGTTCCGCTTCAACGCTACCCTCCCTTCCCTCACACGACAGCAGGCAGAGAACTTCACTCGGGCACTCTTCTTCCAGATGATGCCCAAGCAGGCTGTGGATGCTGTGGTGGATTACTACTTCAACAACTTGGTATGTGGGCAGTTCTACGATAATTTTTAATTGCAGGTATAAAAAACTTGTGAAATTTATTTTTTCAAAATCACTTTAAATATTTGTAAAAAGGTTTATAAGGGTTCTAGAATTACAAAAAAAAAGTTCAGCAAGAATCACTGTAGCTCCATCCAGTGCTTCTCTTCGCCACTTAAGGTCAGTGAATGTACCAAAACCCAGGGACAAAGTTAGGAGAAGAGAAATACACACATTATAAATATTAAAAGCCAAAATTTTATGGAAGGAATTTGTTAAGAAATAGTATTAGTTCAATTTAAAATCCAAATGAATGTAATTTTTAGCTCAAAAATGTGTTAGTTTGAGCCCTAAACTAAAAATTTAACATTCGGGACATGGGAAGGTAAGGAATTTTCTGCATTGTTTTGCGTCCTAAAAAAATTTTAGAGTTCTTTGCTTTAAAATTCCGTTTTGCAATTATATAAGGACCAGTCTATTAGTATAATAAGAAAAAAATTAAAAGAAATATTAATTTAAAGTTATGCCCAAGGGACATAAAATTTAAAACTATGGTAGAATTGCCCATGTACGTATATAATGTTACGGGAATATATGGTAATATATTAGAAGGAATTTTTTTTCCTTTACACAGACGAGCATGCTTATTCTTTGAATTCCTTCTATAAAAGAGATAGATTGGACGTCTAAAGATTATTTATTGTAAAGAAATCATTGTATAGTTTTAGAGTGGTTAAATCAACGGAGTCCAGATCAGAAGCTCGGCCGCCAAAAAGAACACAACCTCACATTTCGAAGTCTAATTAAAAAGTGAATCTAATTTCAATGTCTGTGTTATGAGAAGAGTAGAGTTAAAACAATTTCTGATGTGCGTTTGCAATTTCTCTGGGAAAGGAATTTGTTTACGCGACAACAAGACACAATTAGAAGTGGGAACTGTTCGATGGATCGGTAAAACATAAACTAAGAGTTATTAAGAAGAACTGATTATTAAAATATTTTATTAAAAACTGCCTCAACAACTTAGTACGCATGTCCAGGACATAATAAGATCTAATTTATACTGTATGAAACGCTCAAGATAAAAAAAAACGTGACCGATACCAAACATCTAGATGTAACTCTGTGTGCCCCTGATGTTTTTATTTTGTTTAACATTAATATTGCGGAGGTTTATCAAATTTGTTTACGTCTCTTTCCTGATAAAAAAAATGTATCCTTTCCAACGTTGGACAAGGGTTGTTTTTATGTATTTTTTTTGTACAATTAGTGTATACAGGGTGGCCCAGCGGGTAGTGTTTGAAAGAAATGAAAAAATAAAAACAAATAAGAGACATAAGAAGAATTAAATGACGTTTATTGAATGGACATATTGGGCAAATTATGATAAAGAGGTTCGAAGTGCCCGCCATCTTTAACAAGGACAGCAGTTAAGCGGTTTTCGACTACAAAAATACTCCATACTCCTTACAGATACCTTCCTCCTTCCTCCATACTCCTTTTGTTTGACCAATTCTTTTTGTGGAAAGCTTTTTTTTAGCTTTTGTGAGAAGTTCCACAAAAAGAATTGGCCAAACAAAAGGAGTATGGTAGGAGTATGGAGGAAGGAGGAAGGTATGGGTAAGGAGTATGGAGTATGGTTGTATTCGAGAACCGCCTAACTGCTGTCCTTGTTAAAGATGGCGGGCACTTCGAACCTCTTTATCATAAATTGCCCAATATGTCCATTCAATAAACGCCATTAAATTCTTCTCATGTCTCTTATTTGTTTTTATTTTTTCATTTGTTTCAAACACTACCCGCTGGGCCACCCTGTATCTCTACTATGCTAAGCCATTCTACGCATACTAAAACAACTGACTTCTTATTTCAGAATGCTACTGAAGACGGTAAGGAGCCTGAGTATGCTCGTATGGTGGCGGATGCTTTAGGAGACTCCTTCTTTAACTGTCCGACCGTGTTTCTGGCCGAGAAGGTAACGTCTAGTAATATTTCTATATTTTGATGTTTCTAATCAAAATGAGTTTTGGACTTTTAATTGTTGATGGTTTAAAAGCACACAGGATCTACTTTATATTGTAGCTCAAAGACCGGATGAAAAAAAAATTATATTGTGCAAATTCGTATTTTGTAAATGTAAGTCTCAAGTCGTCAATTTTCAATTGGAACAAGGTGGAGTATGGTTGGTTTGTGGGATAATACATAATGTTTGTCGTAGTTGTAACGGTCACCGTAAGCATGACTTTTGTTGTCGTTTATTAGCTGGTATTGTGGTTATGGCTGGTAATATGGATCTACTGGCTGACAATCAATATTATCATTCTAACCTGAGCTTAATGTTAGTAGTCGTCAATAGTGTCAGAGGCTGGCAAGGTTCTGACTGGTCAACAAAGAAGGCTGCCAGAGATAACTCCGTTGTTGGACTGTCTGTAATAGCGCCATTGGTGACTGAATCTGGTGAGCGTTAGCAGACCATTATTAATTTTGGTCATTAGACCTTTTTGTAAATGAAGAACTCATAAAAGTATTTTGTATTATGTTATGTGTGCACTTGTCCGCAACGTGACTGTGACTGTTTTGTAGCCGAAGATATTACAACAACCCGTGTGTTCATCATGAGGTTGGGTTGTGTAATATTTCCAGCAACGCTATATCAGTTGTCCTGGACGTGATCTATCACCAGTGTAGTGTTTCTGGAGATATTACACAAACCGTGTAAACCAAAAAGTACCTCATGGTGAAAACAAGTTATTGTGTCTTATATATACTACTGTATATTGTTATAATTTAGATGATTGGTAATAAACTGCAGTAAATCAGCACCACCTAGCGTGGATGTTATTTTGAGATTGAATGAGCGACAGGTCGCTGCAAGATCTAAAAATAAAATCCCCGCTAGATAGCTCTAGATTTACTACTGGGTTATTATTTAAGACTTTATTTCATTTAATTTTTTTCTTCAACAAGATGAATGATTGGTACTAAGCAGAAGTAAATCTGCGCCATCTAGCGTGGAAGTTTTCTTTAGGTTGTATGTACGACGTGCCACTACATCAAAATAACAAGCCCGCTAGATGGCACTGATTTACTACTGCGTCAGTACTTACGACTTTGTTATTTAAATTTTTTGCAATGCAATGTTAAACTAAAATTATCTCGTAACAGGTCTCTTCGGGGCCACGGCTCTACTGGCTGACCTACGCTGCCGAATTTATCCCCTCAGCTGGATCCTGGCTAGGGGTGCCTCACTTTTCAGATGTGCCTTACGTGTTTGGCGCGCCTATCGTGGACGGCACCCGATATTCCCCTGAAGATGGCAAGTTTAGTGGAGACCTCATACGCATGTGGGCAAACTTCGCCAGGGATGGGTGAGTACAATTTTTGCCAGACTTGGCCAATATTAAGAAGAAAATATTAAGTAATAGTTTTCATTAAGTAGTAAAATGTCGTAATTAGTTGTTGTTGCCTATCCTAAAGTCTGCCATAAAGTCTGCCTAAAAGTGTCCAGTGGGGTTAGTATAGGTATCCATGATTTTAAAGTAATATTTGTTATTTAAGGATCTTGTATGGTAACAGATCTTTATACCATTCCAATGGGATAACTTTTGACCCTGTTTTTAAATAAAGTATACGACAGGTACTCACGAAAACTTACCAAAAAAATGCAGAAGAAAGTTATTTTGCCATTACAATAATTAATAAGTATAATTTTAACGACATTAATTAGTTAAAATTTAAACAAAATTTTAGCAATTATTCACAAAATACAGATGGCAGCACTAATGGCATGCAAATATCTAAACAAAAATTTGTTTTAATTATAACTAATTAATATCTTTAAAATTACGCTTATTAATAATTTTAATGGCAAAATAACTTTCTTCTGTATTTTTTTAGTAAGTTTTCGTGAGTACATATCGTATACTTTATTTAAAAACAGGGTTAAAAGTTTTCCCGTTGGAATTGCATAGAGATCTGTTTCCATACAAGACCTTCTCTCACTTTAAGCAGATAGAATAATGTCAATTCAATTCACGTACCAAATAAAGATTCTATCGTACATCTGAGGATAAGTTTCCTAAAAAAAAATTTAAAAAGTTACATAAGAGCAGTCAACCAAACTTATTATTGACAGGGTAGGTTTGTAATTTTACTTGTAACCAATAGATGGCAGCACTAAAACACTTCCTTGAAAATATTTTTTGTTTATAGTATATTGCAAAAGATAGCAGCACCAAATTCTTAACCCATTTTTTTTTCGGTTGGGGGGGATAGTAAAGCTCTAAAGTTTCATTAATTTGTAACCTCTTGCAAGATAATAAGGGTAAATAAATATGCATATTGTGCATTAGTAATAAAATATGCATATTGTATTTTAGTGTCTGACATAAATAGTAGCTCATTTATCTTTCTGAAATATTTATGGCAACATGGATTTGTTGAGAAATTGAGAAATGTTTGCTGGGGATGTGGAGGACAGCAACGACATTTCTACCTTATTTAAGATATTATTATAATAAAGAGATAATCGTGCATAAATAGTTTTATTCATTGTTAGTATTTTAAAGAAAAATAACACAATTAATAACAATAAAATAACAATTTTCATGAAAAATATTAATCTCTGATATAAGAATTAACATTTTAAGCAAATCTCCCACAGCCAAAAAATTTTCTATTACTTTTGAGTTGTACTAAAGTGTCTGTTTAATATTTTGTTCAATAACTACCACTTTAATAACTGCTAAATTTCTTATATTCTATATATTAATTCTTATAATGCTATATTTATCGACATATTTTCATCCTTAAATTGATATTCACATTACCACCTAATTACCTAATTTATAGAGCATTCGGTAATAATTTGTGTTGTGAAGTTGAGACATGTTTGGTTAAGGATAAATCACAGTTATTACTTCCTCCTGATTACAATATTAGGGTATTATTATATAAAGTGATTATAGTAATGCATATATTTTTTTTATTTCTTGTGATTATTTTAAATAAAAAAAAACTATATAATTATCAAAAATAAACCATCTTCTAAAGACATTGAAATCCCTTTGACAGCCAGTTTTTACGAAAATCATCAAGACATCTCTTTATTTTACGACTGTGTAAGTTCCAATTGTGCGGATTAATCGTTTATTTGTATAAAATATGACATAGTTCTTAAAGAGTTGCTGGCATTGATGTTGTTTAAGGCAATTTTTTCGATAAAATTCTTAACAGTCTCGTAACCATAAATCAGCCCTATCTGAAGAGGTCGCAAATAAGGGTTAAGAAATTTTTTTTCTTGTGTAAGCCATACTATGTACTTCTTTAATATTTTATGTGATTACATAACTACCACTTTTCCAACTGCTAAACTACTGATACTCGTCCTTAAATTGATATTGTTACGAATTTTGTAAATAGTGTAAATATCTTCTGTAAATATCGTAAATAACTTAAACTTATTATATTTTTGTCTGCATTAGTGGCATCGGCCGTAGTGCATGGCGAGAGCGTGTTGGAAAACACCATTACGTCATTGGAGCCATTTGGTGACAATTTGGCGAGGTTGGCGATCTTGGCGATAAATTTGGCGATATTACGTCATATCCTGTTCTCGAAGTTTCGAGACGTTCGGGCCATTATGTAACAGGATATGCGTAATGTTGCTGGAATTTTCTAGAAAGATCGCCTACCCTATAAAACACCTCTCCATGTACTACGGGCGTCATTGGAGTTCTGCTCCTGCTGTAGTGAAGAGAGCTTGGACGTAGCTCTGTTGTGTTTATGTTTTTGTTTGGCGATTGTTGTCTGTTTGGAGATCATCGAATTTCCTGTTTAGACAGAGTTTCTAACGGTGAATTTTATTAGCGGAAGTGTTTTTTTTGTGAAGAAATAAAAAGAATTGTTCTTGTGAACTGTATCGTGCTTTGAAGTAGGCTTAATAAAGTAAATTCCTTTGGCGAACTGTGTTGTGCTTCAAAAAGAACCCGGAAATTTCCCAACAATATTCACACTCATCTTATCTCCTATTAGCCACCCCCTCAAAGACGATGCGGACAGCTGGCCTTCTTTCACTCACGAGGACCCCGTAGCGATGGAACTCAACCCCCGCGCCTCCCAACTTGTCACCTTCCCTCGATTCGAGGTGTGCGACCGACTCTGGAGGCACCTCTACACCCCAACCCCCTCTGCTTCTTCTTCCCCCCTCAATCAAGAACACATCGAAGCATAACGTGTGGACAGAATAGAAGTGTGGTTCTCTCATAGATATCATAGTTAAAGTATTAGATTGGTAAATCACGTGACCTCCAATGCTAACGACGGGACGTGCATGGAGGCCAAATAAGGGGGCCAAATGGCCAGCGTTGCTGCCACTTTAAGGAGAAAAATACTACTAAAAAATACCATTTAATTCTGAAATTACAAAAAAAAATACTAGAAAAGGATTTAAGTCACTAAAATTCCAAATGCAGCTAGTATTTTACGATATTTTTGTATTTTAGAATTAAATGTATTTTTTCGTAGTATTTCTCCTAAAGTGCAGCAACACTGCCATTTGCCCTATTGGCTCCATGCGCGTTCCGTCTCGTTAGCATGGAGGTCACGTGATCTGCCATCTAATACTTTAACTATGATATCTATGGGTTCTCTCGACTGCTTTTGACAAGCTGTGTTTGTTGCTTTGGTAAAATAGTACATCATCGAAAGTAATTACGGCCCATTCCATACAAAATTAACTTTCTATAGTGTAAGTCACATGTGCAAAAAGTGATTATCACTTCAACTTTTAACATTAAATGAAAACAAATATCGTGGAATAGCTAATCTACACTTATTATAACAAACTGATGTAACATGCTTTCTATTTAATTTGATTTATTTTTCAAATTTAAAAAATGTGCCTCTTAAATTGTGACTTACACTACAGTAGCATGGAATTACTCTTGGGCAATTAAATCTGTTAACAGTCCTGTGTGGTAAGACATGTCTATTGTCTATAATCCTTACGATTAAAACACAAGCCTGGCTTCCCCTATCCTTTGGTGTGGTTTCCCAGGAAACGACATGAGCATCGCTGTTATAAATCTACAGAGTGTCCAGAAAAGGACTCCCTGTTTTCAAAAATTAATAAAAAAGAAATGGATAGAGATATTAACACAATTCTTGCAAAAACGAATGAGTCATGTCTGGAATTTGATATGGAACACTTTATTATGTTAGTTATGTTTATTACGTTATTATGTTATTACACTTTATTATGTTCAATTTAACCGACAGATGGCACGGCAATACCGTGTGTTGGCTGTATGTAAGAACTAGGCATGCGTATATACCGAAAAGAAGGCCGTGGTCAGAAATTGTTCAGTAGCTTTCAGTTCAGGGAAAGCAGCAATAGTTATTGTGTGCAATCCAACACATGGTATTGCAGCGCCATCTGTCGGTCAAATTGAACATAATGAAGTTTAATAACATATAATATAACGTAATAAACATAACTAACATAATAAAGTGTTCCATATCAAATTCCAGACATGACTCATTCGTTTTCTGCAAGAATTGTGTTAATATCTCTATCCATTTTCTTTTTTATTAATTTTTGAAAACAGGGAGTCCTTTTCTGGACACCCTTTATCTTGTTTGTGGCTCTGCTGTAAGGTTAATTACAATTATTTTCTGATAAATAATTGCTTTCTCTTAAATAATTGTTTTCTAATTGCCTAAGTAGTGTGTGGGAAAAATGGAAAGACCATCCCTTATATTGTTTCCTGGAAAACCACCACACGAGGGGTTAGAGGAAGCCAAGCTTGTGTTGTAATCAAAATGACTATATACAATTATAATGTGTTAACATTTAAAGTTAATAACTTATTAAACTTTCTGAATAAGGTATGCAAAAGGTATTCACGAACATTTTTTTCTTAAATGCAGAATAATAAGATTTAGTGTATTGATTAATGCAGTGGCAAAATCAAAGTTCAAAGACAAAACCTTCAAGTTGAAACTCCAGACATGTGAATATACCACATGCAGACTACTTGTTATAATCCAAATAAGACTTAAGAACTTGAGCTAGTAACTTGATCGTAAACTGTTCGGAATTTTATCGGTAAGTATTAGAAATTCTATCGGGCGATGAGATTTCGATTACTACTCACCGGTTTCTTAACGATTTCTTCTTGACATTTGATCGAAATCTCATCGGAAAAACTCATCGTAGACTGGACGAGCGAGCGGACATAACCGAGGAGTTATCGACGTAACGGGCAATTTTCGATGGAGAAAAATATCACTTTTTACAATTCTAATGATTTATTCTCATTTTAATACTAATTCATCACAATAACTACTGAATAGTACTTTTCTGAGTGGTAATTTTATTGAACCTCTCGCATACTTATTCAGAAAAATGATTGAAATTTTCTCCATTGAAACTGTAAAAAAAAATCTATTGTCATATAGCTTTTCAGTTCCAAATATGAGTAAAATATGTAATTTTAATATCATTTTAACACATTGACTGCCTCTAAATAGAAGGCCAGGTTTCTTTTTGTCTCCAAGACCATACAAAATGTGTCGACGTTAGAATAACATGCGAATAGGCAATTTATAGTATAAATTCGAAGGGTGCAAAAGGATTTATGTTTTTCCACAAAACATTTATTGTAGACGTGTTAGTTGATTTGAATGCAACTCATATATGGCAGTCAATGTGTTAATATTTTGCTGTACCACATATTAAACTTTGTACATTAAACAAATGAGGTGTAGTATTCTTATGAAAACTTAAACTAAACTTAGTTATATAAGTCATTTAGTTTTGATGCTGAATGAAATATTTATATTAAATCATTCTTTACAAAAGATATTCGTTTTGTATCAAAACAAGCTTCATGTATTTCTCTTGCAATTCAATACTCTTCAATTAAAAACTAATATTTTATGTTGGTATGCTTTGGAAAAAAAAGCAGTTTAATAGTAATACCATTTACAACATTTAAAATCCAATTCGAGAAAATCACAGGTGCTAAATGATTTTAGCTTCCACACTACGTTTATAACGTAAAAAGTGGAAGGTATTATAATTGTTCAGTCCGTCTGCTGTCCGTCACCCACTTTCATAGCCAAAACTAGAAATGCTACGGACAAGTGTGATACGTCAAAAAATTCAGCGCATCGAAATTAGAATACATTGAAAATGTCAGAAGAGAATTCGAATTCGAAGTACTTCAATTATGTAAAAAACTGCAAAATTCAATGCTCATTTAAAAAGCATAGGAAGCCATTTTTATTAGAATTAAATCACCATTGCCATTCGCAACAATCGCCCGAGAAACTTAATTCTTTTAGACAATAAATTAAAATAAATTTATTTTTGCGACATCGATTCGTTTGAAATGACGTCAAATATATTTCACTACGAGATTCTTTGTATGTTGATATGAAATATTTTCCTTCTATTTAAAAGCGAGGAATATTACATATTTATTCTTTGAAATATTAATTTTTGCAAACGATAAGTAATAATTATTGAATTTTCGAAATAAAATAAATGAAACTAGCCAAATTTAGCATGTAAATGTTTAATATAGAATTAATGCTGTGTTTGGCGCCTTTTTACCTGTTTTTTATACAAAAGTTTTAAAGTAGTTGGTAGTAATCATGTCTGAAAATTACAACTGCAATATTTGTAGAGCTTCCATTTTTATGAAGAATATCTCATGTTATTTTACTCATCCATTTTGCTAAAAAAAATGTATATTCTATGTTTTGAAAACTAAAAAAATGCTGTTAAAATGTATTGTTATTTTCTTCAGTTGCATTTGGCACAAAATGAAACTCACTTATTTGGTAACAACATATTGTAGTCAAAATAAGATGCATAACTTGAGATCTTAATCAATGTTTTATGGCTCATGGTGCAACAAAACTATTAAGAACAAAAAAACAAAATCACATTGTAACAAAAAAACTAAATCACATTGTAACAAAAAAACAAAATCACATTGTAACAAAAACTGAAAGTAAATATGAAGCTATTATATTAGTTACTAATAATTATCAATGACATTAGTAACTTTTGGTCTGAACACACCAATAATCTGAGCCAATTAAGGTTAAGACTAAAATAAACAGAAAACTTTTTATTCCTGAAAATAAAGAATTGTTTAAAAAAACATGAATTTACAAAATAAACATTTAAGTTATTATTTTGTTTTGTTAAAATTTATCACATTATCATACTTCAGAGCTCTCAACAGGGTGTAGGGTTAACAGGGTTAAATATTTTGCATAAATTATATTTTAAAATTTAAGAGACTTAAGTGTGTAAAAGAAATTTAAGAGTGTACTATCACACTTTGGAAAGTAATGTAAGCACTTTGGAAAGTAATGTAATGTAAACATTTAAGTTATTATTTTATTTTGTTAAAATTTATCACATTATCATACTTCAGAGCTCTCAACAGGGTGTAGGGTTAACAGGGTTAAATATTTTGCATAAATTATATTTTAAAATTTAAGAGACTTAAGTGTGTAAAAGAAATTTAAGAGTGTACTATCACACTTTGGAAAGTAATGTAAGCACTTTGGAAAGTAATGTAATGTAAGTTATTATTTTATTTTGTTAAAATTTATCACATTATCATACTTCAGAGCTCTCAACGGGGTGTAGGGTTAACAGGGTTAAATATTTTGCATAAATTATATTTTAAAATTTAAGAGACTTAAGTGTTTAAAAGAAATTTAAGAGTGTACTATCACACTTTGGAAAGTAATGTTTTTTAGTAATAATGATTTTTAACTTTAATGAAACGGTAATTTCGATTACTGGTATATAACTACTGAGTGGTCATATAACTGCTAAGTAGTTATCATAAGTAACTAAATGAGATGGCTGAAAAGTAAGATTACTAATGCCAAAATAGGCCTTTTTCCTAAGTGTGTAAAAGAAATTTAAGAGTGTACTATCACACTTTGGAAAGTAATGTTTTTTAGTAATAATGATTTTAACTTTAATGAAACGGTAATTTCGATTACTGGTATATAGCTACTGAGTGGTCATATAACTGCTAAGTGGTTATCATAAGTAACTAAATGAGATGGCTGAAAAGTAAGATTACTAATGCCAAAATAGGCCTTTTTCCTGTTAAACACAAATGTTGTGTGGAAGCGGGCTGAGTGACAGATTCTGTTACAAACCTACTTGTTTTATTTTAAAAAATAGTTATTACATTTATCAACAACATCAGTGGAAATGGATTTTTGAGTCATATTGTTATTAAAAAAACACAATACCCCCCCCCCCATCAAACTGCATTTTTTTTGGCAGGATTTAAAGAACTAATGTATTAAAATATTTTAAGTTTCAAAATGTATTAAACATGTTGACTGCCACGAATACAAAGAAAGGCTACAAGGAATATCCAGAACAAGTTCAGTTGTTGTTTTTATCTCTGTGCCCATACGAAATGAAGATTAGAATAACATCTCATTGTTCATGATCTATAGACTTGAAATTGATTAAGACTTAAGACTGATTGATTAATTATTGTATTAATTGACTTATGATAAGTACAATTTGATAGATCTTTAAATGTTGTATATTTTAGAAATTTTACACAGAGAATTATATTACTTGACAGCTACTTTACTTTTCTTCTTATAGAATTGTATGCTCGTTGCCTTTATGTTATCGATTCCTTTAGGTAGGCAATCGATGGTTGTTAACTAATTTCATTTTCGTTTAATAATGCATCGATAAGTAATAAAAACCTTCTTAATTCATATATGTCGATGTGTTTTACTTGATTATGCCACAATTTAATTATTCAAATTGAATTTGTGGTACTGAATAGAAATATTTTTATTTTTATACATTTGTATTTTTGGAATATTTATAAATAAAGTTGCAAAAATATGATGCATATAAAAGTGTTTAGCTTCTTTAATTTTCTGTTGTATTTCACATAGTGCATTTGCGAAGATTCACTTGGTACTTGAATATTTGGAATTGGGTGTCCTCAGTAAATAAAGTTACAATACATACAAAGTTACAAATTCATGTATGTAATGAGAAAGAAATGTAATGTGATGTGTATGTAATCTGAAAGGGTCATGGAAGGATATACGCTGAGGTAAGATGATTTTGGAACAAAGGACTGGCTGGAACCTTTGGGGTGTTAAAGATTTTAAGAAGTAGTATTAAAGAAATTTTAAAGAGGTAATTTAAACTATTAAATTTAATAGGGGTTGAAAATAGTAGTTTTTTAAGGTTTTATCCATTTATGTTATGTTTTAAAAAATAATTTTTAAATTAATATCAATTTTTATATTAGGATTTTTTGTTGCTTGGATATTTTCAAAAACACATTTTTTTATATAGCATAAATTCAACTGTCTTACATGATTCTACAAAGCCACTTTTTGAAATTGGCTCAAATATATATTTTTTCAATTAATAGTTTTACAAAAAATACTAGTACCAATTTCAGAATTGAAGTTATAGAACCCTTAATTATAGTGCCCTATTATCCCTAATTCCCTAGAGCCCTATTCTCCCCTAAGTTAATTAGAACTTTTTTTGTAAGCTGACAAGCTAAAAAAATGTTTTACAACGGATACAAATTATTTTCAAATACCATATAAAAAATTTTTTTGCTACATACAAACGGGAGCGTATCAACATCTAAGCATACCAACAAATTCGAAACCAATATATTAAAAATTGTGGATGCTTGCCATGAAAAACTCCATGCAATTTCTCCTAAGGTAAACATAGGGCAGATAGTTTAGTTCATGTCCCTTTAAACCATAATAATGGCATATTGAAGCTGTGTACAGTTTATAGTAATATAAATAATAAAAGGGGCGTGATGATAATTGATAATAAAGGCAAAAATACAGGGTGATTATAAAATAACGCTCCCTATTCGGAGAGGTCTGTAGCTTGAATGAATAATCCGAATGCAACAAACTTCGAGACAGTTACTAATCAAGAAGGGGGGAAAGAATGGAATCATAAAAAAACACCTTCGTCTCTTGACCAGGGTTCTAAATAAAGCGGCGTAATTGGCTGTGTTAAAGCTCCTAAAGGAGGCTAGATATAGGCAGCCGGAATCGATTACATTACATTAAAAAATAAATCGTTACAATAATCACCGACAGATGGCGCTGCCAATGCAAACACAATATTGTAAGCATTGGCAAAACCAAGAAGCGGTCATTTCTTGCATTAATGTAATGTAATTGATTCCGGCTGCCTATTTCTAGCCCCCTTTAGGAGCTTTAACACAGCCAATTACGCCTCGTAATTTAGAACCCTGGTCAAGAGACGAGGATGTTTTTTTTTATGATTGCATTCTTTTTCCCCCTTCTTGATTAGTAACTGTCTCGAAGTTTGTTGCATTCGGATTATTCATTCAAGCTACAAACCTCTCCGAATAGCGAGCGTTATTTTATAACCACCCGGTATATATCCCATAGGAATTAGGGGAAAGCGCAAAAATGCAGTCTCGCCCCACCTTTAAACGTCTTTGGATTACGACTGTGCAAAAAAACCAAAACTCTTTCATTTTATGAAACATTATGGGAAATGCAGCGAGTTATTTACAAACTTTTTTACGCGTTATTTCCCAAGCAGGAAATTTTTCTATTACACTGTTTTCTTTGTATTGTGACGAAATCTTCCTCTTTCGGTATGACTCGCCGTTTCCTTTCTATCTGGTGGAAAGGAAAGAAGAGACCATTTTGTTACTTTTGCACTCGGAAATTCATAATTAACCTTAAGCCATTCTAAAATGCAAATATACTCTTTAAACTTTATAACTAAACTTTTAAATTTATTTTAGAATTATTCTAAAATTACAAAAAAATATCGTAAAAATACTAGCTGCATTTTGGAATATTTTTAGTGACTTTATTTCTTTCCTTTCTAGTATATTTTTTTTTTGTAATTTTAGAAATAAATGGTATTATTTCGTAGTATTTTTCTCCTTAAAGTGGCAGTAACACTGGCCATTATGCCCCCTTAAAGAGTCTCCATGCGCGTCCCGTCGTTAGCATTGGAGGTCACGTGATCAGCCAATCTAATACTTTAATTATGATATCTAATGGAGCTAACTATAAAATCCTGTAGACATAAATTAGGGTTATGGTGCTGGTTAACTCTAAATCTGTTAGTGGTGCAATCTCTTTCTACTGCTTAAAACTATGTAAAGAAGCCGAAAATGGCAGCCTGAAGCATTCGATAAAAAATTTTAGACGACACATATTACTAATTTATGGTACATAACCCAGCTCTAAGAAAGAAAACTACTCTAAAAATATCCACACATTTTGAAATATCAATGGGGTTGTTTCACGTTGTGAATGGCTACAGCTCAAGCTGTCTAGTTTTCATTTTTTTTTTGTCCGGAATCACTTTTGTTTCGGTTTTCTCGAAAGTGAAACTTCTAAGAATATTTTTCTTATTATACATTGACAAAGCCAACTTCTTGTTGTGCTGTTGGTTGCTCAAATCATTAGTAACAGAAAGCTTGCAAAGAAACACAAATTTCTTCACATCTATGACGGTCATTCTGAGAGTGAAACCGAAACAACCAATGAAATCGCTGGACACAGAAAAATCAAAATATGAGCGTACGTCATCCTTAACATTCCCATAGCGGGAACGTATTTAAAGTGTACTAACTATCATTCTTACATGACAATTGATAAACTGGAAGAGTCATATGTAAAACTATGTAAAACTGGAAGAAGGAATAACTAATCGAGAAAAATAACTTACATTTTAACACCTCTTACCTTAGGTAAAATAATGACATTTGTCACACTATGCTAAAGTGAAAGAAACGTCACTTTTCCACGTACTGTATAAAATAAGTAAATGCTTTTTTTTCTTCCTTTAGGAAGCGTCCCATGTTGCATTTGGTAGTGTAAAAATTGGGAAAAACCCACCTTGATCCATCAATGTTCAATTGTTCCCAAAATGTCTAGGACACTTTGAAATAATCTCGATTTACTTTCAGGTGACATTTAAAGGTAAGCGTTTTACTTAGTTTGTTTTGTTTAAGTTCAGGTAATAGTAATTTTAAAATATTTTAATAGAATAAAAAAACATTAATTTTACAGTTTGTGTATTTTTTTAATACTTTCATTTTTTTATAAATTAAAAAGAATTTAAAAAGAATGTAAGGCGTGTTCCTTCTGTCCCAATTTTTTTTTCACTTCAGTTCTATAGATCAGATTTTCAAAATATTATATTTTGTTTGTCTTACTACTGTTCCTTCTGTCCGTAACTCTTCTTCCACTTCAGTTCTATCCATCTGATTTTCAAATTATTATAGTTGTTTGTCTAAAAAGTTTTTGTTTCTCTAACTATGAGGAATTTAAAAACTTTTTGTTTGAAAAAATGACTTTAGAAACCGATGTTTTAAACCTAAAATTAGGGGTGTGTAACTCTACACGACTTTCAATTACCACTCAATAAATCAATACATGTAAAGTTAATTCTATATACTATAAGGTAATTTCCATAACTTTAAAACCTAAAAAGCTCTATTGTAGCAATTTGAGCATGTGCAATTTTCTCAAAGACCTTATTAGGTGTTACAGGTACTGGAAACTCGTGAATCGTACACATCGAATTTGATGTCTGTAGCTTTTATAATTTTTCAGCAATAACTTAACAACCAGAAAAGCTCTAAAACGGACAAACTTTATACGCAATTTTCTCCCAAATCTTAAAAACTGTAAACTCTGAATTTACGAGTTTGAACTGCAAAATGTATGAAAATATTGTGTGAGAGTAACGGGCTTTTTATAGCGTATTGAAGTAAACTTTAGAGTAACTTTAAGCTTCCTTTAATTGGAAATGTGTCACTGTGTCAAAAAGAAACGGTACCTTGAAACTTTCATCCACGAAATACACTTAAACACTGTATGAGCCTTAAATGACATCGGCGTTTTCTTACGGGTGGGGTCGAAATATTTTTTTTATAATTGCGTGAAAAAAATCCGATTTTTACACTATAATTTTAATATCAGACGCGTGCGAAAAGTTATACTTTTTAGAAACGATGATAAAAAATTACTTTTTTTCACCCAAAAGCAGTGAAAAAAAAGTACTTTTTTTCACTCTTTTCATAAGATGCCAACATTTCAACTAAAATTTCTATTTCATAATATTCATAAAATCCAGAAATTTATTGATCTGCTTTATTTATAAATATTATGCGCGTGAATGTTAGTATTTTTTTATTTTTAAATCAGCATCCATGTTGAAATGTTTGACTTTAAACTAAAAAATAAGTTTGCCTTTTGTAGTTCCAGAGATTTATCGATACAGATCTTCTTTACGTAAAAAAAAATTAGCACGTGAATTATTTTTGAACCAATGAGATTTGATTTTTTTCACGTAATTATAAAAAATAGTGTATGAAACACGTGTGAAAAGTAAACTTTTTAAAACACGTGTCATTATTTCACTCGCTCGTACCTCGCTCGTGAAATAAAATCCAGTAGTTTTAAAAAGTGTTACTTTTCACACTTGTTGCATAAATAACTATAACTAACAAATAAAATAAAATAAACGTCATTGTTATGCATTGGAAATTTTCCAACTCATATACACAATATACATCATCATTGAATCATACAAACCAATAGCGTGTTATTCTCATGTAGTTTATAGAATTGTAAGGGGTTAAATGTATTATTTTTAGCGTGAAAATTTACTTATTATTTAAATTTATGTATTAATATAGGCATTGAAAACTGTAGTCTAAATCCCCATCATTGGGAAACACTCCAAAATGTCCATTAACAACAAGGTTTTACTTTTTAAGTCAATGATTAGGCCAATTTTACTCTACGCCTCTCCAGCGTGGGCCGCTGTTCGCAAGACACACAGACACAAACTACAGGTATTTCAAAATAAAACCCTGAGAAGAATGACAAATGCTCCTTGGTATGTGCGAAATAAGATCCTTCACAGAGACCTTAATATTGATTTTATTGACTCGGCAATTCTTTCTGCTTCACATAATTACAAGACCATCTGCATATGAGAACCTTAAAGACATTATCTCTTACGATCATATAGTTGAACAAAAATACAAACGTCCATGCACCGTTCATCACACCCTTCTTGGTAATACCGTTATGACAGTTAAGTTTTTCCTTAACTAATATTATTTTTACCCTGACGACAAGTTTCACTTTGACTAGCATTGTTATGTCCAGTTCTTAACGATATGTGTTCATTGTCCTTTTTGCACTTTTTTTGGTGTTCATTTTCATCATTGTTTTATTTTAGACAAGCCCATCGCTTTGCCCTGGGGTCTCACCTATGGGTTTTCCACATTATTTTATATAGACTTTTAGTTTACTTTTGGAAATCACAAACGCTCTCCCATTTTGGGGTATCTTAGATGGAGAAGTAAGGACGCTTCGCGTCGATACTTCGTATTGCTAATTCGATCTCTGATCTGTAGCCGTAAAAGTAGTTTCCAGGTAGTTATAAAGTGACTAAGCACTACTCGATTACAGTAATTTTACAAGTATCCTCGTCACCACGTAGAGTAACTTCAAACTACAAGCATGCGAGAGAATCAGGGCGTTTATTCGCAGTGCTAGTATATATATACAAAATTCGGTCGCCAGCTTGGCGAGTTGGCAACATAATGAGGATAATACATTAGAGATTAAAAACAACTCTGAATCTCGCCCTTAGGTGAAGCTGCAACCAGTCTCTTCGCGTAGCGCGGCGGTTCCCAACCTGGGGGCGATCGCCCCCAAGTGGGCGATTCGTGTTATCAAGGGGCAAAAAAATACTTGATGGGCGATCAGGGGGCGATGAGTATTCAAAGGGGGAAAATGTTGTACCTTTGTACAGTAAAACCATTTTCCAACCATAACCAAACCAGCCAATTTTTATATTCAACTCTCTTAAATTTTCTAGAAACCAATGAAAATATCTTAGTTAATTATTTCACTTTTGTTCGTTAAAAATATGTGTTTTATGTTTTTTCTATTTTATTTGAAAGTGACCAGATAAAGCTTCTTTGGTTGCTTTTATAAACGGTTAGTATAAATGTTATAAAACTGTTTTATAGTTACACTTTAACTCAAATTATGATTAGACATAACATGAAAATTAAAAGGGGGCGATAGGTATTAGTCAACCTAAAGAAAGGGGCGATGGTCCAGAAAAGGTTGGGAACCACTGGCGTAGCGCATAGTCACTTTACTAGATGAATTTGGGTGGTAGTAGATACACTTACACCTTCCTTCCTGCTCCCGTAAAAATGACGGTGTGAGGTTTTACCATAGATATCATAGTTAAAGTATTAGATTGGCAGATCACGTGACCTCCAATGCTAACGACGGGACGCGCATGGAGGCCAAATAAGAGGGCAAAATGGCCAGTGTTGCTGCCAATTTAAGGAGAAAAAATTTACGGAAAAATAACCATCTAATTCTAAAATTACAAAAAAAATACTAGAAAAGGATTTAAAGTCACTAAAAAGATTCCAATATGCAGCTAGTATTTTTACGATATTTTTTTGTAATTTTAGAATTAGATGGTATTTTTTCGTAGTATTTTTCTCCTTAAAGTGGCAGCAACACTGGCCATTTTGCCCTCTTATTTGGCATCAATGCGCGTCCCGTCGTTAGCATTGGAGGTCACGTGATCTGCCAATCTAATACTTTAACTAAGATATCTATGGGTTTTACCCTCTGTGATATTTCCGAGCTGGTGTGTTCAGTAGTAAATATTAAGACTAAAACTAACTTAAAAACCCTACAATTAAAATGCCAATAAAATTAACTAAATATTTTTATTTCGAGCTAAAAAAAATATGAATTAATATCCATTTTGTGAATACATATATTTATATAATTTTCAGGGATAAGATAATAAGCCCTTTTATGACCTCTTTCTTGAAATTTTTTCGATTGTTAAGGGGTTAATTGGCTACTAACGTTTACATTGGCATTCATTTCAGATCTACAAAACAGGAGATATGGCCTGTTCTTTGCTGTTAATGGCTGTATGCAGCTGGCTGTGTTTTTCGGGGGCTGTGGCCAGCCGGACGTTCTACACGGCAGCTGTGTTTGAGCACGCCAGAGTTCAACCAGAAAACAGTACAGTGAGGCACGTGATTCAAACAAACCTTGGTTACTACAAGAAGGCGGCCCAAGTAGCTAAATTAAAAGTATGTGTTAAAATTAATCTTATATATGTTTAGGAGGGAGGAGGGGCAGTTAAGCAGAAAGCAACTCAATGTAAAAAAAGAGCCATTTAATTGAGTAAAGCAGAAGTTACAGTTTACAAAGGCTATGTCCTGACTACGCCACAAAGGCAACAAATGCCACAAAGGCAACAAAACTTGGCGACTTGGCAGAGTCAACCACCATGCTATTGCATTGCTTGGCGCGCTTGGCGGTCGCCAAATTTTGTTGCGTTTGTTGCCTTTGTGGCGTTTGTTGTCGTAGTGAGGACATAGCCAAAGAATTACATCTTCTCATCACCCTCACACCGCTCCTAATGCCAAACATGGCGGTTGGGGCAGAGTTACGATAGGTAGCCGCTAGAGGGCGCTGGTTTACAAACAATACCTTTCAAACCTAAGAGTTTCACAGAATCTACCATTTTCATTGCCTTATATTTCATATTAAGTAATTAAAAATAAAATTTACGGTATTTAAGATATTATTCAAGTTTTGTTTGATAGCCCTTTCGAGTATGTATGCAACATATATAGTGTCCTTTAAAAACAAGTAAAATGTTTAGAAATTATATAAATCGCTGTAATTTTTTTTAAGAAACTGTTAAAGAGTATACAAAGTACTTTTCATTCTTAAACTATCATATTTTAAAATTGCACCCTTGTTTATTATTGTTTTATTTAAAATATTGACTAGAGCTGAGGAACATTTTAAATGCTGAACTAACACCCCAAGACTTTCAATTAGGTACCACTCAAAACTAGGCATTTATTACGCTAAAATTTGATAAAAATATTTGTCCAAGAATATAGTCTACAATTTGAAAAGCATCCACGGTCACTTCCGACGTGTAATAGGCTTCTACGTTTGCAATTCGTATAGCTCTTTTTGTTTTTCAGCAATACCTTTAAAACCTAAGAATTCCATAGCAGCTACCATTTTCATTGGCTTATATTTCATATTAAGTAATTGAAAATAAAATTTACGGTATTTAAGATGTTATTCAAGTTTTGTTTGATAACCCTTTCGAATTCAAATTTAGCAAAGGGGCTCTTAAAGAACTTCGTTTGAAAAATATACATTGTTCTTTATTTTCCAATTATTTGTTTTAATTACTAATCTAAGGATTTTACAAAATTTTCGTCACAAAAAACTTGTAGTGTCTTGATCGATTATTATGTTTTTTTTTCCATGATTAAAATTTTACGAAAAATTAAAAATAAAAGCCAACATTTTAATAAGTATAAACAAAGTGTAACAGAAGTTATAGATAATTTTAAACATTAAAGAAATATCTTATAAAATTTTAAGATATTTCTTGTTTTAAGGAGAAAAAAAAATGGTAATGGATAAAAGCAACGCATTTGAAATTAATTGATAGTTTCATCTGTTTTTGCTTTGTACTTAAGCTTTTTAAAGCGCTTTGTGTTCAATTTACAGTAGATTTATATTACTTTTAATATTATTCTTTTAGGGTGCAGATATCATATTGTACCCCGAATACGGCTTATTTATGTATTCATCGGAGGAAACATTGGAAAAATACACGGAAAACATCCCAGACCCATCAAAAGAACGCGCCAATCCTTGCCAAGACGGCGCGAAATTCCATAACCGCCCGATCCTCCGCACACTCAGCTGCATAGCCAAGAACAACTCCATGTTCGTGGTCGCCAACGCTGGCGACAAACAGGACTGCCACGGTCAAGAAGGTTGCCCACCAGGGGGCGCTTTTCACTACAATACCAATGTGGTATTCGATAGAAGGGGAAACCTTATCCTCAAGTACCACAAGGAGCATCTGTTTTTCGAGGAGTTCATGGACTTGCCGAAAAAGCAGCAGGACCCGAGGTTCGAAACCGATTTCGGGACGTTCGCCACCTACATCTGCTTCGACATCGACTACGCCAGAATAGGTTTTACATTTTATATGTTAATAGTATTTTCACAAAATTGCAGATTGATGCGCAGCAAAAGAGAACGCATCCTTTTTGTAGAAATCAATTTTACTTTCTTCTGAATCACATAAGAAGTCACTTAATTAGAAAGGTTGCGCCCTCTGAAACATTTAAACTAACACTGATATATACAGGGTGAGATCGGTAATACAACACCCCTAATCTGAGCCCTCTATACAGCGAACTACTCAGAGTAATAACTCAGAATTTGGTAAGCATACTATTCAAGGCATGGGAAAACGGATTATGCAAAAAAATAGTTACCAATGTGTATTTTGTCTCTTTGTAGCATATTTTCCAGTTAACTCTATCGGAGTTTGTATGCTTACCAAATTTTGAGTCTTAACTCTGAGTAGTTCGCTGTATAGAGGGCTCTGAGTAGGGGTGTTGTATTACCAATCATCCTGTATAGTTAAACACTAAAATATGCATTCTTAACAATACCATTTCTTACATAGGTGAAGTGGGTCGAAAAGTGGATGCCGTCCTGTTCTCGACCATGTGGTTCGATGCTTTTCCGCAGTACGTCTCCGTCCAGTTCTGGCAGTCGTGGTCCATGGGCAACAATGTCACTCTTCTTGCTTCAAACATCAACAATCCGCGCTACTATTCTGTAGGCAGTGGAATGTTCCATCCACAAAAAGGTGATATAACATTTTCTTCTTCGTAATGTTTAAACTTTCTTTTTTTTTTAGTTCCAAAAATTCTAAGAAAATGAATAATGTAATTTATTGTCAAGGAAAAGATTCCTCCGTTAAGCATCACTTCCAACTTTCCGAACTAACTTCCCGATTTTCAAAATTCTTTTTATCAGAAACCTATATTTTATACTTTTTGTCAGTTTGTCATTTTTATAAGAATTTTATGAGAATATTTAAAGTAACAGAAAATTGGGCTGTTTTATTTCTTTCATAAATTCTTGTTTGCCGGATCGATGTCTTTCTTTTGTGTTTGTAGACATCATATAACTGACGCCCTGGCACTACATCAATCCATAATGAACCATGGTCTCTCTAACAATACGACACCCAAGTCGCCTGTCTCTCGCCTTCCAATTTTTGGTCTTAAAGGCCTTTATAGATCCTTCTCCACGTCATCCATCTGTGGCGGTTACCACACCTCACGTCCGGGTCACCACTGTAGCGGCCTCGGTAACCCACAGTCTACCAAAAGGATCCTCAAGGTAGAGATGAGTTATCTCGGCTTATATACTACTATTTCCGATGTTATTCAGGATACTGGTAGGAACGCAGAGGTAAATCTGCGCCCTCAAGCGAGTGGATGATTGATTGAGGTTGCGTGCGTGTGGTAACCGCCACACATCCACCTCTTTCTGGGTCTTCAACTTATTCTTTCTCCTTGACGCTGTCCCTTTAAAATCTATTTTGTGCCTCTGTCATCGTCCACTGGCATGTTCTTCCCACATGCCCAGCTATTGAATTCTCTTTGTCTTTATGGTAGATATCATTTGTAGAGTAATCATTTTTGTCTAATTTATTCTAGGTAATTCTAGACAGAGGTTTCATAATTCTAAATAAAGATAAAGGTGCTTCCACCTACGTTAATGATAATGACATCCACTTTAGAAGAAAGGATACTAAATCATGTTTTTTCAACTATTTTACAGGTGTCATCGCTTACACCCACTCCCCGGACGGAATATCCAAACTGGTCGTTGCCAATGTTCCTAGAAAAGGATTGGAAGGACACGTTCCAGCCAACGTGAGCATCACGGCAATCAACTCAACCGATGCCTGGCCCTACAAAGACGACGTGAAGAACCTACCTCTGGATTGCTCGAGCACGATCGTTGAAGACAAACCTGGAGTCTACAGATGTGTAGAAGGAAGACTGGAAGGCTACACGTTCGCCAAACTGAGCGATCCCAGCGGACATGTCGAGGCCTGCAACAACGGGATGTGCTGTTCTGTGGACTATTCCACCAGGGATGGCTTCGGCGATGAACACTTCTACCTTGGCGTCTTCAACGGCAGCTACAACGCGCTGGATACCTACTTCTTCTGCGAGGAAGACTGTGTTTTGGCGAGGTGCGATGAGAAGGTTGACACCGCATTTGGCGACATACCTTGTGGAGTGTTTCCAACCAAGTCTGCAGTTGCATTCAAGAGTGTGTTTCTGAGGGCCAATTTCACAACGGATATGGTGTATCCTCAAGTGCTTGGTAGTGGTATCAGACTTCTTCCAAACAGTGACTGGCATCACCATTCTGCGGGTTACTATCATCGTCAGCATGTGGTGCCATCTCCCGGTGATAAAATCAACGAAAGGCTGGAAGTAAGTTCTGTGCACTTCGAGAATGAACAGGGGAAGAGTTTGATTTCGGTTGGATTGAAAGGCAGATGCTTCGAAAGGGATCCCCCATTCAAGCGAATGTAAAAAAAAAACTTATACTGTCAGCAGCAATGTTATGCATAAACAATTTAATTTTTAGATTTAGTTACGTTTTCTTTTGTAGTGATCATTAGATAACGAATTTGCCTTATAATAAAGATATTAAGATTGTAGTGTTCATATCTTTGTTTATTAGCTTGTGAAATGAATCAAATTTTTCTGAAACCAAAATCATTAATATTCGCGGAAATTTAAAAAAAAATTACAATGGTGACAATTCTGCTATAAATTACTTTTATCATGGTGTTATGCTTAGAAACCCAGGACTGTCACCAAATTTTACCTAACGTATTTTTTTTAATGGTTATCTATTCCATGTCTTTACTAACCATTCTTCCAAATATTCAGCAATTCTGCTTCATTAGCTCTAGAAAAATGATGAGCGCTGTCAGTTTTATTATGGATAAAACAATACAGCAATATAAAATAAAACGATACATATAATGGGAATTTCATCTTAACACAAGCAACAAAATATCCTACTGTAAAAAAAAATATATTAATTTAAAAAATATTTTTGATTTATTAATACGTAACCGTAAATTAATAAAACCCTTTAAAAACTACCATTTTCAACCGTATTAAACTTCATAATTTAAATTACCTCTTTAACATCTCTTTAATATTACTTGTTGAAATCTTTAACATCCCAAAGGTGCCAGTCAGTCCTTTCTCCCAGAATCATCTTACCTCAGCATATATCTATCCATGACCTTTTCAGATTACATACATCACATTATATACATTTCTTTCTCATCACATACATTATGAATTCGTAACTTTGTTTTTCTGGGCCGGATTTCTAAATAGGCTAAGTAGGCTGTAGCCTAGAGCGGCGAATTTTTTGGGGCGGCAAATTTTATGACCCATTCAAGCAGCATTCGGCATAAAAATATTATAAGAAAGATACGAATATTTTTAAGAAAGAAAACAAATAATGTACATTAATGCGTAAACGGTAAATGTATATATAATACTAATATTTCGTAGCAAACATGGTAGCTGCGAGGGTAACTGCACCCCTCCTCCCGGATTTCGAAGTTGAAAGAAAAATAGTCGAACAGTTAAAAAAAATCGCCTATTTCGCTTTCGATCTTGCGTGTAAAGGTACATAGATGATTCTAATATGTGTATCTATTTTAAACAGCACATACCACCTTATTTTACAGCTAACCAGAATATTGTTGCAGGGGCGACAAATCAATCGTAGCCTACAAGAGGCAAATCTTTAAATCCGGCCCTGTAGTATGTATTGTAACTTTATTTACTGAGGTCACCCAATTCCGAATAATCAAGTACCAAGTGAATCTTTGTAAATGCACTATGCGAAATACAACAGAAAATTAAAGAAGCTAAACTCTTTTATATGCATTATATTTGTGCAACTTTATTTACAAATATTCCAAAAATACAAATGTATAAAAATAAAAATATTTCTATTCAGTACCACAATTTCAATTTGAATAATTAAATTGTGGCATAATCAAGTAAAACACATCGACATACGAATTAAGAAGGTTTTGATTACTTATCGATGCATTATTAAACGAAAATTAAATTAGTTAACAACCATCGATTGCTTACCTTGAAGGAAACGATAACATAAAGACCACCAGCATACAATTCGATAAACAGAAAAGTAAAATTGCTGCCAAGTCATATAATTGTGTGTTAAAATTTCTAAAAAATACATTTCAAGATCTATCAATTGATATTTCTCATAAGTCAATTAATACAAAAATTGGTTGAGCGAATTTATCACATGTGTAAAGATGACACGCAATGGAAACGTACATTTCGGATGATTCTTTATTTGTCATGCATAACTTTTATTCTTCATAATTATTGATAAAACTGACTTAAACCATGGAGTGAATTTGATGGTTTATAAAAGTGTTACCTTGTGTATATAAACTTCAAAGTAAAAGGTAATATAATCGCTGTGTCTATCAGTCAATTGCTCAGTATAAGAACTCTAACCATCAAGTCACAGAAAACAGTTTTATTCCACATTGTAGCAAAATATTAGTCTATATTTCATTCCAAATTTCTTTGAAAAATGTGACCGTCAAATAGTTTTTTAATATTTTTTTTATCAAACAGAAATAATTTTCTTTTTAATTTTAGATTTTTATTTAGAGTTTTATCATATGAATAATAAGTTCAGTCGTGTTTGAATATAAATATAAATGGTTAAATTGATTGAACTAATGTCATATCGTGCTACATAAATAAATTTAATTAAAAGGACTTCATAGAAGAAGTGAGACAGACTTGTCTACATCGTGATCGTTTATATAGGATTTCTAAATGTAAAAAAATAAGCGCTATTTTAATATTTACAATTAAGTACATTATTCAGACGTTTCTTCAAACGTTGTTTCTGCCTTTTGCCTCTTATATGGCGGGTCCTTATCAAAACACCGACCCTTCAAACCTAAAGAAGTCAACTGCTGTCCAGAAGAACTCTTGAAATCGATTAAAACCTCAGCTCCCAGTCTACTGTGCTGCCATTCGGAACGGGGTACTAGTCTCACACCACTGCTCATGACAGAAGGGAACACGAAATCAGTGGTAAAGTTGGCCTTCAACTGGACACTCCTGAAGACCGTCTGAGACCTCAGCGGGAAAGTTGAACACGCCGCGGTGCCCTGGGTGTCGCACCTCGTGAGTACGCAGTTCTCCTCCCACCAGAAATAGGTGTTGAAAGCGCTGTACGTGCCATTGAAGACGCCCAGGTAAAAGGTCTCATCCTTGAGACCATCGGTGGTGTAGTTCAGGGAACAGCACATGCCGTTGTTGCAAACTTCGACGAATCCTTCGGATTTGGTGAGTTGGACTGCTGTGTAAGTGACCATCTTTTCCTTCTGGCACTTGTAAGCGTCTGGGGTTTCTGGAACGAATTTGTTGGAACACGTCTGCGGGACGTCTTTTCCGTCATCTTTGAACTCCCACGTTTTTGTGTCTGTGATGGCGGTGATGCTCGACTTGATCGGTACCCCGCAAGCACCTTTTTTAGGAACAGTGGACACGACAAGCTTGGAAATGCCATCCGGGTTGAAAGTGTAGGCCAGGGCACCCTCTTGTCCGTGAAACACGCCGCTGCCGACAGCCGATTCTGATGGTTTCTGCCCGTTTGCGGCCAGCAATGTGACTCCGTTGCCCAGTGCCCATGCCTGCCAGTACTGGACAGACACCAGTTGGGGTGGTGCATCCACCCACATGGTGGGGAACATGACCCCCTCGATTTCGCCCCACCTGGCCACTTCGCTCATCCTGGAAAACATACTGTCAAAGCAAACAAAAGTCGCAAAGGTCCCGAAATCAGTGCTAAAGACGGGCGTCTGCTTTTCGGTGGGGATATCCATGCCTCGCTCGAAGAAGAGATGTTCTTTGTGGTATCGAACCAGAAGTTCTCCGTTTCTGTCGAAGACCGCGTTGGTGTTGTAGTGGAAGACGCCATCTGGTGGACACTCGGACTGACCCGTGCAGTTTTGGATGTCTCCCAGGTTGCCGACGACCACCATGGAGCTGTTCTTCGCGATGCAGCTCAGTCTGTGGAGGATAGGTCGTTGTGAGTAGATCTCGGACTGTTCGCAAGGGTTAGTGCGAATTTTCGTTGGGTCGGGGACAGTCTCCAGGAAAGGTTTCAGTTGCTGTCTGCTTCCTGGTGGTATGATGCCATATTCTGAAAAGACTATCACATCAGCCCCCTAGAAAATAACAGATAAAGTAAGAAAGAAAGTTAAAGTAATAAATGTAGTTAAGTTGCGATTTTTTTGTTGACCACTGAAAATCAATAAATTAAGAAGTCAATCGAAAAAAAATAATAAATGGGGAATCAATACAATGACAAATCATGAAGTTATCAGAATTGGATATGTTAATGAATTTTTTAATTCAATACATAGGGTTGTTTGTTGCAATTTATTGGTCCGCGGAGATTTTTAAAAAAAAGGTATAACCTAGCAACTCACCTTTCCTTTTTATCTGTTGTCCCGTATCGAAAAAACGTTGGAAAACGTTTTCTTTTAAGAATAAATTTATTTAAAAAATTTCAATATTTTATATTTACCACAAAATTTAAGTAAAGACTAAATAATATTTATCCCCCCAAAAAAACTTTGGAAAAGTAAAAAAACGCCAATCTAAAAAAATATAATATATAATTTGCCTTTTGAAAAAAATACCTGATGCATTTGTTTTATAACAAAAAACAAGTTATTATGAAACTAGTAGTTAAAAAAGCTGTGATATATAAGAATGCCAATCTCTTACTTAAAACTTATTGGCAAACCGATCCCTTTGAACAAATTTACAGTTAACTGTTAAACGATATGGTGGTAAAAAGTATTAAGGTTATGTTTTGCTATACCAAAAACATGGAGAGAGAAAATAGCAAATTTATTATAGTTCGTGACATACTTATCTTTCAACGTTCATGCCTTTCTGTTGATCGATCTCTGAAATACATATGCTACCTATGGTGCTAATTTATGTTACGCTCCCATAAAAAAAATTTAAAAAATTAAAATTGTTATTAAATATAGATGGAACGAATAAAACATCAATTTTGCCATGCGAAAATGAGATTTCTGCTTAAGTTTATTGAAATAACTAATACATAAGACAAATGAATACCATTGAAAAAAATTTGTAGGACAAATTAAGTTACACTTAAAACGAATTTGAAATACTTAATGTTAGCGTTTTTACTCGGAAATGAATGGGTTAATGGTAGTCGAAAAAGGTCTTTAATGGGTTAATATTATTGTAATTCCTTAACTTAAGGGAGAATGGGCACGCTGGACCGCGGGTCTCCAAACTCAAGTGCCTCAGTGTTAATCCAATGGCGAAAAAACTATTTTCTCTGCCACATTTCTCCGGCTGTATTGAATATTTTTACAAACGTTTTTTTTAAATAATAAATGTAGATAACTTACAAGTCTCTATCTTCCAGTTTTTTGAAATTGCTTCGAATATTTTGAGTAAAATTATTTATTGAAAATTAAAAAAAATATTTGAACCAATTTCAAAAAGTGGGAAGGTCGGGACCTGTAAGTCAGCTACATTTATTACATAAAAAAGTCAACTTGTAAATATATTCAATACAGCCGGAGAAATGTGGCAGAGAAAATATTTTTTCGCCATAGGATTAACACTGAAGCACTTTGCTTTGGATACCCCCGGTCCAGAGCGCCCATTCCCCCTTAATGGGATATTTTCTAAAAATTTAGCAACTTTTTGAAATTTGATATTTAAAACTGTCAAAAACAAATTTAAAACTGTCATTTTAATCTGTAATAGTTCATATGCGATGGACATACCTTTGCTTTTGCTATTTCGGCCGCTCGAGAGTAGAGCCTCAAATTTGTGTCGATCACAACGTCTGGTGGATCGGATCTGGAACCGAATCGGTTGCTCTCGAAAACTGCGGCGGTGTAGAAATGCTTCGTCGCTTCAGTCCCTGCAATGCATAGAAGAGCTACACCAACGACTACTGTAGTCGCGGACCACATCGTGTATCTGAAGAGAGATAAATTATTTAAATATTATTATGGTACCGTGTTTTAAGAGCAAGGAAAAGTACCATTCCAAAATTTACTAAACTTCTGTGCATTAAGATATACAAGTAATGCATGACCGTGTGACCAAAGAGAACCTTTTTGTAAAATTAATAGTTGCAACTAGTATGAAAAGTAAGGCTTTTTTAAACAAGTGAAATAAATTCACGAGTTTAAAATAGGCTATTTTCAACGTGCTGCCATACACTATTTTTATAATAACGTGCAAAAGAAGTATTTATTAAATTGGCATTTATTGATTGGCTTATTAATTATTTTATTATCACGTTCAAATGATTTGAAGATGATTATTTATATTAATGACTAGCAAATAAATACCCGTACTTTGCACGGACTAAAAAAAGTTTTAATTTGATTGATTTCGTTAAAAGCATCACTTTTGCCACGATTATTGATTTGAAAAAGTTAGTTTTTTTGCACGATATTATAAAAATTTAAATATTTACAAATGAAATACAGTGGAATCCCGTTAACGCGAACTCGAAGGGAACATCGAAACATTTCGTTAACCGAATTTCATGTCACAGTCGGGAATTTTTTTGTCACATTGAGCCACAGAATAGTTTTAAAAAATAACATCTAAAAATTTAGGTTAGGTTGAAAAATCGTTGCACTAGAGCTACATGAGAGCTATTAGGGACGGACGTGGTATTTCTGAACCACAGTCAAGTGACGAGCCGACACCTGAGTAGGTACACAACGCATATCTTAAAGGTGACATCATAAGCGACGTCAAGACCTTGAAGCATATTTAACGTGTACTTCTTCTACATGGGATGTGTTTCGCCTGACATTCTTTGGCTGCCGTTTATAGATTGGTAGTTATTTTCACAATGCCCAGACCCCAACCTTTTGCATGCAAGGCGAACACCTTAACCAACTGGGATTCCCAGACCCGGGTCGTGTGAAAAAAATTATGCCTTGCCATATATATTTTATAAATTTCTTAAATATTTATACAAGAACGCACAAGAAATAAATTAATACCGTATTGAACAGTCCAAGAAATTCATATCTGAATATGTGTTCACTTTTAGTATAATTTTGAGTGTGTGTTTATGCAAATCTTAAGAAAGGGTATTTTTGTTTAAATCACCCATTTGCAGAGAGAAGTATCACAGAGGATAATATTGAAAACATTTAAAACCAAAAACTTACCTTGATTAGGGTTGAAAAATAAACGTCATAACGTTATTCAAGTGCATTGAAGAATTACGAAAGATATTTTTGAAAGTAGATGTTTTACATACAGAGAAATCGACTAATTCGGTTTTTAGAATTGATTTCAATTGAGTTTAGTGAGAATTGTTGTGAGATGTCTTCTCAGAAAAAGAAGTTTAGTACAAAAGGGTCCAAAAGTCACCGGTCTCAAAAGTTGCGTATCGTTATTCAGCACAACGATACGCAACTTTTGAGACCGGTTTGAAGTTGATACTCGAAAATTTGGTTTTTTCGGACCACCCTAATATACACTGCTCAAAACAATTAGGAGAGCTCTTCAGCGTACTTTTGTTAATCCTTTCAATTTTAACTTTTTATTTTTTATTCTAAAAATCTAAAAATTTGTGAAATAGATACATTATGCATGCAGAATGAAATGGTAAAAAACAGGGGAGAATTCTTAACATTTTAACTAAAATTTAAGGGAAAAAATTGGAATCATAATTACTTAGTGGGAAATAATAAACTTAGTAGGAAAAAAATCGCAAGCTGATGATTCCAAATGGAATCATTTGGGATGAAAGGGTTTAAACCCCTAATTGTTTTGAGTATAACACTGTTAAATACACTGTTTTATACACTGTTAAAAAAAACCTGAAATTTCAGGAGACAAATTACTGATTTTAACGGAACTTTCCCGTAACGACTGAAAACGGTTTTTTTCCTTCTGAAAACGGGTTATTCCTTCTAAAAACGGAAAATGTCCGTAAACCACGTGCGAAGAGATGAAAACGGAATTTTCCCGTTTTTAGAGCTGCCATACTTGTATTACCCTATTGTAGAATTGGCGATAATGCACTAAGAATACACACATCGAAACTCGAACATCAAATACCTGTATTACCAGGCCCGTCAGTGGCCGAGTGGTTAGGGCATCAGCCTAGAGATTCAACCTTCTCAGGAGTGCGGGGGTTCAAATCCCACATACTGCCAGTCATCCTATAAATCGGATATGTGCTGGAAATAGTAGAAAAATCCTCAATTCGCGGATGGGCCCGAGTACACTGAAACAGACGTGCTCGTTAAATCTGTGGAGTCCCGACGTCGTTAGCGTACGATGTCGCTCGAAGTTCCGTTGGGTGCCCCGCTCAGGTGTCGACCTCGTGACTTGACCAGGGTTCTAAATTACGAGGCGTTATTGGCTGTGTCAAAGCTCCTAAAGGAGGCTAGAAATAGGCAGCCGGAAACGATTACCTTACCTTACCTGTATTACCTGTACGGGGAAATGCAAAATGGAAAATTTTAACAACGGAGAAATAAGAAACCGAACTTCTGTAAATACACGGGAAAATACTTAACGAAACGGGAAAGTCCCGGCAACTCTGCTGCCGGTACTTTTCCCGTTAATTTCAGTATTTTTTTTACAGTGTATAATAATCAGCAATTGGCAAAATACTTGAAAAGACATAATAAAAGGTAGATATTATAAAAGAGTTCCTATTGATTTCGAGGCGACTTTCAGTTGATGGTAGCGGACAAAATCAACAACGTTCTTCAATTCATTAATCCATTAATTACTTTGTAAACAACATCACCTTTTGTTCCAAATAAAAACGATGATTTTAAGTGTTTGAAATTCGTTTATCGTATAACTTTGTCCCGCATAAATTCTAATATTTTGTTTATTTAGATAAAGTTAAGGGGACAGGGAACACGACGACGCTTCAAAACATCAAATTTTCATTTTAACTTTCAATCACTAAAATTAATATTTACGAAAAATTCTATATATGTAATACGCATGTGAATATGGGGTTGGAGTTCGCAAATTTGGTAGTTCATTTCAATATAACTTTGTATCCAGCTTCATATGTCATTATTTTAAAACACCGATTTTTAGCTTTTAGGTACACTATCCAGCACAACTATTGCGTGTATCTGAAAATATTTTTTATAGAAATAAAAAAAGTCCATTCAACGCAATGAACCTCAAGTTTGGCGATAAAACATTCATAATTTTAAATTATTAACCTAAATAGAAAATTTGCGCATTTCTTAAATCAGAAAAATCGTCTTATTTTTACTCACTTAATATTTTTTTGGAATATTTTTGGTTCACTGTGTTAAATAGACATGTATACGACATCACAAAAAATTTCAACCCTTCTAGTAAAATAGAAAAAGAGAAAAGTGTACCTTAAGGCTGAAAATTGGTGTTTTGGAATAATGACATTTAAAGCTGGCAACAAAGTTATATTGAAATTTACTACCAAATTTGCAAACTCCAGCCCCATATTCAAATGTGTAAGTTTTTATGTAAAGGTACGATTCAGTAACTAAAGTTTAAATGAAAATTTGATATTTTTTGATTGGTCGTTTTGTTCCCTGTTACCTTAAGTAGAAAGCTCCTTTTCGTGTGAAAAATTTTCTTGCCCCTCGTCGTTAATGAATGCATTTATTATTCTTTATTATTTAGTTATATATTTCGGATAATTAGACCTATTACACATAGCCAATTTTAAAAAGAAACAGATATGAATATTCTTGACAAAAGCAAGATGCAATATCACACATTGCTACCGAGCGTTAGCGCTCTTATATAAAACTAATTTAGCAATGCTATAATAAAATTAATGTTCATTTTATTAATTTTAGAAATGTAATTAAAAAATATCAACTTACAGTTTAACTTGACAACCCAAAGTGTTTTTTAACGCATCAAATTAATTGTACACGAACACTAATGACATAGGAATCTATTGGTGTATGTACAACTATAATCATGTTTTAGTTTCACTTATCTGAACTTTAGTCCAAAGCTATCTTATGCACAATACTAAAATGTCTATCAACGTTGATAGGAGAGAGAGGGGCACTCCGATCTCCAATGTGATAACAGGGACATTAAAAACATCTATTTCTATATTTTAATTGTTGTTTGGAAATGTTTCTATTTTTAATACATGGAAATGTTTATTTTTCAGTAATTATTGGAAACGTCTTTTCTTTAACTATTGAAAATATATTTTCATTACTTAACTATTGAAAATATATTTTCATTACTTAACTATTGAAAATATATTTTCATTACTTAACTATTGAAAATATATTTTCATTACTTAACTATGGGAAATGTTTATATTTTTATTAACTATTGAAATTGTTTCTTGTTTCAGTAACTATGGTGTATTTTTCTAATTCTCACTTGTAATTGGAAATGTTTAAACTTTTATATAGATTGATCATTTATGTTTTTCTATTTTCAATAACTCTTAGAAAGGTTTTTTTTTTGTTCATTAACTATGGTAAATTTTTCCCACTTTCATTAGCAATTAGAAATGTTTCTATTTTAATTAAGCCTGGTAAATGTTTTTGTCTTCATTTACTATTGGAAATGTTTATATTCCCATTAACTTTTGGAAACATGCCATGCCAAAGATTTTACGAAGTGTGTGGTCTCTCAGTAAAAAAAAAAACTTTTTTTTCTTAAATTAACCTTTTTTACAGATTAGGTAAATATCCAATGTTGCATGTCATTTGAACAATAGGATAGATATTCTTAGTAACTCTTTCAGTAACAACTTTTTATTTTTTATTCTAAAATTTGTGAAATAGACTCATTATGCATCCAGAACGAAAGGGTAAAACAAATCTTAACTTTTTAACTACAATTTGAGGGGAAAAAATTGGAATTATAGCTTTTGAATAGATTATAAAAAATTTCGAAACTTATTTGTTAAAAAAAATAAACAATTCTTAAGCATTTAAAAATGCAAGCATGAAGTATTTTGGGGCCAATTTATTCGATAAAATTGTTTCAGAATAAATTTTATTTTACCATGTTTTTCATATAACTAAAACAAACATTATTTAATTCTTCAAAAGACATGATTCTTCCATCTAACGATACAAAAAGAAATTATAACTTTATAGAAAAAGTTACGGAGGATTCAATAAAATTTATTTGAAATAAGTGCAAGTTTAACTTAGTGCGATTTCGCAAAATGATGTTTCCAAACAAATGGAATCATTGGAAGTGAAAGGGTTAATATAAGGAAAAAATTAAATTTTAAAAATGAAACATCGAAAATAAAATTTTATGTCATCCCTGATAACATCATAACAATAAATGGAGTTGCTCATAAACTATAAAATAAGCAGTCTTAAAAAAATCTCAACTTAAAATAAAAAAAAAACTTAAATAATTGGGAAAATGTGGAGAAGTGTATGGGTAAAAATTTTCTAAAAATCAAGTTATTATCATATATTGCAAGATAACTTGCAAATGAAACAAGAAAACAAACATACATATACCTGTTTAATAAAAAGTATTTCTAATGTATTTCTTTACTATTGCCTTTAAAAAAACACTATCACAAATTTAGTTCAATTTATTTTATTTACTTGGTTAAAAAGTTTAATTAATAGCACATAAATATTAAATAATGATTTGATAATTTTTTATGCACCAATAAAATTTAATTTTCAAACTAATGTTTATTGATATAGTGAAATAACAAAGAAATATTGACTTTTTTCATAGTTTTTTTGACATGGTGTGGAATACTTGATTATTGGAGACTGGGGAGCCTTGGCCATAGTTTCAGAATTTTATTTTTATATATTTCATTTGTACACTAAAAATTTCATATGATAGCACATATTAAAAGAAATTTTATTGGCAACAAGTATATAATAGTGATAATATAAATAATGCATTTTTTCTTTTTTAAATATATTGTTTTTTTAAAAACTTAGAAACTTGGCCAAGTCTCCCTTATTAAGGGAGACTTACTCCCTTATTAAGGGAGACTTACTCCCTTATTAAGGGAGACTTAAGTTCTTATTAACCTTTATTTTAAATATTTCTTAGTTGCAAAGTAGAAGGCATAAATGAACATTATAAATACAATCAGGTCTGACTCATTAACCAAAACATCACTTATTAAAAATGGATGACTTACTAAATAACGAATTGAAAAGTCGCTAAACGAACTTTGGAAACTATGCGCAGTCAGCATCCATGTAAGTTTGTTGATTTTTTTTAACAGTATGCAGCTTAAACCACTTTCATCATAAAATGAAAAAACTCTATTGTTAATATCCCATCAACTTGCTTGATATTTTTGATAAGAATTAAGTAGATTTATGCAAAAGCACTGCTAAACTAAAGGCCAAACCTACACAGGACAACCAACAATTTCAACACAACACACTGTCTTGTTTATGTTTATTTTATCAAACTTCTTTCTGGTTTGTAAAAACGCATATGATTTAACATCACCAATGGCTGCTTGCTATCAAGAACCCATGAATCTACTTGATAATTTAAAAAAATACTTAAATTGAATTTTTTTAAATAAATAATATTTCTTTGATATTTATTAAATTATATTTTAAGCAAATTAATAAATATATTTCTTTCTAATAGTTTGATTTGGCAACAAGTGTAAAACATAGTTCTAAACCAGAAAACCGCTCCCGGCCACCGCGCATTTTATTTTGACAATAAAAAACAAATATATATTTTATAATTTTGAAAATTGGATAGGTAACATTTTAATTGGTTATTTTTTTTTATCTTTTTGAACAAAATGACTTCTATTTGCTTGAGCGACGAATCTGGGAAAGGTCAGAAGAATGTCTGTTGTCATCTTCTACCTTGCAAAATCGACTATAATGGACCTACTCGAGTTTCAGATTACTTCACTCCTTATATAAGAGGAACTGATGATCACTTACAGTGCTCTTTGAGGTAAAGTTTGTGTCAATTTTTTTTCCCAAAATATAGACAAATTTAGGTTAAAGTATAACATTGACGCCCGGGTAAACTTGGCGTCAGCCAAGTCTGTTGCCATCCTGAAATGACAACAAATACTTACCAAATATATTGCTGAGACCGAAAATATACAACAAAAAGACCCGGGAAAAGTGAAAAATCTCATTAACTAATACTAGGGCATTTACGATCTAAGCGATCTTTAACAAAAATAATCGGAATTTAACAGTTTGTTTCACGATCAACAATGTAAAAAAATAGAATCGTAACACGTTCTAAACATTGTATGATTATTAGGTACTGCTAGCGTATTCAGGCCGGTCTCGGTTTGGCGGCTTAACTTTTGCAGCCAAGTAGCGGAAACATACTTAATTTGGTAAACATTCCAGTTCAACTCAGTAGATGTTTACATCAATCTTGTTGCCAAATATCAAAAACTAATTTATTTTTGAGTTTGTTTGTTTGAAAATACAGTAATATAAAAAAAATAGTCGATAAAAACTATAGAACTCTTTGCGTGAAATGGGTTTATTTTGAAATTTCGGGTTTTTGTGCGTATGTGAGTATTTGTTCGAAATGCAACGTGGGTAAGGTTTGGTTTTATAAAATGTACTAAAATCTATAGAGTGGTTTAAGGCTTATGATGTATTTCAGTGTTTGGTTTGCTTTTTGACAAACGCTTTATCGAAACTACCAAATGTTAATTTTGTCGTTCTTATCTGTCCGATGTTTCATAATAGTTTTTTTTATGAATTTTTTAATAGTTTTTGATGAATTTTTAAATTGAAAGTTATTATCTTATCTTATTAGAGTAATGATGTAACGAAATATACATAATTAAATTCCTTTTTTTAAACATAGGATTTTTTTATTAATAAGTTTTTTTGTATATATTATTTTGTATTATTTTATTATTGAATGAATAATATTCGATTTTTTTTTATTTCAGTGTTGGATTTCCTTTTTTATTATCAATGATATATTTGGATTTTAATCGGCCTACGGCCGATTATAATTCAAATATATCATTGATAATCGGCCGTAGGCCGATTATAATACTAAGATTTCATTGGTGTTGTATATTAGTGTACATTTCATTAATGATCAAAATCCCTCAAATTAATAACTTAATTAATAACTTACTAACAACTTTGGATTACAAGTAATTAAATAAATTATAATCCAAACGTAGTTTCACATGTCTAGTTGCAACAATCGACCCCAGCGGTTTTTTTAAGTATATCACGGCTCGAGTGGCCACAATCGACGGCCCGGAGGATTGCCGAGTAGCCACAATCGACGGCCCGGAGGGGGTACCAGCTGCTTTTTTTAAGGATATAACGGCTCGAGTGGCCATTATCGACGGCCCGGAGAATTGCCGAGTAGCCACAATCGACGGCCCGGAGAATTGCCGAGTAGCCACAATCGACGGCCCGGAGGGGGTACCAGCGGTTTTTTTAAGGATATTACGGCTCGAGTGGCCACAATCAACGGCCTGGAGGATTGCCAAGTAGCCACAATCGACGGCCCGGAGGGGGTACCAGCGTTTTTTTTAAGTATATCACGGCTCGAGTGGCCACAATCGACGGCCCGGAGGGGGTACCAGCGGTTTTTTTTTAAGGATATCACGGCCCGAGTGGCCACAATCGACGGGCCGGAGGATTGCCGAGTAGCCACAATCGACGGCCCGGAGGGGGAACCAGCAGTTTTTTTAAGGATATCACGGCTCGAGTGGCCACAATCGACGGCCCGGAGGATTGCCGAGTAGCCACAATCGACGGCCCGGAGGGGGTACCAGCATATTTTTTTAAGTGCCACGGGCCGAGTTCAGTGTTGGGCATTCAATTAATCAATTGCCCCGACCGACAGGTGTTGGTCGGTCGGGTAGTTGGTCTTTGTCAGGATGTCAGTCTTTGTCGATTGGTCGGATCGTCGGTCTTGGTCGGGCTGTCGGTCTTGGTCGGGTGGTCGGTCTTTGTCGGGTCGTCGGCCTTTGTCGGGTGGTCGGCCTTTGTCGGGTGGTCGGCCTTTCGTGGTCGGCTTGTCGGTGGTCGGTCTTGGTCAGGTGGTCGTTCTTTGTCGGGTCGTCGGAGTTAACATTAGTTAATTGTTTACTACTGCAATTAACAATTCATTTCCACAATTACAATTGATTAATTGTTAATCGCTGTTTTCCACAATTACAATTGATTAATTGTTAATTGCAGTAGTAACAATTAACAATTAAATTGTTAATCATTAATTGCTTTAACAATTAAAATTTGACCAACACTGGCCGAGTTTCTAAATTCGATTGTCAAAGAATTTTCGAGTTTCACAACACGCGGCGCAGATGGGATAATTTCGTAAACGTATATGTTATATTGCTTACAACATTTTACGTTTCAACAATTAAAACATTATTGGGCTTTCAAGACATGTTAAAAACAAAAAAAAAATCATATGACCGACACCACTCCGTGAGCAGAAGCAACGAATTCGAGAAATGCAACTGAAAGATTACGTCACGTAAAAAAAAGCCATACCACAATGACAGGAATAAGCCCGCATCTGGAAAAGCAATAAACCAGCTACGAAACAAAAACAAACAAGTAACCACCATGTAACCACAAGCCCATAAAATATATGTCTACCAACCAACCTACGAGCTGCGTAATTATTATTCTAAATTAACTAATCTTAATAAATTTTCAACGTTTTGAAACAAATATTGATGTTAAAAATTAAAATAAACATTTTTCCGAAGTGAATTTACTGATGCCGTACCGAAATTAATAAAAATATTTCGTAAAATACTACTAACTGTAGCAACCCTGTGTTTACTTTTTCACGAACGCCAAAAGTCGCCAAATAGCATTCCGGCCTAAATACGCTAGGTGTTCCGATTATTATTTTAAATAATATTTATGCGATTTAAGTAAGAATTAAAGAAAAAAAATGTGCACGTTTTACGTTTACGATTAACTAATCTAGTAGGAAAATATTTTCTAAAGCTAAAAAGATTTTTCAAACAGTACTGAAAAAAGAATAAAATAGCACTAAAAAATGTTATTTTAAAAATAAAACATGTTTTACATACCATGAAAAATAAGAAAATCCGATCCTACCACGATAACACAATAAAAAACGTGGATCATAATACGGCAAGTGCCAAAATAAATAATGAAAAATAATCATTTTAAATAGTTAAACATTGAATTAAAAATCGATCTGCATGGAAAATATTTACTTTTAAATAAAAACAATTAAGATTTAAAAAGATTAGAAAATAAAGATTTAGATTCACATGCACCGTTTCGCCGTCGCGAATAGAGTCGAGAAAAAAATAAAACAACATGCATGGTTGCCGAACTTCGGATTTCAGGTTTTTTGGCAAAAAAATGATTGAGAAGGTTGCTAAATATGGCGAATTTCGCGATTTGGCGATTTTGCCAAATTTTCGTCGCCTAGGGTTGCCGTAAAATGGAATTTGGCGGGGCTGCCAGATTGGCGACTTTACTGCTGGGCGTCAATGTGTACTTCAGCCCAAATTTATACTTATTTATCCCTAAGTTTGTACAAGCTATTTTGGTGGTAGCAATCAACCATTAAATGTTTAAGTGCATAGCTTTTGAGAGTTTTGATAATTTCGGTTATTAAGAAAGTCCAGTATTCAACACCAACAGGATCTTTAATTAAAGTTGAAAAGATTTACATTTTTTACAACGACATCACTCTGCGACTTCTCAATCACTAGACAAAAAAGGAAAAGACAAAAACGAAAGAGTTCTAATTCAAAATTAACAGTCAAGGTTTTTGTTTTGGTTGGTGGTGGCTCCACAGTAGCTGCCCCAGCAAGGGTTTGGTTGGTGGTGGCTCCACAGTAGCTGCCACACTCTCTTTATTATTTGAGGATGTGGTTCTGTCTGCGTCTAAATGGGATTTTTCTATAGTTGTAGTGAATTTAAAATCAAAATGATGGTTGTACTTCCAAAAATTTTTTGCTATTGCGTACTAGTTTAGCTCACGACATAACTGTGATATAAAAAATGTTGTTTTTGATTCATTCATCGTTTTTTATGACCTGAAGACGGACTTTCCCCTTACTGATTGCTAGTTTTCTTCTATACTACTATTTTTTTATAAGCTAAATATGATGATGTTCACAGTTTACCTAAAATCTGTAAAATAAATAAAATCACCACATCATATTCTTCCAAGCAGTTAAAATGTTTCATCTTCCATTGTTAACAATAAATTTAATAATAATAATATATAATGGCCGGTTTCAATTTGGCAATTCGCATTACGTTGCCAAGCAACGAAAATTCCCAAAAGTGGAAAGCATTTTACTTGATATTTCATATAACTCCATAGGTATAGCAACCCTCAGTTAAATTTTCTAGCTCACCAAATATCGCCAATGAACAGACTGGCCATTGTATCAAAGCTGAACCCTATACTGCTGTGGGCATGTAAACTGCAGTATCCAGAAGAATGACTTCGACCATTGTTGTAAGAGCTCAATAACTTTAATGTACAAGAAAGTATACTAAATGACTATTTCAGGGGGAAAATTATTCAATTCATTGTAGTTTGCTTGCAAACTGCAGTATAATGAACTATTTCATTTTCTCCTTTTAGGGGACGACCCTTATGTGGTCAAAAGGTCAAGGTACCAAACGACTATATTGGAGTCATTCTCAAAGACAACAAGAATGTCTCGCTCTCAGAAGGAGAAAAAGACCTCAAAGCTGTCGCAACTTTCGACGAATTCACAGCTTGGAACTGGGACCTAGTTCCATCAGCCAACGACAAGTTGGTGAGGGCTCTAGAGTGGATCGAAGTGGCGAATGCACTGCACTCACCGGTTAGTGAACATGCCTCTGTGGAAAAGGAAGCCAAGTCACAAGTGAAACGGAAGCTGAGTGATACGGATTGTTAGTTGGTTTCAGGATTCGAATACTCCTTGAAAATCCCCTTAAAATTGAAAATGGTTTTGGGGGCCCCCTAAATTTTCTCTAAACTACTAAAAAAACCACTATTTTAAAAAAAGGCCTTACAAATGAAAGCTCGACTCATTTTTGTGTGTTGTATTTGTTGACAAAGCTGTAAAGCTCTACCTTAGTCCAACCTAAAATGTTATTTTGCGGTGTAACCAACCTTTGAAATTTAATCAAGTTATTTTCTAATTATGGATTATGAATGATGCATCTGTAACAATGTCTGCAAACAATGAAACTAACAACAAAAATGACTGTCTCTGTAAACAATGTATAATTCAAGGACACATCTTGGAACTGGGACCTAGTTTCTTCAGCCAACGACAAGTTGGTGAGGGCTTTAGAGTGGGTTAAAGTGGCGAATGCACTGCACTCACCGGTTAGTGAACATGCCTCGATGGGAAAAGGAGGCAATGAAATGGAAGCTTAGTGATGTGGATTGTTAGTTGTATCTAGGGTTGCCATGCACATTAAAAATTCCTTAAATTTGAAATGGTGTTAAGGGCCCCCTAAATTTTCTCTAAACTACTTAAAAACCACTAATTTAAAAAAAAGGCCTTACAAATTAAAGCTCGACTCATTTTTGTGTGTTGTATTTGTTGACTTTTCCTTAAGAGAGTCCAACCTAAAATGTTAGTTTGCGGTGTAACCCTAAGCCCCTAAAGCCCCTATTTTTTTTCTAAACTACCAAAAAGGCCTTACCAATTCAATGTACTCTCACTATTTTTAAGCCGAAATATAACGATTTTGCCAGCCAAACAGAAGCTGTGTGTTACAAATTGTTAGCTGAGTTCAGGGCTCTCATACCCCTTAAAAATTCCCTAAATTTGTAAATTTCTGGGCCCCAAAACAGCCCCCAAGTTTTCTTTAAACAATCAAAAAGGCTCTTATTTTCCCAGAATGGCCTTACCAATTCAAAGTTCAACTTTTTTTCTTGTATTTGTTGACAAAGGGGTAAAACACTACCCTAGTCCTACCTAAAATGTGATTTTATGGTGTAACCAACCTCTGAGGTTTATAAGTAAATAATAAATTAGGTTATTTTCTAATTGTGTACTGCGAATGTTTCTGTATCTAAATTTTTTCTGTGGTGTTGGCTATATGTCACAATACGAAGTTATCAGCGGGTCCTGGGTTCTAATCCGGCCACGTCCTATAGACAGATATTTGTTGGCAAAAGCAAAAAACATCAACTTAATTACCGGGTTCCACGAATACATTGGGACAGACGTGCTTGTTAAATCTGATGGAGTCCAAAGTCCCGACGACATTGGCTTACAATGCTGAGTATGCCAGTCGTTCGAAGTCTAGTTGAGTGCCAGCTCAGTTGTCGACCTCATCACTTGACTGCTGTTCTAAATAACGAGGCACAATTTTGCTGTGTTAAAGCTCCTTGGAGGCTAGAAATAGACAGCCAGAAGCTTTAAACTTTACCTAACTATGCAATTTAAATGTAGGCATGTTCTTTATGGTCACCGAGTAAAAAAACTGAATATATTCTGGATTTTCCTTTTTGCTCTTCTTTTTAAATTGTGGCAGTCAACGTCTTGAAACTTACAAAAAATCTTTTAATACATTAGTTCTGTAAATCCTGCTCAAAAAATTATTATTTGATACATTATATGTTGTGTTTTTCAATACAATTTGTCTTAAAAATCCATTTTCACTGATGTCGAGAGAGATATTATTTTATTAAAAATAGACTATTTTTAATTTAGAAAACACTTATTTATATTTTAATTAAACTTGTTATATTTTACTACCTTGTTTAATTTTATCAGAGCTGGGCCGTTACTTGTTTAAATGTAACTCGTTACAATTACAATTACTTTTCATAAAAAATAACTAATTACCTGTAAAATTATTAATTTCCAAAAGTAACAAATTACAATTATTTTTAAGATTACTTTTTACGACAAAATTTCATATTTACAAATGTTTCGAAAAATAAGTATAAATGACTAAATGAATTTTTTTAAAATAAACTTTATTATACAGTTATCAGAAAATCTACTTGTTGTGGTAAAACAACAGCTGCATCTCAAAATTTTAGTCGCTTACACAGCTACGATTGAGTCGTAGACACAAACCACTCTAAATTGGTGGAAATTTCTCTAGTTTTGACATTATCAAAAAATCCTCATCACTGCTAGATGAGTGTTCATAATCACTGCAATCAGTAGGGAACGTTTTATTTTTGTAGGAACAATATTTCTCCTCTAAGCAAAGAGTAGATGAAAGTTTTTTTATTTCGTTTTTTTGTTTTGGACATTTATTATAGTGTTATTGATAAAATTAATGAAAGTAACGCGTTACTGTAACAAAGATTAATTTTTCGAAAATTATGTAACGAATTACCTGTAAAACTACTGGGTTCTCAAATGCAACGAATTACCTATAAGATTACTGTAAAAAGTAATTATTACAAGTAACGAGTTACTTGTAACGCGTTCCCGCCCAGGCCTGAATTTTATGCCAAACATTTGGAGTTTGTAAACTACTTAATTACCTTAATTTACAACCATTCAATTATAAGCTTATTATAACAGGGCCGTCTCGAATGAGTTCGCTACACGCTCACTCTATTATCTATGTTTTAACCGGGCCTGCTCCTTCTCCGCAAAAACGACTGTGACGTCACAAATTGGAGCTGAATGCTTGAATGGCAAAGAGATCGAAAGTAAATAAACGCATGATTGTCGATTCATAAATTGACGCTTCGGCATAACTTGTATTTTCCAAATTATTATTTCTTGATTAATAAGAACATTCTAGAACTTTCTAGTTTATGCTACATTAATAAGAACATTCTAGAGCTTTCTAGTTTATGTCATTCCGTGCATATAAAAACCCATAGTTCGGGGTCAGTTCTGTTATTTGGATCTTAGATGTAGATTGTAGAGCAACACATAGTTTCCTGATTTCAACTCGACAGTATTTTGATATTTCAAGCTGAAATAACATAGCTTTACAAGTAAGTACAATTATTTTGTTTCTTGTAATTAAAACATAGTCAAAACTTATTTACCACATGCATGGTATTTGAATTCTTAAACATAAACATGTTGTGTTTTTTTTAAAACAGATCGTGCTTTTTCTACTTATTTAAACAATAAAATATGGATAACTTATCTAAATTAAGTATCTCAGCAGTCCTAAATTATTTTGTTTGGCTCAATATAATTTTAAAGTTGTTTTAAAGCCACGAAGTTGTGTATGGTTCTTAATTAAGCTGAAACCAGTTTTATTAGTTTTTTGTAGTATTGAGTTGTAATACTTTAACATTATTAAAAAGATTAAAACTATTACTATACATACATTGTTCATATGTATGTCTTGAAAAACAAAACTCTTTTGGCTAAATATATACAATTATAATAAGATATATTAGCCTTTCTGTTCTGTCACTGCATTTGAAATCATACTACAAATAATTGCATACTAATAATGAATTCAATAGTAATAACTAAATTTTATTTCATTTACAGGTGATGGGGAGAGGCAAGAAGTGCTGTGCTGTTGGTTGCAGATCTAACTATGATGGTGCTGAAGAGTATACAACAGTCTTCACATTCCCGAAGGATCCTGAACGAAGAGAGTTGTGGACGAGAAAAGTCAGCAGGGACAACTTTACCCCATCTTCTACGGCCGTGCTGTGTATTAAACACTTTGAAGACCGTTTCGTCATCCGAGAAGATAGGGTACGGCGTGAAGATGGCACTGAGTTAGTTGTGCCAAGAAGCAAGATAACACTGACCAAAGATGCGTTTCCAACAATCTTTGAAAAGTTGCCAACTTACATCAGCACACCATTGCCACCAAAGCGGAAACTTCCAGAAGATCGTCACCATGCTATAGTAGAAAGAGATGAACAAGAGTTCAAAAAGTGGTGCAAGGAAGATGTCATACCCTCCTTTAAGGAATTAGTCCAAAAATCCCAATGCAAAGCAACAGAAAACTGGACAATACTAGTTAGAGATAAATACATTTTGTACTTTATTTTAAAAGAAACGGGAATTCCGGAAATGACAGTTTGTTTTAAAGTTCTCGATAACCTTTATGTCGAAATTTACTATGAAAAAAAGGTTGTTGACATACATTCCTTCAAATGGCTTTTAGGTACAGACTTAAAGTGCGATAAGTGGTCTAAGTTAGACAATCTTCTCAGTCATTTGGCCTCCTATAGCAGTTGTGAAATTACACTTGATGACAACTTATCTTCTATTAAGGACACTTTACAAAAATGTATCAGTATGAAGAATACGGAAGATGAAAAACTCTTAAAATTGATATTTATGAAAAATCAAATCGAACTCCTATTACAAAAACAATTACGATACACAACTGAATTAATTCGGTGGAATGGCTAGAAATGCATTCTACGATTTCTAGTGATGAAAGTGTTTTACATACAAGACAATTCGTCAAACTCATTTCTGATTTTTGGAAGATAGTTAATGTCAAGCACCCCTCAAAAGGTAAACACTTGAATGATGAGTCTTGTTTCCCAATTATATCTGTAAATGATGAAAATTTTATTTTTTTGCAAATGTTTTACGTGTGGGTTAAAGAATGGAGTAGGCTGTACAATTTAAAGGCAGATCAAAAGAAAAAAATGGGTCTTCCTGGACGTGGCGGTATGTTGTCCAAAGAGACATTTACTGCCTTGACGCACACAACCAACGCCTTAGTTGAACTAGTACCATATGTACTAGATTCACTAAAATTCAAATATATTTTGTTGGGAAAATTTCAGACCGACAATATTGAAGCTCGGTTTGGGCAGTATAGGCAAATGAGCGGGGGGAATTATAACATTTCCTGCACTCAGATTTTAGAATCCGAGAGGAAGTTAAGGATCCTCAGCTTGTTGAACCTTACTTCAGGAAAAAATGGTGTATTCCAAATAAGTAAATTTAGTTTCTTAGAAAATAATAACTGTATCGATGAGCAGGAAGTTCCTGAAGCTTTTTTTCAATTATATAATAGTGAAAATGATGTCGAATTAAATACTGAAATTATGTCTGTCTTAATTTTTATTTCTGGGTATGTCGCTTTTAAGGTATCTAATTCCTTAAGTTGCTCTGAATGTGTTTCCATACTTGTGAAAGATAAGGCTTTAGAACTAGATTGTCCCAGAGATATTGACAAGTATTTCTTATTGTCTGACAGAGGTCACCTTAAATGGCCCCAAGACTTGTTAACTTTTATAACTGGGAATGCATTTCAACTATTTCAAAAGCTGATTAGTCGCAAGTATGAAAGCTTATTTCTTAGTTATCCTGATCACAAATCTTTAATTATTAATCTCACCTTAGAAAAAGTAGAAATTTTAGGAATTGACTTTACTGTTAAATGTAATAAATGTGGAAATAATATGCTATGCATTATTAAGAAATGTTTATCTGGAATTGCAAATATTTTTTTAAACAACTACACTAAGATAAAAAATGACAATCAACACAGCAGTGTAAAAAGAAAATTGACTATATTAGGAAATGTGTGAATTTGTTTCCATACCTTAAGTAAGTTCCTATTTACTGGATTAATATAGGTCCTGATTTTTAAAACTGTTACTGTGTAAATTTCTAGTACATGCCAATCATATTGCACATTGCAACACAATATTTCTTTGTCATACATTTTATTATATACATTGTATAAATTTTACTTTAATTTGTGTGATTTTTACTTTTTATATGAATGCATAGCATAGTCAGTCTGTTAGACAAAATAAAAGATTTTTTTTTAAAAAATGTCAATTTTATTTCATCATAAAAGTTTAAAAAAAAATTCACAAGCTTATTGAAATTGAAAGTAAAGTTAATTATGAAAAATGGAATATCTTTAAGATTGTTTTAGTACATTGTGTGAAATCATAGCAGAAGATAAATTAAATTTTAAACTATTTATAAATAAAAGTATCATTCATTTTTTTTATAATTTCAATAAAAAAATATCTTGAATGTACAAAAAAAATTCAATTACTGACTTTTTTAAAAAAAACGTTTCTTTTAAAAAAATATTTCTAGAATCTAAGTTTTTAATATCTTTTCTCTTTTGCACAATTATAAATGGTTTTAAGAAATAATAGCTTTGTATTACAGTAAAGTGCCTGATTATAACCACTCAGTTATACAAACCAGCCGCTAAAAACAGTTTGATTAAAGGGGAATCAGCCCGCTGGACCTCGGGTCTCCAAAGCAAAGTGTCTCGGTGTTAATCCATTGGAGAACTAAGTTACATTTCTCCCGATCTATTGAATATTTTTGCAAACAGGTTTTTTTATGCAATAAATGTAACTTACAGGTCCCAACCATCCCACTTTAAGCAATTTCAAAAAGTGGGATTATAGATACCTGTAAGTTATCTACATTTCTCATTTAAAACCAAACCTTTTGTAAAAATATTCAACACAGCCAGAGAAATGGGGCCTTGAAAATACTTTTTTCTCCATTGGATTAAGACTGAGGTACTTTGGTTTGGAGACCCGCTTAATATCTTATAATATAATATACCTTGATTAAAAGTCATAAATTGTATATCTTGTTTTGATGACACATTTTATTGCTATCTAAGTGAGGGTCATTTTGTGCCAAATGTAGCTGAAGAAAAAACAATACATTTTAACAGCATTTATTTATTTTTTTAGATCTTAAAACATAGAATAGACATTTTTTCAGCAAAATGGATGAGTAAAATAAAATGAGATATTCTTTATAAAAATGGAAGCTCTACAAACATTACAGTTGTAATTTTCAGATGTGATTACTACCGACTACTTCAAAACTTTTATATATAACCAAAAAAAAGTATTTAGCACCTGTGGTTCTCTCAAATCACAAACATTATTTTTTTATGTTTTGTGGTTGGTAACATTATATCATATATATTCAGGTTGGTCCTGTTATGTTGCACTTTTTACTATTAATCTGCTTTTTCCCATGGGATGCCAACCTATAATGCTGATTTTTAAAATGTTCAGAGATTGCAACTGCAAGAGAAATACATAAAGCTTGTTTTGATACAAAACGAATATCCTTTTTAAATAATGATTAAATATTAAAATATTTCATTCATCATCAACACTAACTGACTTATATAACTAAGTTTAGTGTAATTTTTCATAAGAATACAATATTTTACACCTTATTTTTTTAAGTACAAAGTTTAATATGTGATACAGCAAAATATTAACTCATTGACTGCCATCAGAGTTGCATTCAGGTAATACCTTTTGTCTACCAGAAGTTTTTTGATTGAACTATAAATTCTTTTTTACTAATTTGAATTTACAGTCCCTGGACAAACTACTAGACGCACTGTCACCCATAGGGATACATGACCCAATGCCCCTTCTCAGCATTGGAAAAGTTTTATAAGTTGAAAGTGGCATCACTTCTTTCCTTTCAGTGAGCCGACCACATGCTGAAAAAATCCAACTGAATCATTGCGTATGTGTTTAGCTATACGAAGAATAGAAACACCCGAAATCTTGCAGTGCGTCTAATAATTTGTCCAGGAATTGTCTTCTGTATATTTTATATTCTTTACAAATACCATGTTTTTCTAGCGTACGCACGTTTTGTATGGTTTTGGAGACAAAAAACCTGGCCTAGATTTTTGTATGTGTTGTGTTAGCTATACGAAGAATAGAAACACCCGAAATCTTGCAGTGCGTCTAATAATTTGTCCAGGAATTGTCTTCTGTATATTTTATATTCTTTACAAATACCATGTTTTTCTAGCGTACGCACGTTTTGTATGGTTTTGGAGACAAAAAACCCGGCCTAGATTTTTGTATGTGTATGTGTTTAGCTATACGAAGAATAGAAACACCCGAAATCTTGCAGTGCGTCTAATAATTTGTCCAGGAATTGTCTTCTGTATATTTTATATTCTTTACAAATACCATGTTTTTCTAGCGTACGCACGTTTTGTATGGTTTTGGAGACAAAAAACCTGGCCTAGATTTTTCCTTGTATGCCTTTTTTTCTAATTAGAGGCAGTCAATGTGTTAAAAGGATATTTAATTTACATATTTTACTCATATTTGAAACTAAAGGGCTATATGGCAAAAAACACCTCCCTTGACAGTTTTATTCCCCATTGACAGTTTTAATTGCAATGATCATGTACTATTTTTACAAAGCAATAAACACGGCTTGTCAAAAGCAGTCGAGAGAACCACACCTCTATTCTTTTCTCCACACTTCATGCTTCGATGTGTTCTTGATTGAGGGGGGCAGAAGAAGCAGAAGGGGTTGGGGTGTAGAGGTGCCTCCAGAGTCGGTCGCACACCTCGAATCGAGGGTGGGTGATGAGTTGAGAGGCGCGGGGGTTGAGTTCCATCGCTACGGGGTCCTCGTGAGTGAAGGCAGGCCAGCTGCCGGCATCGTCTTTGAGGGGGTGGCTAATAGGAGATAAGATGAGTGAATAATTATTTAATTATGAATGAACCTGAGTAACCGCGGGTCTCCAAACCGAAGTGTCTGTGTTAATCCAATTGGAAAAAAATATTATTTTCTAAGCCGTATTTTTCTGGCTGTATTGGATAAAGGTAAATGTTTACGGGTCTCTATAAAAACCACTTTATGAAATTGGTTCGAATATTTAAAGAAAATAACAAATAATTTTACACAACAATTTACATGTTCTGCCATTTCATTGTTGTTTTGTTATGTATTTTTCTTAAAATGTTCTTTATATTCTGATCACTAAATTTTTCCCTTTCAGAAGTTTTTAGATCCTGTTTGCAGAGCCCTTGCGGCACCCTTTCCAGTATACAGCGAGGACTTTGTCAATTTATTCCAGTCACAAGTTACCCTTTATGGAGCTTTCGATGAAGGATAAGGGCGCTTCGCGCCGACACTCGTCAGTTAATGTTCGATTTCCGATTTCCGATTTTACACAAATATTCTAAAAGTGGCATTATGGAGACCTGTATGTCAGCTACATTTATCAAATAAAATAAACGTCTGTAGAAATATTCAATACCAGCGGAGAAACGTGGCTTAGAAAATATTTTTCTGCCTACTGATTAACGCAGACAGCTTTTTGGTTTGGAGACCCGCAGTCACTTGGGCTCATTCGTATTTATTGTACTTTGGAGAACCTGAATTTATAAAAGTTGAAAATAATAATAATGTAGACTGTAAAATCCATTTTATACTGTAACTACTTTTAATTTTTGCATATTAGCAATTTGAGGTGCTGCCATCTGTTAAAAAAAGATTGAACAACAAAATATTTTCACGAAAATTCTAGTGCTGCCATCTGTGCTGTACAAGTTAAAGATTTTAAGAAAATGTTTTGGTGCTGCCCTCTGTTGCAATATGAATTAAACAAAATTAGAAAAATATCAATGATTAAAAAAATTATTATTTAAGCACAGCAAAAACTAGCCAAGAGGGCTAATTTTAGCCAACTCTGGCAAGCCTGAGCAATCACCCGTCGCTGGCAAAGTTTGCCCACACGCTTATAAGGTTTCCACTGAACATACCATAAAAAAAATCAAATCACACAAATAAAGATTTGCCAAGCACAGCCCAAACTAGACAGAATGGCTAATGCTAGCCAAACTAGACAAAATGGCTAATTCTAGCCAAACCTGGCAACCCTGCACTCACCCGTCCCTGGCGAAGTTTGCCCACATGCGTATGAGGTCTCCACTGAACTTGCCATCTTCAGGGGAATATCGGGTGCCGTCCACGATAGGGGCACCAAACACGTAAGGCACATCAGAGAAGTGAGGCACTCCGAGCCAAGATGCGGCCGAAGGGATGAATTCTGCAGCGTAGGTCAGCCAGTAGAGCCGTGGGCCCGAGGCAACCTGTAGTGTAGGGAGTTAAGTTTAGTTTAGTTTTGAATTATCGTCGCACTAGAGCTACACGAGGGCTATTGGCGACGGGCCTCGTATTTTAGAACCACAGTCAAGTGACGAGCCGACACCTGAGTAGGCACCCAACGCAACCGTTAAAGGCGACATCGTACGCAGCGTTATGATTTTAAAGGATATTTAACGTGCACTCCCGCCACACGGGGTATTATTCGTCGGACATTTTTGGCTGCACGGGCCGTTTATAGGTCAGCAGTTATTTTGGCGATGCCCTTACCCGAACCTGTAACCTTTTGCATGCTAGGCGAATGCCTAACCGACTGGGCTCCCCAGACCCGGAGTTAAGTTTAATTTAACACTGTATAGCGATAGTAGTCAACAAGTCAATGTGTAAAATATATTTATCAAATAATATAAAGTCGTAAGAACTAACGCAGTAGAAAATCAGAGCTATCTAGCGGGGTGTTACCTTCAGATCATGCGGCCTGTCGCACATACAACCTCAAAATAAAATCCATGCTAGGTGGCGCTGATTTACAAATACATTAGTACCAATTATATAAAATACAACGAAATAGGGGCGAGGTTTGGTGTTGAGGGATTGAAAAGTTACTTTTACAAAGTAACTATGTATATCACAGTTACTTAATATGAAAATCAAATTGTTACAGATACGTAACATCAAAATTAAAATAGTTACAGATGTACTTAACATAAAAATAAACTAATTACAGTTACTTTTAGAAATTTCAAGTTGTAAGAAAAATTGCAATTTAACCATCTTGTCGTTTTTCAGATAGAACCAAGATTAAAGAAACATCATAAGCACAAACGAAACAATAAATTTTTAATTTAATATTTTTATTTATATTTTAAAAAAGGCATTTCGAAATTGTCATCCGACAGCCTTTGTAAAGTAACGGAAAAGTAACAAAATTTTGCGTTACTTCGTTTTCGCTAATAGTAACTAAGTTACAGTTACTTTCTGAAAAATCTAACGGCGTTACTCGGCGTTTACCTAAAACAAGCAACTGTTACAAGCAGGGCCCGACTTAGAACTTTTGGGGCCCAGGGCACAAACCAGTTTTGGGCGCCCGCAACATACATTAATACGAATAAATAACCTTTATTATATTAAGTACGCATGTAAGCATTGCTTTTTTACATACAATTTTTTTAATACACACATAAGATGTAACATCAGATACCTATTGTATCAAGTCAAATCATTTTATCTACATACATAATTTTTATTCACTTGATCACATGGCTGAGGCAGTTAATTTATAAAATTAACAAGGTATAAAAAATAGTGGCTTGCGTATAAAAAACTAATAGTACTTGGTTCAATTGTATTATGTTTATTATCATTTTTTTCTTTGTGGCAACTATTTTCCCCCAATATTATTCTTTTAAGAAAATTTGGGGGCCCTCTTGAAGTGGGGGCCCTGGGCACGTGCCCCGTTTGCCCTGCCAGAAATCAGGCTCTGGTTACTTCAATCCCTGTATCAAAGAATATAAATATTTATTTTTGGACGTTACCTTCTCAGCCAGAAACACGGTCGGGCAGTGAAAGAAGGAGTCGCCTAAAGCATCCGCCACCAAACGAGCGTACTCCGGCTCCTTTCCGTCTTCAGTAGCGTTCTGAAACAATAATTTAGTTATTTTAGTACACGTAGAGTGACTTGATATACAGGGTGTCCGTAAAAGAATGTCCTAGTTTCAAATTGTGACCTGGCATCACGTCTTATGATTTCTTCCTTTGGGGCTTCGTAAAAGATCAGGTCTACGTTCCACCCCTACCCCACCAACCTTAAAAAGTAGAATTGTACAGGTGGTTGCTTCCATTACTCCGGACTTGCTGCAGACAGTATGGGAAGAATTGCATTTTCGTTTGGATGTGTGCCGTATCACTAAAGGCGCACACATTGAGCACTTATAGGAAAAACTAGGTTAGTTTTCCTTCAATGTCATGTATAATTTGTTATATTTAATATAAAATAAACTCCTGTAATATATCATTAAAACCATTATACCATTAAAAAAAAGTAGCATAGATACACCCTGATGGTAGAAAAATGTGTAAAAAAGACCTTCGTTCGCCAGACTTTTTACCTCCCAAGATATACTACAAAACATGAATATCAATCATACAAATCATACTTATAGTAAAATACCAATCGAATAGCAATTAACCGGTTAACAATTATACATAAAATTATATTAACATTTTCCAATGGGTATAGAGTCCTATCGAAACTAACTATGTTCTCAATATTTGAGTCGCGTTATAAGCTAAACAACGGTAAATAGTAGTTAAGGAGTAGAAACTGGCATCTTCCTCAATCACGTACTGGAACGAGTGAGAAGTGTTAAAGGGTGAGAATGTGGCTTGAAATCGGTCTAACTGTAGTAAAGATTAACTAAACTATCCTTTTCCAACGTTGGACAAGGATAATTTTTTTTTTCCAGGCAGGAAGTAGTAATCCACCAGAAGTAAACAAATGTCATAAACTCATTCTTGATATCTGGTTGACTTCATTCTACTCACTCTTCATATAAATGGTACACAAAATAAAACAACTTATTAACACATAATTGCATCTACAGGGCGTCCAAAAAAAGGACTCCCTGTTTTCAAAATTTAATAAAAAGAAATGGATAGAGATATTAACACAATTCTTGCAGAAAACGAATGAGTCATGTCTGGAATTTGATATGGAATACTTTATTATGTTAGTTATGTTTATTACGTTATTATATGTTATTACACTTTATTATGTTCAATTTAACCGACAGATGGAGCTTCAATACCGTGTGTTGGCGATGTATGAAAGAACTAGGCATGCGTATGTACCGAAAAGAAGGTCACGTGGTCAGAAATGTTCAGTAGCTTTCAGTTCAGGGAAAGCAGCAATAGTTGTTGCGTGAAATCCAACACATGGTATTGCAGCGCTATATCTGACGGTTAAATTGAACATAATAAAGTTTAATAAAATATAATAACGTAATAAACATAACTAACATAATAAAGTGTTCCATATCAAATTCCAGACATGACTAATTCGTTTTCTGCAAGAATTGTGTTAATATCTTTATCCATTTCTTTTTTATTAATTTTTGAAAACAGGGGGTCCTTTTCTGGACACCCTGGTATCCAGGGCCTGATCTAGGAAAACTCAGACTATAGCACATCCTATTTTGGGGCCCTTTACGAAAATGTATTATGATTTCCAGTAATGATGGGCTACATGACCTATGTATCAAATTTTTGCTACAATTTTATTCGCTTGCTTATAAACTCGATCAAAACAATCACGTTAGGTCAATTTCTCAGTCAAAATCGAGCAAAAAACATAGTGGAGTATCATATTTTTTTAGTTTACTGATATTTTGGAGATTACAGCATTTTGCATAATATAAACTAAAATTTAGGGCCCTTAAAATTGGTCCTAGGCCGGGCCTAATGGCCTTATGGAAGAGCAGGCCCTGCTGTATCTTCATCTAGGTATCTATCATCGTTCATGTTTTCTTAATATTCAGCAGTACATCCTATAGAGTTATCCTAGAGACCTGTAATAAGAATTACTACCATCTTGAGTATAAATCCAGATCTCGTACTACAGCCTGCAACTGCGCAAACATTCAATTTTTAATCAACTAATTTTAAAAGAATAAAATGATGAGTTTTACTTTGGATTAACGTTGAGTGAGCGGTTCGTTTATGCTAATTAGATTCACTTGGCGACTTTCTGACTGCTTCACTTTATTTCACGACAAGCGTCTCCCTCTTCTTATTAACTCTATGTATAATGCAGATACAGTGCCGGATTTAAAGACTCAGGGCCTCTAGGCACTTGACATTTGGGCCCCCCACACCATCTAGAAGCTATTCTGGAAATTTAGGAAATTAAATACACTAGTACGGAACATATAATTTTTAATCGACTTTAATAAACATCAGAATAATACAGTATGTTCCTATAGTTATTCTATAAAATTTATAAAATCACGATTGGCGATTTTTTGCAAATTTGGCAATATTTGATGCCGTCGGGCGATAGGTTTTCGGAGTTTGGCGATTTTCATTTTTTTGGGCGATTTTTCGGCGATTTTATTTTTTCAAGGGTCCCTTTCCTGACTGGGCCCCTAGGCCCGGGACTTGTAGGCCTAGGCCGAAATCTGGCGCTGTGCATATACGTACCAAGTTGTTGAAGTAGTAATCCACCACTGCATCCACAGCCTGCTTGGGCATCATCTGGAAAAGGGTCCGAGTAACACTCTCTGCCTGCTGTCGCGTAAGGGCCGGGAGGGCAGCGTCGAAACGGAACACTTCGGGCGCCATGGCGGGTAGGAAGAGGGTCCCCTCGTCCTTTGTTGTCCCTGACAGTACGTCGACGTCGGCAGGGAGTTGTCCCGACTCGTAGGCAGTGATCGGGGGCACTGGCAGGAATGAGTCACCGTACGTGGGCAGGAAGTACACCACGCTCCTGGGAAAAGGAGACAGGTAAAATGTCATCAATGAGCTCAATACACTCTTAAAACAAACGAGTGGTTTTAACTCAGTCTGAGTTAATTTCCACTCCTTTCCGTGCCGAAAATGCACTTCCCCTATAGGAGTGTGTATTTCACTCTTTTGTATTAAGAGTGTAGCTAGTGTAGTGCAGACTAGAGTTGGGTAGTATTAGCCATTTCGGCTAGTTTTGGCTGTGCTTGGTTAATATTTTTTAATCATTAGCTAAAAGTTATTTGACTGATTCTGAAAAGCCTTAATTTGACTTTTGAAAATATCACTGAGCTCGAAACACAGTGGAGTACTGAGTTCGAGTTTCCATCCGTTCCTAAACCACATTATACCCGTTTTTCCTGAAGAGGTCAAGGTTATAAACCAGCCTATGAGAGTTGGGTACTTGATACGCTCATTGTATATTCTGTGTGGTTTTGACCTCTTGCGCAACTTTTTGAATTCTTCGACTGGAACGAAATTTACTACATGATAGTATGGGGAGTCCTCACTCCACGGTGTGCTGAGCAAATTTGAAACACCAGAGCCGGATTTAAATATTTGCCGTTTGTAGGCTACGATTGATTTGCCGCCCCTGTCACAATATTCTCGCCCTTCGAGCAAAGGTAGCTGGTTAGTTGCAAAATAGGGTGGTATGTGCTGTTTAAAATAGATACACATATTAGAATCATATATGTACCTTTACACGCTAAATCGAAAGCGAAATAGCCGACTTTTTCTAAAAAAACTGTTCGACTATTTTTCTTTCAACTTCGAAATCCGGGAGGAGGGGTGCAATTGCTCCCGCAGCTACCATGTTTGGGTGTTTGCTACGAAATATTAGTATTATACATACATTTACGGTTTAAGCATTAATGTAAATTATTTCTTTTCTTTCTTAAAAATATTCGTATCTTTATAATAATATTTTTATGCCGAATGCTGCTTTAATTGGTCGTAAAATTTACCGCCCCAAAAAATTCACCGCTCTAGGCTACAGCCTACTTAGCCTATTTAGAAATACGGCACTGTGAATCACACTGACACTTTCACACCCAAATTAAAATGATATAGTCGTTTGGCATTATTGATTCCATTCAACAATAAAAAAAGAATGAAAGTTATGGAGCTTTGCTCCGGCTTAGACGATTTAAATTTCGACAATTAATCATGTAACTGCGGAAAGCTTTGTGAGAAATTATATTATAAAGATGAAACCTGTAAATATTAAGCATTCTGAAATAGAGTCATGTGTTTATGCGAAGTAAAGTAGAACTATGTTCAAAACAGTCATCAACATTTTCAACAGGTTGGCAACACTCATCCGAAATTTTATGGAAATCCACGCCAAGTTTTGTCCAGCAACGGTTATTTTTCACAATGACTATACTGAACTCACGAAGGCGTTTCTACAATGCGTCAAAGTTGACACTTCGCTTGCAGGGCTCGCATCGAGTGGTAAAGATGCTGTACCAGACCCGTAGTTAAAGGAATGTACGTTAATCATACAACGTACTAGATGTAGGGAAAAGGTTATTGGTGAACAAACAATCCATTCCTTTCAGAAGTTGAGAGTAGAAACTGTATTGATTGAGAAATTTTTTCCCAGCAACGTACCTTTCGTGGTCTCCAAAAACCGTAAAGTTTCGAATATCAGTTGCCAAGGTTAATAGTTGGTTTTAACATCTGTGAAAATGTTATTAAATTGATCTTTAAGAATACTTGAATCAAGATTTTACTTTCTGAGTGATTGTATCTATCTTTTGTAACGCACCTTGTGGTGAGTCCATTCTCCAGCTTAGCCAGCTCCTCAAAGTCCTTTCCCCTGAGGCACTTGAGCATCTCGTCTCCTTGTCCTCCGCATCCCGCCAACTTGGCGAACTCGGTGGTCTTCTGCTTGGCGACCTCTGGCGCGTCTGATGTAGCCGGATGGTACATGGACCCACTCTGCATGAGGGCCCGTTTAAACAGGCCCTTGGACAGAGGTGAGACCAGATGCAGGGACACGGACCAGGCACCTGCTGATTCGCCAAAGATGGTCACGCGGTCTGGGTCCCCGCCGAAGCTAGCGATGTTGTCGCGGACCCACTGCAGAGCCAGAAGCTGCGACAGATAGAGATAAATGTGGTTGCATATATGTAAAATAATGCAAAAAACGTAATATTTCATACAACAATGCAAATTGATTTTGTGGTATCGAACTACACTGCTCAAAACAATTAAGTGGACACAAAGACATGATTCTTCCATCTAACGATAAATAAGTGCGAGCTTAACTTTGTAAGAAAAAATCGCAAGCTGGTGATTCCAAATGGTATCATTGGTAATGAAAGGGTTTAAACCATGCGTTCCCCTAATTGTTTTGAGCAGGGTATCTAATGGTCCAGTAAATTTGCAAGGAAATTCTGTTGTTGTTTCTTATTCCACTTGGTTTAGATCAAATCTAGACCAATTCCAAAACGTTCGCCCACTATAAGTCTCGAACCATCACAGGGTTTTCAAAAAGGCCAATCTTCGGCAAATCCAAAGATGGTCCGGAGAAGCTTGGTTGTGTGTGTGGTTTTGCACTTGAGGCACACAGGGTACACATTTCGTCCCTGAATGAATGTAAGTGTGCGTGTATGTCCGGTGATGAGTCTGGTGGTCTGCACGTTCAATTGGAGGAAAGTGTTGACAAGGTCTAATAATGAACACCTTTTCAACAGAATTCTAGTCAGCAAAATTTATAAATTAAAACTCAGAAATCGAAGCCTAACTAACAAGCGTCGACGCTAATCGTCCTTGCTCCTGCATGGAAAATGTTCCGGGTTTTACTTGAAATTTGAACAAGGCTAGACTGTGGTCACGTTCTAAGATGGTAACATGGTTTAAATTATCTCTCTATCCGTTTTATTTTAATCACAACAGGGAACTTGCTGGAATAGTGCTTTGTCGGCCTAACCGTCGTAAAAGTTGTATGAAAGCTGATGCCCTCTTCAATCTGACGTATTTAATAGAAGTTAAATAATAAATAAGTGTTTGTAGCTGTCTCAATAACATATAGTCTACCAAAAGAATCCCCAAGGTGGAGATGAGTTTAGTCGGCTTTTATACTACTGTTTTCGTCGTTATCTAGAATACTGGTAGGAACACAGTGGTAAATCAGCGCCATCTAGTTTGGATGGTTAAACAGCGCCATCTAGATTTGGATGGTAAATCAACGCCATCTAGATTTGGATGGTAAATCAACGCCATCTGATTTTTCAGAAGGTGCGCATGTGGTTAACCGCCACATATTTAACGAAAATTTACAATTACAGTATTGAACGTTCAAATTCACATAATTCTCACCTGGTCGTACAGGGCAGCATTACCCGGTGCGTCTTCTGTCCCCGCATTCAGCAGACCAAACGCTCCGAGCCTGTAGTTAGCCGACACCACCACGACGTCTCCATATGACGCCAGAACAGCCCCATCATACACATCCATGTCCGTGGATCCCATTATAAAAGCACCGCCGTGTATCCACACCATTACCGGTAGAGGGCGCCCTCCACTACATCTGGCCGGTGCCCACACGTTCAATTGCAGACAGTCCTCGCTAGGGGACGTTGTTGGTAACCATGCGAAGGGCACCGGGGACCACTGGGGACAAGGGGGCGGCTTCGTTTGGGCTGCGCGCAGCCCTGTCCAAGGGGCTGCGGGTTTGGGGAGTGAGAAACGGAGTTGACCCACCGGGGGTTCACCAAATGGGATGCCAAGAAAGGCGGCGACGTCTGTGTCGAACACCTGTGGAAGATGCATGTTAGTGACAATGTTTAAAACTTAAATGCAATGTATAAGATATTTGAAGTACACTCTCGCACGTCGCTATAATCAAAGTCCCTTCTATACACTAAAGGAATTTGTTTGATGGCATGACCTTATTCCTCTGCAATTCGAAAGATCTTTGCAGTTATACCAGTCAATCACCAGATGTAAAGAACAATGACACTTGAATACACATAAAGTCAGATATCTCAGAAAATATAGGTCGAAAATGGATAGAACTTACATCAAATTGATGGTTGTAGATTTCAGTAAAATAAGAAAAATATAAACAGTTCATAAAGGTTGATACATAAAGGTTGATACATAACGGAAAACAGCCACGCAACAGATATCTTCAAAACGGGAGTTTTTGGCTTTAAAATGACAAATTTCTTCAGAATTTTTTATGGTAGGTTGTAGGAAAACACAAACGAGTCATAGATAATCATAGTATATAGTTAATTATTATTTAATTATGCATTTTTGACCTTATGTCAAGAGCATCGAAAAACACCGACTACATCTTCGCAAGCATGCCCTTTCTGAGCATAATGAGTTTCTGAGCATGATGTCTTACACAATGGATGATTAAGTTAACTTTCGATATTGTATAGTACGCAATGTGACTTTGTTTGTTGGGCCATCCCTACACTATTAAGAATTTAGTGGTTGGTTTCTCCAAAAATTATAGCTGCAACAAGTGTGCGGTTAAATGTTTCACCATTTTTTGGTATTTGATTAAACCATTTTCATTTTTTTAGAAAGAAAAACAAGATAAATGGTTCAAAGGAATACCAAAAATATGGTTCACAGCACAAATTTCACAGCACAGCCGTTGCATCTACTAGGAACCAATTTTTAGGTGAAAATTTTTACAGTGTACAGTATCTAAAGTAAGTGCGATTGATGGCCCGATGATATATTAGGAAAAAAGCTTATGAAGAGTAGAGAGTGAAAAAAACACCCATTCTTTGTTTTTTAACTACCTTCTTCTTTTATTTAAGCTCTTTAAACCTCGCACAGTATCATTTTCAAGAAACGAGCACTCTAGGGAGATTTAAGTTAAAAGCACCTAACCATTCCTCTGCAATCCGAAAGATGTGCATCTATTATTTGGAAGCGGGATGCGTTTTCCAATTTGATTGATTAAATATTTCTTAAATTTTGAAAAATTTCGAATAATACGTAATGTTAAACATTTATAAGTAAGTAGGGTACCTACACGTTTTGGTTAGTCTTTGATTTAAATGAGCAGACAAAACTCTTTGAAACAAATCATATTTTAAGACAAAAAAAAAAAGAATTTCAAGGATCTACCAAAATTTTACTTCTGCAAAAACACGTCTTATTAGAGTAACAAACTTTTTAATTTTTGTGCCTACCTTAACGTATTTTCCCACTATCGAGCCGGTAGTGGTTTCCGCCAGAGGACCGGCTTCTTGAAATAGTGGGGGCTCGCGGCAGGCGTGAGCGACGCCAACGGCAAACATGACAAACAGAATCCAGCCTGAAAGGGGAAAAATAGAAAAAGATAAAAATATATAACCGTAAAATGTTCTTGGTTTCTGACATTTGTTTGAACTCAACTAGAGTAACTAAATATTACCTCCACAAATGTATGTACAGAAGAGTTTAAAACCTTGGCGTTTTTGCCAACGTTATTAAAAAAAAATGAGTTCTCAAATTCGACAAATATAGTTATCCTTTTTTATATCATTGTTAGTTCAGATAAGTTCCGAATACATTGTTCTCAAATTTGAGAACGCGCGTTTTTCGAATATGAAATTTATGTATTTTCTTATTTTTGAAAAGAAAAAAAGTTAATGAAACGTAGTAGGAGTTTTGTGGAGTGGGTGACAATTGAAGAGCTTAGTGGAGGAACGTGCTAAATGACAGATGAAATGAACCGTAAAACTTTCTTGGTTTCCGACGTTTGTTTGAACTCTACTAGATTCGCTAAATTTTCGCTCTATAAACGTGGAACCAATCCGTAACAAGATTAACAACCCTGTTAAAAAAGGGTTCTTAAATTTGAGAATATTGTTCTCGTTTTTCAGCTAATCGATAATTCATAAAAGCTCCGAATACATTGTTCTCAATTTAAGAAACATTTTTTGAATACAAATAAAAGCATTAGTTTTGAGAAATAAATTCTTTCCGCATTGGAAGAAAGCCCCTGTCAAATTACAAATTTAATTTTCAGGTCTACTAAAAAAGAAACCATCATTTGAAGGACTAAGTAATTTCAAAATAGCAACTACATGTGATGATAAGGATGTGTTTCACATTTAATGGGTATAACTTTTAAGTTTTTTTTTTTTAATAATATTTTATAAACTATTATTGCTAAAGAAATGTGTACTTTTATACCACGTACCCAAAAAATATCAAATCGAAACTTTACGCTAGAAAGGTTGGTTGGTTGGTAGACATATATATTCAGGTTTGTGTGCTTGGTCAGCGACCCGCTTATAAACCTTCGTCAAGTAAGACAGACACACAGACAACACACACACATAAGTGGATCCATCTAATTTTTTAGAGACAGAGGCCAACTAGAGGATCCCCAGAATTGGCTTGTCACCCCCCAGAGGTATTGATTTGGTATGGGAACTTAGAGGACTTTCGGACCCAACAGATTTAACGAGCACGTACTCCGCATATACTCGGTAGGTCTTCAGTGGTACCGGGACTCGATCGCAGGACCTTCCAATCCCGAGACCGAGACGCTGACCACTAGGCTCACTACGGCCCAGCTAGAAAGTAATGGGATAATGGAAGAAAAAGCTTGTTTCTATGTCCAGTCACATTTTATATTATATTGGTAGTACAAATCACACGATTACTTTTTTTAAATCTTCAAAATTTATATCTATTTTTAAACTTTCGTTTCACATGCATGCTAGATTTGAGGATAAATTGTACCTTGAAGAGGGGAAAAAAAGATAATTATACATAAAAATTTTATAAGTTGTGATTGCAAATTTTTTCTAATATTTTTTAGGTTAATTTTTTGGTCTTCCTGTAAATTTGCCATCCTAAATAATTAAGGCCTACGTGTACACTGTTAAAAATTTGGTGCTAGGTTTCACCATGATATTGGTTGGTTTCACCATGATATTGGTTGGTTTCACCATGATATTGGTTCATAGTAGCTGCAACGGCTGAATGGTGAAATGTTTCACCTTTTTTTCGGTGTTTGGTTGAACCATTTTTCTGGATTTGGAAACAAAAACCTGAGAAATGGTTCAACCGAATACCAAAAATATGGTGGAACGTTTCACCATTCAGCCGTTGCAGCTACTAGGAACCAATATCATGGTGAAACCAAGCACAAAATTTTTAACAGTGTAGGTATTACATGGCTCTATTGTCACATTTGAAAATGAACGTTGTTATGGCCTCCTAAGATAGCCGCTACCTTCTTACTTATATCCCTAAGAAAACTAACACTTTATTCATCCCTGTTGATTCTAAATTTACTAAAATGATGTATCACGTGACAATATGAAAGTACAAATGCCAAGTACCGAGTCAACCTTGACTATTTTCAGTCTGTGATATGTTGGTTGGTTGGTTGGTAGACATATATATTCAGGTTTGTGTGCTTGGTCAGCGACCCGCTTATAAACCTTCGTCAATTAAGACAGACACAATAGACAACACACACACATAAGTGGATCCATCTAATTTTTAGAGACAGAGGCCAACTAGAGGATCCCCAGAATCGGCTTGTCACCCCCAGAGGTATTGATTTGGTATGGGAACTTAGAGGACTTTCGGACCCAACAGATTTAACGAGCACGTACTCCGCATATACTCGGTAGGTCTTCAGTGGTACCGGGACTCGATCGCAGGACCTTCCGATCCCGAGACCGAGACGCTGACCACTAGGCTCACTACGGCCCTGTAATGTGTTACATAAGACAGTGATAAAATATTCCTTTTATAGAAATGACACTGGGTTCTTATCGCATATGGGATGGAGATAATATTTAAATGGAGCAGTGGAAAGGGTAAAAAACTTCCAGATTTCTGCTTCTGAAAACACTGGATATCTGTGTCGGTGAATTTAATGCCTTTTTTTATGTTTTACTATGCAAGCTATGCACAAATTATTAAGGGGAGTCGGATGGGTGTTTGGGTCAAAAATGTCGATTTTCTGTTTCCTTTTATTTTGAATCTGCATATCTATAGCTTTAATTTAAGACCAAGACTATCGATTTCTGTTTAGTAGTTTTCTTTTTATAAGCATTTTTCATAAACTCTGTATATCAGTTCTTACGAGCGATAGCAAGCAGGGGGTTTGCTCCCTAGTTTACATATATTTTCATTATTCATTGGCAACTGAAAATGGACTACAAAGTGTATTCACTCTGGTCCAGTAAGTTAACTTGTCAATACACGTATTTCCATTAGTTAAAAATCCGTTTTTAAAGTTATTATAATATGTAGTTTGCCAAGTTATTCTGAATTTAATGTATCCCGGATCGGGCGAGGTTGACCCATCCTTTCATCCCTTGAGTGGGTCGATAAAATGGGTACCAAGCAAGCTTGGGAACTAATCACTGGGAGTTCCGCGTGAGGCTGACCACCTTACCGGGACATATGCCTAGCACCCCAGAGCCCTAGCTCACGCAAGCTGAAATGGGCACGGCTGGCCTTGGCCCAGTAATGGGCTGTTGCGCCGAGGAGTTAGATTCTTAATTTCCTGGTCGATTAACCATTCAATTTGGGAAGTTCTTTTTTTTAAATAATAACAGTTGGTTGGTTGGTTGGTAGACATATATATTCAGGTTTGTGTGCTTGGTCAGCGACCCGCTTATAAACCTTCGTCAAGTAAGACAGACACAACAGACAACACACACACACATAAGTGGATCCATCTAATTTTTAGAGACAGAGGCCAACTAGAGGATCCCCAGAATTGGCTTGTCACCCCCAGAGGTATTGATTTGGTATGGGAACTTAGAGGACTTTCGGACCCAACAGATTTAACGAGCACGTACTCCGCATATACTCGGTAGGTCTTCAGTGGTACCGGGACTCGATCGCAGGACCTTCCGATCCCGAGACCGAGACTCTGACCACTAGGCTCACTGCGGCCCAATAACAGTTATATAGTTGATAAAAGTTTGTAAACAATATAATTTAAAACAATAAAAACGGTCATGAGAAAAAGCTTCTGTACGACCCTACTCACAAATCAATTCTGACAGCTTTTAGCATCAAATCATGCTGATTATGTTTTTCATCACCCTGTAAAACTTTGGTGTAAGGTTACTCCCTACAATTGGTGGAAACTATATTTATGTACACTCTTAAAACAAACGAGCGGTTTTAACTCAGTCTGAGTTAATTTCCACTCCTTTCCGTGCCGAAAATGCACTTCTCCTATAGGAGTGAATTTCACTCTTTTTCGGAGTGGGTAAAAGAAATAAAAGAAAACAATCTGCGTCCTACACTCTTAAAACGAGCGGTTTTAACTCAGTCTGAGTTAATTTCCACTCCTTTCCGTGCCGAAAATGCACTTCTCCTATAGGAGTGAATTTCACTCTTTTTCGGAGTGGGTAAAAGAAATAAAAGAAAACAATCTGCGTCCTACACTCTTAAAACGAGCGGTTTTAACTCAGTCTGAGTTAATTTCCACTCCTTTCCGTGCCGAAAATGCACTTCTCCTATAGGAGTGAATTTCACTCTTTTTCGGAGTGGGTAAAAGAAATAAAAGAAAACAATCTGCGTCCTACACTCTTAAAACAAACGAGCGGTTTTAACTCAGTCTGAGTTAATTTCCACTCCTTTCCGTGCCGAAAATGCACTTCTCCTATAGGAGTGAATTTCACTCTTTTTCGGAGTGGGTAAAAGAAATAAAAGAAAACAATCTGCGTCCTACACTCTTAAAACGAGCGGTTTTAACTCAGTCTGAGTTAATTTCCACTCCTTTCCGGTGCCGAAAATGCACTTCTCCTATAGGAGTGAATTTCACTCTTTTGTTTTAAGAGTGTAAATCGTAACCTAAAAATATTTTTTTGCATGAGAAAATAATAAATTAGAATACCTGTTCACTAATGGGTTCACAAACGTCCGTCATAAAAAACATTAGGGATTTAAAATATCATTTTATTTTAAAAACAAATTCGAGCCAACTGTGTAAAGTTGGTGCAGTATTTCTCCGTAAAATGGACCGTTATAAGAAGTAAATGTTCCACCAAACTTATGCTGTAACGTTATTCCGAAAATTCGATAACATAAAGTAAAGTTCCACTTAAGTTTTTCAATGCATAAAAAGCACGAAAAGTTTTAAATTTTTGTTCATTTCTATAACAAAGATTGAAGAATCATTATAGTTTTTGTTTTATTATTGAAATGAGTCATTTTATCATCAATCGTCAAACTCATCCTTAATACTTCATCTTCTAATATTGTACACTCTTAAAACAAAAGAGTGAAATTCACTCCTATAGGAGAAGTGCATTTTCGGCACCGGAAAGGAGTGGAAATTAACTCAGACTGAGTTAAAACCGCTCGTTTTAAGAGTGTAGGACGCAGATTCTTTTCTTTTATTTCTTTTACCCACTCCGAAAAAGAGTGAAATTCACTGCTATAGGAGAAGTGCATTTTCGGCACGGAAAGGAGTGGAAATTAACTCAGACTGAGTTAAAACCGCTCGTTTGTTTTAAGAGTGTATATGGCATGTGGAGGCATCACCCATCTAAATCCCATAAAAAAGATTAAAATGTAACGAAAACCTAAGCCCTTATTATTTTTCGAAAGTATTTATTATTATAATAGAGGATTACGCAAAAAGGATTTCTACTTCAACAATCTTTTGTCATTGATTATTTCAAGCAAAATATTTGCCTAAACGTTTGTTTACATTTAAAAATATCGATATTCCATATTAAACATTTTTTTGAGAATGTCCAAGCTGGACTATTTTAAATAAACGCTCATATTTTTTACACCTGTGCATATTATAGCACGTTTACTAATTATTGGCTGCTATATGTAATACTAATTATTGGCTATTATGTCATAAATTATTAGCTAAGTTATAATAGGTATAAGGAAAGGTTAGCCATTTTGATTCCAATTATGCTTTGTAATGTACCTGCACGTGTGGCACTACTACATAAACGTGAGTACAATTTAATATTCTCCCAGCATTCACAACGTTTACTTAAAACGTGTCGAAGATGCTAAAAGAAAGGCAGTAAGGCAATTTCACGGCCAAAACTACGAAGGTCAGTCTGTACCGGAAAAAGAAAGGAAAGCTCATTAACTTTTCGACTGTGGATACTATTTAACTTTCCTTTGTTGTCAAATGAATGAAAAATTGTTTCGTTATGTCGGTAAGTGTGACATGCATCCTAGCGTTGGCAGGTAAACTGCAATTACCACAACAATGACAAGTACCATTTTTACTCTAAAGTAATCAGTCTTTGAATATACTTTCTTACAGATTAGAGTTGTTGATTGCTTGCAACAATGGTCCAAGTCATTCGATACTGTAGTTAAACCTGCCCACAGCAGTATGAAAGTCGATATAATTTTCATGCAACTTAACTGCATGTTACACCCAAGAAAAACTTGTTCAACTTTTGTGTTGTACTTTCAGTACAAAACTGTTTGTGTGTTTTCAAAATGTATGTTGCGACACAATAATAATGCGTTACATATTTAAATGGGGAAACCTTACAGCTTTTATATAAAACTTCCATTCCAAATATCTAAATTTCTTACATGCTCAACATTGAACACTTCTTAACAAATTACCATTAATGATTTTTCAAAAATTTGCACAACGTTTAAAGTTTTAGGCTTTTTACAATTGGGCAAAAATCTGGTACCTTTAGAAAATATTGAAAATCCCTCTTTTTATGTCAAAAATGATTACACTTAAAAAAACACTTTGACTTTCTATGAAAAAAATGGGGTTTTACCAGTAATATTAAGCTGTGTTGAAGAAATGTAAAAATTGTGTTTTGACCCAATAATAATGAATGATTAGCAAAAAAAGTTGAAGGTACAGCATACATGTATTTTCCCGAAATGTAGTTTAGCATCTGCCCGTTAATGTTCCGGATAAATAGTACTAATAGACTAATAGACTAAATAAATTACTAAATAGATAAAAGTACTATATAAGCTTTATCACGGTACTTTAAAATGAATGTCATAATTTTAGTATAAATAATTTAGGTAGCAATATAGTTTACAGTTTTTGCCAATCGCGCATGGATATAATAATTGTCTCCTCCCGATTGTCAGTTCGGTTGAAACAACACACATTTGTGTTCGTAGTAATCAACACAATTCGTGTACTGAAACAACACAATATTCTAATGTTGCTATTTTTACGCAATACTTGTTCTCCACTTGTGCTGTTTGGACACAAGGTTTTCTGAGTGTAGATTATTATTCATTTTACTCCCTAAACGAAATCCTATGCGTACTACCTTTATAACAGATTTTTCAAACAATTACATGTTTAGAAGTATGTTTTGCAAGGAATTTCGAAAAAATAATGTTTAACATTTTATGAAAGGCCTGTCAATTTTGTGGAATTTGAGGTTTGGAGAGGTAAAAATACTCATTTTTGCAGTACTAAAAATAAACAAAGAATATCTATCAGTTTCTTGTAATTGAAAGTACATTCTGATATTTGTTTTTATGCAAAATGTTTCATAAATTTACCGGTGAAAAAAGCTATTTTTTACAAGAGCACCGACCTTCTTGATCATCAGTTTTAGCTTCCACACTATGTTTATAACCTAAAAAGTGGAAGGTATTATAATCGTTCAGTACGTCTGTCTGTCTGTCCGTCTTTCACTCACTTTCACAGAACGAAACACAAGTCGCACAAACAAAGAATATTTATTTATGTGATATAATTTAGTTTGGATTGTTGTAATATCACAATAGAGTTCTTTTGATGGTTTATTATATATGTATGAGGAAGGATGCATAGAGAATTCTAACTTTTAATAAAAAAATAAGCGAAAGTTCGCTTTTATTTTTAAAGCATCAATTTTACTAATTATTTATTATTCTCTTTTTCGAAAGAAAGTTAATAAATATGGGAAATTGTGGCAACTAAAAGATTTTTATTACAAAAACTGTATCATCATTTTTCGAATTCCAAACACATTCAGCAAACGATAATGGGCAATTATTAATTGGCAAAAGAAGATTAATGAAAATAGTTAATTTTGGCGTTTAAAAGCTTGAATTAGAAATAAATTATAAGCTGAAGGGAAACTTGAATATTCCAGTTTATAATCGAAAAGTTAGAATTAAGAAAAAATCGTAAAAGGAAGCCGTGAAGTGAATTCTACAAAGGTTCCCATATGTGCACCTCTGGATTGAAAACAATATGAGCAATGTCATGCAAGAGTAATTGTTTTCGCTAATTTAACAACTGTCAGATTCGTAAAGATTAAAAAAAACCAATTTGGGAATTAGGAGGCATCAAAAGAGTTAAAAAGATAGAACAAAGGGGAATGCGCAGCACCAATCAAGAGACAAAAGGCTTATTTGAGGTAAGTATAATTTCTGTCACTTTTCAGATAATAAGCTTAAAACAAGGCCATAACGATTCAATGCATGGTTATAACGGGATGGCATTTTTTTCAGCTGACAATTCAAGACAATTCAAGGCTTAGTGGAAGAACGTGCTAAGCATAGAGGTAGGAAAGAGAATAGAGAGGTCCATGTATATGCGCAATAGCGCACAAATGAAGCAGGCTAGAGCGGTGCATCTTGGGATATCTCAGTGCCAGCTTCGGTCACTATGTGATGCGCAGTAGCTCAAAACACCGCTGGAGCGGTGCATCTTGGGATAACTCAGTACCAGTATGTGATGCGCAGTAGCTCGAAAAACCTGACAGCCCTGCTTCAAACCATTTGAACTCATAGATCCCTCTACCTATCCTTCCTAACTCTATGGTGCTAAGTGACAAAAAGGTGAAAACGAGAAAATGATGTTTAAAGTTTTTCATTTGCACTTAGATACGTTAAAAACGGCACTTACAAAAGGTAAAAAAATGTGCTTAACTTAAAGTATATGAGGGTAGGGTACATATATATTCCGGCTTATGTGCTTGATCAGAGACCCGCTTATATAAGCCTTCGTTAAGTAAGACAGACACAGAAAGAATTTTTACTGTCACAGAGAAAGGAAAGTACACCCAGGGCGAAGGCGGGAATCGAACCCGCACTCGTTACAGCGCGCATACTGCTAGCGTAATGGTCCAAACCACTCGGCCATCCGGACCTCAAAGTATATGAAAATGGGGAGTCTTGTTATCTTTAAAGGAAGGAATAGCACATTTATTGACACAAAAATATCAACTTTTTCAGAAATGTCACATATCACGTTCTTCCACTAAACTCTCAATTAATGAGATAAGAAGAAAGATAATTATTATAAACTAATAGGTTTCTATGTTTTGAGAAACTACAATGTGTTTCATAACATTAAAAACTAGGGGAGTGTAACACTACTCAACTTTCAATTACCTCCTCTGAATAAATCAATACATTAAAGGTAATTATGTACCATATAAGGAAATTTCAATAACTTAAAGGTAATTATGTACCATATAAGGAAATTTCAATAACTTAAAGGTAATTATGTACCATATAAGGAAATTTCAAGAACTTAAAGGTAATTATGTACCATATAAGGAAATTTCAATAACTTAAAGGTAATTATGTACCATATAAGGAAATTTCAATAACTTTAAAGGAACATATCGAAGCTTCAAAATATCAAATTTTCATTTTAACTTTCAATCACGGAAATGAATATTTACGAAATTTTTTATATAATGCGCACCTGAATATGGTGTTGGAGTTAACAAATTTGGTAGTTAATTTCAATATAATTTTTTTTTTTAGCTTCATACGTCATTATTTTAAAACATCGATTTTTAGCTTTTAGGTACACTTTTCAGCAGAACTATTGCGTGTATCTAAAAATAATTTTTTATAGAAATAAAAAAAAGTCTATTCAACGCAATGAACATCAAGTTTGACGATAAAACATTCATAATTTTAAGTTACTAACCTAAATAGAAATTTTGCACGTTTCTTAAATTTGAAAATCGTCTTATTTTTACTCACTTACTATATTTTTGGTTCACTGTGTTAAATATACATGTTCATGTAAAAAATTTCAACCCTTCTAGTAAAATAGAAAAAGAGAAAAGTGTACCTTAAGGCTGAAAATTGATGTTTTGGAATAATGACATTTAAAGCTGGCAACAAAGTTATATTGAAATTAACTATACCAAATTTGCAAACTCGAGCCACATATTCAAATGTGCATCATAGAAGTTCTTTCGTAATAAGGCACTATTCAGTAACTAAAGTTGAAATGAAAATTCGATATTTATAGTGGTCGTTTTGTTTCCTGTTGCCTTAAAATCAAGGAAATCCAGAGCAGCTACCAGTTTCCCAAAAACATTATTATGACGTCCGACTGGTACAGGTAACTCGTGTACCAAATTTGGGCCCTTTTCGATTTTAGCAATACCTTTAAAACTAAAAAAGTTATATGGCAGCTACTTTTTCACATGAGCGTGCGGTGCTTGCCCACAAGCTCAACCTCCAAACAGCATCCACGCTAGATGGCGCTGAATTACTACTACTACAGTCCCTGGACAAACTATTAGACGCACTACAAGATTTCATGTATCAATCATTGATGAACAAAATACCTTCAGAAGGACATTTGTGTTCCTAAACTTAAGCTATTGAATAGAAAATACTATCTGCTATACTTAATACATATATCGACATCTCTTTTAATGATATGGCATTCTTTGGCATGTTTTCATCATTACTAAAAAAATACAGTGCGTCTAATAATTTGTCCAGGGACTGTATGTTACTACCATTCATTAAGATTATAATAGTAATTGTATTATAAAAGCCGAAGTAACTCATATCCACTTTGAGGATCCTTTTGATGGACTATGGGTTGCCGAGGCTGGGGCTATGGACCTCGAATGCAGGGAGGTGCCGAGATCAAAACCGGGTCACTCCGTACCTCTTCAAGCGAGTTTTTCGGAAAGTATTTTATGACGTTTGACATATACTAGGAACTCGTGTTCCTAATTTGAAGTTCGTTGCTCTTTTATACAACTGCAGAGTTGTTTCAGACAGACGGACCAATGCTCAAAAACCACTGTTTTAGTATCTGATGCACCCTCCAAAACTTATAGAATACACAAAATCTCCATTTCGGATTTTCGACCCAATAGCATTACTTTCATTTCCTTATATTTCATATAAAAACTAAACTCCTCGGCGCAACAGCCTATTAGTGGGCCAAGGCCTGCAGTGCCCATTTCAGCTTTCGTGACCTAGGGCTCTGGGGTGCTAGGCATATGTCTCGGTAAGGTGGTCAGCCTCACGCGGAACCCCCAGTGCTTATTTCCCAAGCATGCTTAGTACCCATTTTATCGACCCATTTAAGGGGTGAAAGGATGGGTCAACCTCGCCCAATCCGGGATTCGATCCCCGGACCTGTGGCGTGGCAATGCGAAGCACTACCACTAAGCCACTGGGCCTCTATATTTCATATAACGTAATATAAATTGAAACCGCATTAACTGCTCAATGCTATCTGTCCAATCGGGAATATTTAATCATCACGCGTCGAAAAGGGTGACAGCTTCAAAAGAGGATACGAATGAATGATATCAAAGGTGTCATGTACTTGAAAGATAACAACTCTCGAAGAAAGGCTGATAAAAACAAGCAATGTTTGTACCAGCTGGTTGTGCACTAGTATCTAGATGAATCATTTAATTGAGTAACCCATTGATTGGAAAGTTATTTTTAAAAAGTAACTCTATTACTGTTACAGCTACTTAATTAAAAATGTAACCCTGTTACAGTTACCTATTACGAAAAGTAACTAATCACAGTTACTTTTTGAAATCTCAAGTTATAAGAAAATTTCATTTTGCCATATTACTGTTTTTTAAAGACAACCAAGAATAAATAGGGACAATCGACAAAGTTAAAAAAGAAAAGTCGACATTGTTTAAAAGTTACATTTTATAAAATTACATTTTAGCCGTACGTTGAACTGTGCCACAAATATCAGTGAGAGCCTATCATCTTCAAGCGAGGATTTTGTCCAGCATTATTCCCAGTCAGAGTTAAGGGGAAATGGGCGCGCTGGACCGGGGGTCTCCAAAGCAAAGTGCATCAGTGTTAATCCTATGGAGAAAAAAATATTTTCTCTGCCACATTTCTACGGCTGTATTGAATATTTTTGCGAGCGGATTTTTTTGTGCAATAAATGTAGCTGACTTACAGGTCACGACCTTCCCACTTTTTGAAATTGGTTTGAATATTTCTTTTAATTTTCAATAAATAATTTTACACAAAATACTCGAAGCAATTTCAAAAAGTGGGAAGATAGAGACCAGTAAGTTATCTACATTTATTATTTTAAAAAAAACCGTTTATAAAAATATTCAATACAGCCGGAGAAATGTGGCAGAGAAAATAGTTTTTTCCCATTGGATTAACACTGAGGTACTTGTGTTTGGAGATACCCCCGGTTCAGCGCGCCCATTCCCCCTTAACCCTTTTAGGAAGCTTTCGATGATAGAGTACATGGATGCTTCGCGACGACGCCCGTCGGTTATTTTTCGATGTCAGACCTTTAGAGCCACTTCGGCACACAGAGCTTCAACAACCAGTTAAAATGCTTGTGCAGTTGAAGACTAGTACACTTTTATGTGGTTAAAACCCGAAAAAAAATGTATTTACTTTAAACAGCATATTAAGGGGGCAAGAAGATCTATAGAAGCTGTGAACATTGTCCTGATACACAGCTTACGCCTACTCACATCTATGAGTGTCCGGCTATGAGCGCCAGCCTGAGAAAGATTGGAGTACTGCCGACTATGCTAGATCCGTATGGAGACAACATCAAGCAAGTCGTAGAAGAAATTATCAAAATTCACGGACACATATAGAGTTCGACTCTCATGGAACACGACAAAAAAAAAAGGGGGGGAATGGGCGCGCTGGACCGGGGGTCTCCAAACTTAAGTGCATCAGTGTTAATCCAATGGCGAAAAAACTATTTTCTCTGCCACATTTCTCCAGCTGTATTGAATATTTTTACGAACTTTTTTTTTAAATAATGAATGTAGATAACTTACAGGTCTCTATAATCTCACTTTTTGAAATTAATTCGAATATTTTGTGTAAAATTATTTATTAAAAATTATAAAAAATATTCGAACCCATTTCAAAAAGTGGGATTGTCGGGACCTGTAAGTCAGCTACATGCATCATATAAAAAAATCCGCTTGAAAAAATATTCAATACAGCCGGAGAAATGTGGCAGAGAAAATATTTTTTTCGCCATTGGATTAACACTGATGCACTTTGCTTTGGAGACCCCCGCTCCAGCCCGCCCATTCCCCCTTAATACAGAAAAATCTTTTTAATGTAAATAATAGAACTTTTCTGTAAAAGTACGTTTTGTTTTCGGTAAAATTAGCATATTTTATTACAGCTTAGATTATTCAACGATTATTAGATTAACGATTATTAGATTATTCAACTAAATGGAAAACCCATAGCGAGACCAAAAGACCAAAAATTGAAAGAAGTAAAAAATAAATTTTATTTTTGTGACGAGATCATGAAAAACAATGTTTTATGCAGTTTTTCAAGGAAAAAATGGCTCATACTTATGTAATCCGCATTAGTATGTAATTAATCCTAATGATTAGTAAGCTAAGTAAGCAATTGGACTAGTAAGCTAAAAGATAAAATATAACATTAAAGGCGAATGAGCCCGAGTGATCGCGGTTCTCCAAACCAAAGTATTACGCTAGCAGTCTGCGCGCTGTAACGGGTAGCGGGTTCGATTCCCGACTTCGCCCTGTGTGTATATTTCTTTCTCTGTTACAGTAAAAAAATCTTTCTATGTCTGTCTTACTTGACGAAGGTTTCATGAGCGGGTCTCTGATCAAGCACACAAGCCGGAATATATATGTACCTACCCTTACCCCCCTACCCAAACCAAAAGTTTAAAAAGTTCAGGTATGTAATTTTTCGATAAAACTGGTAATAACAGGCAGACATTTACACTGGATAAAGGCATTAAGGTTATTTGGAGGCCATGTTCACATACTAATTATGAAAAAAATTTCAGTTCAAGTTTCCAAGTTCAAATCTAGCAAAGTCTACATAGAAATGGGCAACTTGGCAACTGATGAGTTTATACTATATGGTCTGAAATAGAATACAAGGGCATGCGGCATAGTTTATGTGATTAAATCTGCAGAGATATTCATTTGTTCTGGTGTGAATTTTTTTTCCTAATACGTAATTTGTTTTCAATGTGTATGTTACAAAGTTATAATTTACAATTTGCAGGGGAATTTAAGAATTTACGGCGTAACGTCATAGATATATATAAAATACTTTGCACATGGTTTTTCTATACCTAAGGGTAACGTAAAATTTTGCAAAACCCTATATTTCAAGTATTTTTCTTAATCTCAATAATATTTATAAATCTGTTCTTAAAGTAATTGCAAAGCACAAGGGCAGAATAGTAGTTATGTACAAAAATACAATTTTGTTTCATGACAAATAAGCAAGTTTAGATATAAAGAATTTAACACATTTCCAGACTTAATGAACAAGTTCATTGTTAAAAAAAATTGTTACATTGTACGCTTCCTGTACTGCTAGTTAATTGTTTAATAATAGTTAATTAATTATGGCTAATAATAACGTGTTGTAATTGTAAAGGAAATGTAACTACATTAAGACAGAAATGAAGCAACTCTACCAAGTATTAAGTAATCGCTTCTAAAGAAAACAAAGTTTTATTTAAATTTAAAGCTAAAAACTATCATGGTACGGTTGTATAAGATTAAAACACGCGCGAATCAATCTTGTTTGAATAAACAAAGTAAATAGTAGGGAATTAGGCGTTTAAACACGTGTAGTCAGTGCAAAAGGTGTGTTTCAAAGATAGTAATCGAAATTTTCCGGTGTAGATTTTCTGAAAGCTTTCATCTTTCTTTCAAAACTGCCCAAAAATTAGATTTTTTTAAATGTTTTGCCCATTTATAAGATCGCTATGTCCCCTTCAAAAATGAATGAATGCAAAATAGACGTTTAATTACTGGAGCTGTCGCTGAACATTCTGTAATACAATTTGTTTTATTACTTTGAAATTTTTTAAGCTATCTAAAAAATTAAATCTCTCCGTTTCTCACTAAAAATATTTGTCCTGACAATGTTATAGATAAATGGATTAAAATATTTGAACTGCAATAGAGTGCTTCTAAGAAAAAAAATTATTACACAAATAAAGTACTACATTTAAAATAGATTACAAATAAGTTTTGCATTGGTTATTCGTTGTAGTAGGCAAAAACACTAATACTAAAAAAAGCTTTTTTACTATTATCAATATTAATTATATAGATAGTCACTAAAATACATAAGAAAGAAAATGGAAGGGTTTTAAAAACGGATACACTGTAAAAAAAAACTGTTGTTTTCACAGTTAAATACCATATTTTTTACAGTTAAAAACTGTTCTTTAGAAAAACAGTTTATAACTGTTTTTATGACGTCACACTCACATCCCATCAAATGCGCCTTCCCCTCGGAGAAATTCGAAGACGTTCAAAAATTTACGTGAATGAGATCATCGTTCAGATTCGTTCCCGCGCATTGGGTTTCTGTAGCATTAAGGTTTGTTTGCAGTAACTTTGATTTAGTAAACAAAACGCACGGCCACGAGTAATTACTTGTCGCAGACGGTTCAGTATTAGGCTCGCACGCAAGAGGTTCCTGGATCAAACCCGGGCCCGGTCCTTACCTCTTCCAGGAACCTCTTGCGTGCGAGACCAATACTGTACCGTCTGCGACAAAGTAATTACTCGGTCGCGAGGGCTAGTATTGGGTATTTTATTTTAGCAGGGAGAAACTGTTAAATTAACGGGGGAAAACTATTATATTAACAGTTTTTCCCTGCTAAATTAACAGTTTTTCCCTGCTTAATTAACAGTTTTTCCCTGCTTAATTAACAGTTTCTCCCTGTTAAAATTACAGTTTTCCTGTAAAATAAATTACAGTTTTAAACTCTAAAAAAACAGTTATTAACTGGCGTCAAAGTTGGTAGTTTTTAACTGTAAAAACAACAGGTTTTTTTATACATAAAGTTTTGATTTAGTGTGTTTCGAAGATTTTTTTGTCTCTCTGTTTCTTAAATCTTTACTAGTTTAGGCTTTTGTTTTAGTTATTACATTTACTCAGTTAGTTATTACACCATTTAGTAATAAACTACTTAAGGTTTCTAAAAACGGCAATTCCTTAAGTTTAAAAAATATATATATTTTTCCGTACAAATATTTGACGTTTTTATATTGTAAAAATAATTGCGCAAATTAGACTTTTTGGTGTTTTTCTACATCAAATATTTTTATTTTTGCCACAGAGTATAAAGAAATTGAATAAATTTACATTTGTGTCCTTGGAGTACTTATATAATTATCCTTTATAGCCTTTTTAAATTTTTAATTTTAATTTTTTTATTTTTAAAAAGTTACAACAGATACTACAGTCCCTGGACAAATTATTAGACGCACTGCAAGATTTCATGTCTCAATCAATAATGAAAAAAATACCTTTAGAAGGACATTCGTGTTCCTAAACTTAAGCTATTGAATAGAAAATACTATCTGCTATAGTTAATACATATATCGACATCTTTTTTAATATGGCATTCTTTGGTATGTTTTCATCATTGCTAAAAAAAAATACAGTGCGTCTAATAATTTGTCCAGGGACTGTATAAGACTATATCTCATTCTCTTAAAAAGCTACTTTTTTCGAAATGTACTATGTTAAAATTAAAGTGTTTTTCTTTTTAGTTTTCTTATTTTAGTATGATTTTACTAGTTTTATATTTGTGTATTTTTTCTTTAAAATTCAGAAAGGGTTTTTAAACACAAGTGTTTTGTCCAATTGACTTAAGGTCCAATTGACTTAACATTGCAACGGCGATCATGCGGTATAATTACCGGAACTATTGCGTGTGGTGTGACACTAGCATATTAACAAAGATCAACTTACGCATGATGCGGAGATAATGCGTTCCGTTCACAAAGGCACAAAAGATGAAAAGAAGTACCGAAATGTGCGACGTTTTTTGTCACCTATTCCTTTGCCGCGCACCCTCTATACCTTTTTATATATCACTGAAACAAAACACAAGCGCGTGCGAGAAAGGGGCGGGCCCAAACTCCCCCTCCTCTTACATTTGTCAATGTGAAGGACGTCACTGTGACGTCAGCAATCTCGTAACGAATCCAAAGGAGGAATCCCCCTCGTATCTTATCTTGAGGAGGGATGAGTTTTTTCTTATCCTTCCAAAAATCTCCGCAGAGAAATTGTCGAACCATTTTCTTCAGAGCTAGCTAAAAGAGAACATATTTGAAGTGCCATAATTTTCCCCTCGATAGGAGATGGTTACGAGGTGGTTAGATTTCGAATATAGGGTTCGTTTTAGATTATTTTCGAATATTGTAGAAAAGAAATGATCATTTGGAAAATCTCCGCAGAGAAATTCTTGAACCATTTTCATCAGAGTTCGCATGAAGAGAACATAGCATTTGATACGCTCCAGAATTTTTTTACTATGAGGTGGTAAGCTTTCGGATCTAGGGATTCTACAAATTGGTCTTGAAATGGAAGAAAAGAAATTTTCTTTTTTATATCCTTTATAGAAAATCTCTGCAGAGGAATTCTTGAACCATTTTCATCAGAGTTCGCATGAAGAGAACATAGCATTTGATACGCTCCAGAACCTTTTTAATATGAGGTGGTAAGCTTTCGGATCTAGGGATTCAACAAATTGGTCTTGAAATGAAAGAAAAGACATTTTTTATATTCTTTATAGAAAATCTCTGAAGAGGAATTCTTGAATCCTCTTCTTCAGAGCTCACTTGAAGAAGACATGATATTTGAAGGGCTGTTGTTTTTCTATTTTGTTTCTAGGTGGTAAGCTATCTAATCTATGGATCTTACTAGATTGTTCTCGAATAATAGAAAAGAAATTAGCTTTTTTATCCGTTAGAAAATCTCCTAAGAGTAATTTCCGAATTATTTTCTTCAGAGCTCGCTTGAAAAGAACATGGTATTCGAAGAGCTGTGGTATTGTTTTTTCCCTTCTAAGTAGTAATCTTTCGAATATAGGGATCTTACTAGATTGTTCTTGTAAAGTAGAAAATAAATTATCATTTTTATCCTTTGGAAAATCTCCTAATTGTTGTAGCAGTGTAGTTCGTATCTTTCATGTTTTCCGAAATGCCAGCAAGAATAATTCTCGAAGTTTCGACGGAGTTCCATTCATTCGGAGTTTCAACTGATGGAATAAAGTTGAAACTCTAAAATCCATATGCACTGCGTTGGCCACTGGTTTGTTGGTAAACAAACTTTTCTTTCAGTAAAACAACAACTAATAATATGATTTTTTAATGGGTGATTTTTGATGTTGAATATGTATTTGGGTGTTTATATCACATAGTCGCTACCAATGGAGATTCCAACAAGAATAATTCTCGAAGTTTCGACGGAGTTCCATTCATTCGGAGTTTCAACTGATGGAATATAGTTGAAACTCTAAAGTCCATATGCACTGCGTTGGCCACTGGTTTGTTGGTAAACAAACTTTTCTTTCAGTAAAACAACAACTGATAATATAATTTTTAATGGGTGATTTTGTGATGTTAAATATCTATTTGGGTAGTTATATCGCATAGTCGTGGTTAATTCCTAGTTTCGTTATACGGCGACTTTTTATTTCGCGCCAAACTTGTTGGCGAGAAAACATCGCGTACCGACGCGTGATTAGACGATGCTACTCGGAAACCGCGAAGTCAAACAACTGTGTTGCCAGATTGGAATTATTTATTGCCTTTTTTTGTCGCCAACGTTCCAAAAAAGTCGCCGTATACCGAAACTAGGATTTAACCCATAGTCGCTACAAATGGAGATTCACTTCCTTAAATAAAACACAAATATCTTCATTTCTATCTTAATTCCATGTTAGAAGTACAACATCCAGACAAAAAGAGCTTTTTTTTATGAAATCTGAATTTAATAAAATATCCTTTTATGTCTAAATAAATGTAACAAATTGGGAAAAAACTTGTGTTGACTTTCTATACAAATACTTGTGTTTCCCTATGCTATTACAAGTTATGTTGAAGTAAACACAAAATTGTGTTGCAAACAAAAAATCATTCATGGTAAGCATGCAATTTGTTTGTTTAACGACGACTCTTTAATGGTATTAATCGGTAATTCTACAACTTCCAGACTTACTGTGATACACGGACAAACATCTTTTATATATCATTTCTATAACTAGAATAAGCTAACAAGCTTCTTCAGAAAGCACAAAGATACAATGTTTAATTTTTAAAAGGGACTGTCAGTCCCACAGAGCTAATGCATTAGTTTTGAAATCACAACTTTTGCAAAACAATTGCTTTGCCATGTTAATCCATTTTCACCTTGTATGGGAATCATTATAACATAAATTTAAAACAAAATTGAAAAAAATAACATCCGGTTATTTAATTATTAATTGATAAAAGTTTTAAAATAGTGTCGCCATCTGCTATATTTTTTGGCATTTTTAAACTTCAAAAATATATAATTAAATAACTAGATTGCATTTTCGTTTCAAATTTGTTTAATATCGATGTTATGTTGATTCCCATACCCGAAGAAAAAGGGCTAACATGGCAAAGCAATACTTCTGAGGAAGTTGTGATTCCAAAACTAATGCATTTGCTCTATGGGACTGACAGTCCCTCTTAAAGAGCATAAATTGCCGAATTCTGAAGATAAAAGGGATGAGCAATCCATTGACAAATTTTAGAACTGTTTGCAAGCATATAACTCTTCGTAATTTTAAAATACAAGAAATGAATAGATAGAAACAAAGAAAACTTCGTGCAGTTTAAATGTTTTTACTAATCCTCTATCTTTGAGTTCGCATCGATAAATAGCGATAGTGTGCTCTATCTTTTATTGTTTTTAGTAGAGTTAGCTTCATTTCAATACCGTGATAAAATCTTTGTAGACAAACGTATCAGTGTTTTAAAAGATGTGAAATAGACGAGACAACAATGGATTCACCATGAAAGATAGTTTCATAAATGTGTTGGCTTGCATTTTGATTAGAATTGACGTATGGATTGTCAAGTATTAGCTTCCACACTACGTTTATAACGTAAAAAGTGGAAGGTATTATAATCGTTCAGTCCGTCCATCTGTCTGTCCGTCCTTTACCCACTTTCATATCTCAAACTACAAATGCTACGGACAAGTGTGATACGTCAAAAAATTCAGCGCATCGAAATTAGAAGCCATTGAAAATTGCATAGAAGAATTCGAATTCGAGGTACTTCAATTATTTAAAAAACTGCAAAATTGAATGCTCATTTAAAAAGCATAGGAAGCCATTTTTATTAGAATTAAATCACCATTGCCTTTCGCAACAATCGCTCGAGAAACTTTAATTCTTCTAGACAATAAATTAAAATAAATTTATTTTTGAGACATCGATCAGTTTGAAATGACGTCAAATATATTTCACTACAAGATTCTTTGTATGTTGATATGAAATGTTTTCATTCTATTTAAAAGCGAGGAATATTACATATTTATTCTTTGAAATATAAATTTAATTTTGCAAACGATAAGTAATAATTATTGAATTTTCGAAATAAAATAAATGGAACCAGCCAAATTTAGCATGTAAATGTTTATTATAGAATTAAAGCTGTGTGCAACGCCTTTTTTTACCTGTTAAACACAATTGTTGTTTGGAAGCGGGTTAAGTGACAGATTCTGTTACAAACCTATTTGTTTTGAGAGGGCGGTACAGGGCTGCTTTGAAACAAACCGAATTGAGCAGCAAAAACAATTACTGCAAATTTTGAGAAATAAATCTAACTTTGTAATTGCTGGGATTTATTTTTTGTGTATTTCATTATTAATGCGTACATTTCATATAGTAGCTAAAACAAAAAAAAAATCCGGAGCCTTTCGGTTAAGCCGAATTTCGGATAACCGGGATTCTACTTACAATACAAATTGAAATAGTTTCAAATGTGTGATTAAAAATAGTTCAAATACCTTTTCTGAATCATTTGTCTGTATTGTCTATATGCGTACATGTTTACTTAGATATAATCAACATCGATCGAAAATATTTGTATCGATATTCTGGTTGGAATTAAATCATCGCACGTGTAAAGGAAATCGCTCGCAATCGGTTTTATCACCGGTTGAACAAAGAGCCACAGATTGCAGTTACGATTGTTATTCTTTTTGGAATAATATAGGTTATAATTATAGAAACGTGTTTTCCCGCACTTTTCCTATAAACATGGTTTGTAGCAAGTTCAAGGGAAAGTCAAGGAAAAACTTTGTCCCAAATGAAGAGCTTAGTGGAAGAACGTGCTAAGTGACATTTTTGAATTTTTTTTAGAATTTTGTGTCAATGAAAATGTTATTACCTCCTTAAAAGATATCAAGTTTCCTTTTTTTCATAAGCTTAAAGTGAAGTACGTTTGTTACCATTTGCAAGTATCTTTTTTAACAGACCTACGTGAAAAGTAAAAAAAAATTAAAACTCATTTTCTTGTTTTCACCTTTTTTTGTGTCCCTTAGCACGTTCTTCCACTAAGCTCTAATATGTCGTCTGTCAAGGTTGCAATCGTTGTAAACTCAAACTGTGAGAAAATTGGTAGTTTGTATAGAAAGTAAACAAATGCTTAGTTACACACTTAGAAATAAATATCTGTTGGACGATTCGGCAATCCTTGAACCTCATATTTAGTTATTTTTGAAAATATTTTTTGTTGCAAGGTCACGTCTGATGTTTGCTGAAGTAAACAATTTGAGTGGAAAAAACTTGGGGTGTGTAACACTACACAACTTTCCATTAATACTCAATGAATCAATGCCCATTTAAATGTAATTGTATACCCTGTACTTTCAATGCGTCTAAAACCAAGAGTTATGTGGCATAGTTATCTGTTGTGGATGTGCGATTTCCCCAAAAACTTTATTATGACCTCCGACAGGTTGATTGGTAGACATATGTATTCAGGTTTGTGTGCTTGGTCAGAGACCCGCTTATAAACCTTCGTCAAGTAAGACAGACACAACAGACAACACACACACATAAGTGGATCCATCTAATTTTTAGAGACAGAGGCCAACTAGAGGATCCCCAGAATTGGCTTGTCACCCCCTGAGGTATTGATTTGGTATGGGAACTTAGAGGACTTTCGGACCCAACAGATTTAACGAGCACGTACTCCGCATACACTCGGTAGGTCTTCAGTGGTACCGGGACTCGATCGCAGAACCTTCCGATCCCGAGACCGCGAGACGCTGACCACTAGGCTCACAACGGCCCTCTCCGACAGGTACTGGGAACTCGTGTATAGTCTGGCTGCCACAACTTAGCATCCCAAATATTTTGATTGTGGAAGATTCCACATTGAATTAAGGTTTTAAGCCGAAAGAGGCAAGGTTGCTAGCTCAAGGCGTTTGGCGAGAAGAGGGGATTGTTGGTCGAGTTCGATTGTAAATAGTGTATCACACTAGAACTACACATTAGTTATCGGCGATAGAGGATTGTTGGTTGGTTGGTTGGTAGACATATATATTCAGGTTTGTGTGCTTGGTCAGCGACCCGCTTATAAACCTTCGTCAAGTAAGAAACAGACAACACACACATAAGTGGATCCATCTAATTTTTAGAGACAGAGGCCAACTAGAGGATCCCCAGAATTGGCTTGTCACCCCCAGAGGTATTGATTTGGTATGGGAACTTCGGACTTTCGGACCCAACAGATTTAACGAGCACGTACTCCGCATATACTCGGTAGGTTTTCAGTGGTACCGGGACTCGATCGCAGGACCTTCCGATCCCGAGACCGAGACGCTGACCACTAGGCTCACTACGGCCCGAGAGAGGATTGTTGTTGATTGCTGGTAGCGGTTAGCGATTATACGTGTATTTTTTTGTTATCTTAACTTGATCAATAATCGATATAAGAGTGCACCCGATGCAAATTCGATGTACCCTTCAATTGATAATCTGTTTCTAAATCTAAAGAAATATGCGCCGATAAATGCAATGAGTCGCCAAAAATAGTAACTCTTGCCCAAAACCTTCCTTACCTTTTTTCGAAGTGGACTGTTCCACAATCAAAATAATTGGGATGCTAAGTTGTGGCAGCCAGACTATACCGAATTTTATGTCCGTAGACTGACAGACAAAAAGCACACAAACCTGAATATATATGTCTACCAAGCAACCAACCAACCTGACAGACAAAACACTGTTTAAAAATCTTTTTGTTTTAATTCAGGGTAGAAAAACACAAACACTCCATGTCGGATTTTCGACTCCATTACAATACTTTCATTACCTTACATTTCTTATTAGGAAATTGATTCTTCAATTACTGTATCATATTCTTCATCTCCAGTGCACTACGGGGTTAAATATTGACATCGAATCATTTAAATCTGCGTACTCATAGATACATCATTTACTGGTGTCAGTGATCAGAAGAGGCCACGATCACTACCGCAATTCTGTAAGCAACATTTACACCGAATGCAACATTTTGTTGATGTAAGACAAATTGTTGCACAAATCAAAATTGGTGTTGCACGCTAAAAAAGAAATACAAACTTATAGCAGGGTGTATCGCACACCAGCTGAAACAGATCACACTGTTGCAATTTTCGTGATTGGTTTCACCGTAACAACGGTTCCTTGTAGCTGCAACGGTTATGTGGTGAAATGTTGCACCATACTTTGGAATCCGGTTGAACCATTTTTCTGAGAAATGATTTAACCGAATACCGTAAACATAGTGAAACATTTCACGACACTGCCGTTGCAGAGAAACTATATTTTTAGTGAAACCAAGTATTACTACTACTACTATACTATTACATATATATTTCGGCTTGTGTGCTTGATCAGAGACCCGCTTATGAAACCTTCGTCAAGCATTGAGCTAGAAGAAACGTGGAGTGAGGTGTGTGATTCAGTGAACAGGGCAGCAAACGAGCCGGTTCAATAACCAAACGCGGAGGAATACACGGCAGTGCAGCATTAACGAACCGGGCAGAAAACCTAGAAACTTGCCTGTTTCGCTATTGGGTTCGTCTTCGCTGGTTCTTAGTTAGTGATCCACATGGTTGTTTCTTAAAAAAGTTGGAATTTAAAGTTAAAGAAAGTTAATTTCTTTCGAACTAAAAATGTTAAAATACATTTAGGAGCCCAAGTCAATATGATAGAAGGGTCTCATACAAGCATTGCATACAAGTGTAGGGAAAATAGTCCTTTTCTGCCCTGTACGCTCAAAAGTGGGTGAAAGGGTTTTCGGCTCGCTGACACCTCACTCCAGTTTCCCTTCTAGCTCAATGTCGTCAAGTAAGACAGACACAGAAAGAATTTTTACTGTTACAGAGAAACCCAGGGTGAAGGCGGGAATCAAACCCGCACCCGTTACAGCGCGCAGAATGCCCCAAGTATTAAATTTGTAACAGTGCATGATGTTTCTAATACAACCTGCAACATGAAGTCTTCAAGTTCCATTCAAACGCTGCAGGGTTTTAATTAAAATAAGATGTGTTGTTGAATCAAATCAATTCATACGCGAATAGCATTTTGTGTTGCAACAATCTGCCTTTCTTTTGAGTTAACAGCCATATTAATACATGGGAAAATCACAATAACCAATCAACAATCATAAGACACCGACTAAAGCCCTGGTTTGTAAGAACACAAATTCGGACGCTGAGCTGTGCGTCCGAATTTCCCGCTTTCTTATTGGCGCTAGGGGTCACGTGACCGCGGCACCAAAAATAACGTTGATCTCAGTGTCCGTAAATCTTGAATCAGTCGTGGTTTGATTCGAGTGTCCAAAACGTGCGAAATGGCCAATGTTTCTACCTTTTCGAAAGATATAACAGTGACCTTCGCTCACTACGCATGCGTTAGATGCGGACGCATCGCTAGACGTGAATTCTAACAAACCAACAAAGCGAAGATAAGACGCTGATATCACCGAGCAGGCCGATTTTTCACGCCTTGACGTGCGTTTTCAGTCCTTACAAACCAGGGCTTAAGAAGTTTTATAGTAATAACACACTACAACACTTTACAACAAGATCAAGATTGCAAAAAATCTGGTTCGATCATGCATTCTTGAACAGCCCAATGAGTATCAGATGAAAGAAAAAACAATAGAATGTAAAAAACATTTCAGGTCAGTTTCTTAGATTAAAACTATAAAAAAACATCAGTTTAGATGATCTAATCATCTATGCAACTGCTTCCAAATTTCTAAAACTAACATATAAACAAGTTAAGTATTAATATTTTTATGATTTTGTTATTCTATTTACAAAAAAAAAATCGAATCTCGAATTCTTAGCTAGCAATTCACACTTTTTTTTAAATTGTCCGAAATTTTCACAAATTTTTCGATTACAGTAATTGTTTTTGAGGACCATCAGACTCATATGTGATGACTGTCACAATATTATTAGAAACGTGAACACATTTGTTATTAAAAGTATTCAATTCGTTTCATAAAAAAACTTCCTTTAGAATTTGTGTTTCCTTTTTTCACCCTTTTAATCACTCTTAAATCCCATGATAATAAGAATGAAATAATATCAAATTATATTTATAATTTACAAAAACCTTTATACAATATTCATATACATTCCTTATTCTAGTCTAATGAAATAAGTTCTTCTTACAATATTTTTTTCGAACTACAACTCCGTTCTCTTCTACCAATATCAGGTCGAGGAGTTTTTTCAAGAAGAAGTTTCAAAACAATTTTTTAAAATTATAGCTATGTAAAAATTTATAAAAGTTTGTTGAAATGGTTCAGTTGGCGATGTGTTTCAGGCCGAGGCCCCGAATTCCCTGCCGTTAAACCATGCCCTGTTAGCGGCTTGGTAAAGCTAACTCCCCCACCTCAGTCGCTCTTCGGATTTGTACCCGCAAACAAGCTGGTTTCTTCACGGAACTCTTGCCCGTACCAGAGGCCAGAGGCCATTGAAAAAGCATATGAAAGGTAAATTTGGTTATTAAGTAAAGAGTAAAATGTTGTATTGTTGTATGAAGTAAATTGTGCTCGAATTAAAATGCTATACCGTAGAAAGAGAAACCGGAGGCCTTTTAAAAAATATATGAAAGTTGAATTTTGTGTTTGATAAGTATTGAATGAGGTTGATACGAAGTTCCAGAGAAAGTAAAAGGTCTTAGCATGAAGTGAATTTTGTTCGAATCAGAATGCTATAAAGTAGAAAAAACCGGGGACCATTGAAAATATGAAAGGTGAATTTTGAAATTTGAAATGAAATGAAAGGTGAATTTTGTGTTAGTTTAGCATTGAATGAGGTAAATAAGAAGTTCCAGAGTCAGTAAAATGTTTTTGTGTTGCTTTATGAAGTAAATTGTGTTCGCATTGAAATGCTAAATTTACCTTTTTATAAGAATCACTTGACTAAATGGTTCTTCTCTTCCTCAATATATACAGCGTGGCTCAGAGTTATATTAGTAGATATCAGGGCCGCCGACAGGATTTACGGGCCCCTATGCAACTTAGTTCGGGCTAAACATTTTTAATTGAAATATATTGTTTAATAAATTTTATTTTTACTATTTTCGGTACACTTATTTTTTGTGAAAACACTTTTGAATCAATTTTTCCAGAAACCCCATAAGTCACAATTTATCGAAAAAATTATTGAAAAAATTGATTCATTTGACAAATCAAAAATACTATATATTACGGAAAAACAGTTTTACAATATTTCAGTTTTATTCTTATAACATTCGAATTACAAAAGAAAAAGACAAGAAGCAGTGTGATTTTGTAACACTCAACTATGATTAATAAAAAAATAATCTGACTACTAAAAAGCTACTTAATGATTATTACTCTAAACAATTATATTAAATATAATATTAATTTATTCATTAAAGTCAATTTACTTCATTTTAATAATCCTAAATTTATAGTAACTATTAGTGAACAATTAAACCCCTTATTTCTAAATAAAATAACTAATTTGTTGTTAGATAACAAAAATTTCACGTACGTGTCTTTGGGAAATCTAAGACTACCTATTTAAATAGGTGTTATAATTAACACATAAGCTTAACATCATATTAGTTACTACATACAACAATACAAAATGATAACTGTAAACAAATAGAGAGAATAATTAGTTACATAAAAGATAACAAATTATCACTTGCATCTTACGTTGTGAAAACTTTTCAATCAAAGTTCTGAATTTTGTTTTTGTAAAATGTAGTAATTTTCGTTGTTTACTTTAAATAACCAAAATTTATTTTTTATATTAAATTTATCATTAATTATTTATTTTTGATAATTTATTTTCAAAAAAATGTAATTTATTTGACAAAAAAAAAGAGAAATGCAATTAAAACTACTTGAGTTTAAAACTTCAAGTACGAGAATGATTACTAGGTTACTAGGTAGGAATGAGAGGAATGTGACTATTTTCCACACAAAAAACATGCTCTGTGGGCTGTGTTGTCGCGCAATGTTTTCTGCCTGGGCTATAGAAAAAGTAGGAATATACTCTGTTTTTATTGACCCTGGTCTTTTGCTACAAATGGGGTAGTAGCAAGTAGAAGGAGGCGCGGGAGATCAAGGAATAAGATAAGGGTATAGGAGTAAGGAGTGAGGGATTCGTCCACACGAAACAGGAAATGAATGAAACAAATTTTCTTCTCTGTCTTCATTTTCCTTGCTCTAAAAAGAAATCTTGTCTGGGCACAGGACAAAAATGAGCGACGTGTCCAATTATTATTTCGAATAAACTAAAAAGTGTCATAACCGGTCATTTTTTAAATAAAATATATTGCATTAAAAATCCTTTTAATTTTTACTGTTTTTGGTGTACTCATATTGGAGTATACCCTATTTGATAAATCAAAACTAATTTATTTCAGAAAAACAGATTTATATTAATTTAGTTTTATTCTTATTTCATTCGAATTAAAAAAAAACTATAACTTTGATATTAACTGGCTTGGCATAAAACTGCAAGTGTCCTACCATTTATTATTATAAATATTTATTTTACACATTAAGAAAATGCAAAGTGGTCTTCCATTAATAATAAATGTTAATTTCTAAAAAAAATTGAAAGGTGTGTGGGGGGGGGGGGGATATATAAATTCCCGAAGAGCCCCTCTTGTGAAACTTATTACTGAAGAAGGAATAATTTCTTAGTTTAAATTATCGAAGAAAGAATAAATTATAATATATTTTTAAAAAATAATGCTAAAAGGTCAATGCTAAAAATTTCAATAAAAAGTATAATAAACACTAACAATTTTCATTTCCGCATTTTTTTCAAATTAAATAAATTTTGAGGTTCCAAAAGAATGGGGACTTTAGTCCCCGTCGTTAAATGTGCCCATTGGTAAATATGATCCTAAAGTGACATAGGGGCCCCCTCTTGTAAAATATTCTAATGAATTTTGCTTATCGAGTTGTCTTTAAAAAAAGTTTTAAAATGTGTAAAAAGTGACGAAGATTGCAATAATACTAAGGAATTTTACAAAATTAACAAAAAAAAATTGCAAATTTCTTTTGATAATGGAATGCAATTTTAGGTCCTTCCGACTAGGGGCCCTAATCCTGTGCATTAGGGGCCCAATGTTAATTTCGAACCAATAAAAAAATATTTTAGTGATTTGCGAATTTGTTTTTTTCCTTATATTTAAAAAAAAAGAAAAACAGGGCCCGCTGGCGCGGGCCCTTTAACTTCTCACGGGCCCCTATGCAATGCTTAGTTTTGCCCCCCCCCCCCCTGTCGGCGGCCCTGGTAGATATTACTTTATATCATTTATAATGTTAGACAGAGCTGGATTTGTCATTGCAGAGCTCTAAATAGTATGATAATTTTCTTACCGAAGACAAAGAGCAGGCGAGTACTTTTATGAGTTAGTTGATGATCTTTGAATTTATTACCAGATTTTAAGTTATTTGAATTCAGATTTCAAAAAAATTAAGGTAACAAATAACACTTTACGTAGGAAAAAATTACAAAATCGCACTTTAAACTATGCTATAATGCAAATTATATAGATTTGTTACTTTCATTAAACCCAAATTTATTAAATAAAAATTAATTGATTATGGTTTTCATTGAACTGGTATATAAAAGTAATGGGGAATAGAAACTTTATTTAAAAATAAATTTATTTATTTTTTAAAATATCTGTTTTGTACTAATTTCTTTGATTAACAAAAATGTAATACATTTTATCATTTAAAAAATGCTTTTTAATTTCGTAACTTAGGTATTGTAATAAGCCTTAAAAATTTCGGGAAAATATGAACATAACTGCAATGCAAAATTTAAAGTTTCAATATCCCATCGATGAAATAAAATGTCTAAAATTTTGCAAATTGAAAACAATAATGTATTTTGAATCCTTTTGTTTTAAATTAGTTTTTAGAATAGTAATAGAGTACCCTTTTTATCATTACATTAAAATAGTCATCTAATGAAAGAAGTTGCGAAAAAGTTAAAATTGAATATGTTTTAAGAAATTAAAACAACTTAAACTAAAGCATTTCATTAAATTTCGAGAAGCGGTAACAATTTGCTTTTGGTTTTTTTAGTCCTTTTATCGAAAATATATTTTTCAAGGGCGAATAAAGAGATTTTCCTCAAATGTTTTTCTTATTAAACTCCCAAACAATACAATAATCTCCTTGTTGATCTGCAAACTATACCAAAATTCACTCTTAACTGAAGCATTTTATTAAATTTCGAGAAGCGGTAACAACTTGCTTTTAGTTTTTTTAGTCCATTTATCGAAAATATATTTTTCAAGGGCCAATAAAAAGATTTTCCTCAAATGTTTTTTTCTTATTTAGCTCCCAAACAATACAATAACCTCCTTGTTGATCTGAAAACTATACCAAAATTCCCTCTATTATAAAAAAAATACAAATTAACTGCTTTTAGTAGAAATTTAATTCAATTTTGGGAATTGTATTGTTTATTTTTAAATAGCAACTACGCCTTTACCTTATTTCACCGTAAAATGCATCATGTATTATTATTTTTTTTAAACGTGTCTTGCATACTTTTTCTTCACTTGTATGGGATTCGAACAATCTCCAGGCCCTGGTCACCACCTAGGTCTACAAATCTCGAACCACATTATTTTAGCCAAAAATGGCTTTAAAACTATAAATTTTGTTCCACACCTGACAATTTCGTATCATTTTACGGTCAAAGTACTTATTATTATTTTTTTTTCTAAAACATTAACCCCTATGATAGATTGATATTATTACATTTTATGATTATCCTTTCTTTAAAAGGTCTTTTTTCAACTATGTAATTTTTTTTAAAAATATCAGTCCTAAAAGGACCAAAAAGTATCCGGGGATTAGGTCTCAACCTGTCATGTAAGACCTTGACAAACCCCAGAGATTTTTATATTGTGCTTGTTGTCTTGTTTATGTTGATCTACAATAAAAATGAAAAATTACATTAAAATTTGCAAAATTGGGAGAACTAGTTTAATCGTATATAAATTTTATATCCAAGTTCTATCCATATTTCTCTTGGTAACTCTGCCCTCTTGTACAGAATGTTGTTCCCACGCAAGCTGAGTTGCATATCTGTGAATCATGCGATATCCGGAAGACATTATCGCGAATTTTTTGACCAATCGAAGACATTCTGGTAAACATTTATGTTCTCAAAAGGCCACAAAGCTTAAAAAACAGCCTCGAAAAAACGTTTATCGACATTTTTATGTGGTGTGAAAGATTTGCTTTCATTGGCCCATACACAACAAGGTTTACATTGGAAAATCCTATCAATTAGTAGATCGTAAATTTTCTATGTAGTCATAAATTCGACATTTTAATTTAGAAATATCTCAATTTTATTTATAACTTGGTCATTAAATCTTACTGAAATTCCATCCAGAAATTGCTGTTTCTACATGAGCTAGGAAACAAATAGTTTTCCTAGAGTTTAATAATGATTTTTCCACTATTGATTGAATTTTTTTTTACACGGGCAGTAATTTATTTTTTAAATAAAGTAACTTCACACACATTTATATTAAAAATGTAAATTTTTTAGCTCATTTTTTTTAAAGTATAATAGTATTCCACACATTATAAATGTAATTAGTCATTTTTTATAAGCATATTAATAGAACTATCAATTATATTAAATAATTTTTTAGCCATTTTTTATAAAAGATATTACACACTATAATTATCCAACCCCCCCCCCCCCTTGTTTTATAAAGTCGCATAAAGTTATAAAAGTGTTGAAAAATAAGTTTTAGAAATTCTGCAAGCCAATGGAAAGTTGATGATTTAAGTCATTGAAATTAAACCCGAACCAATTTTTTAATCTTATCAAATATCCATCAGAATGCGTCTTTGAGAGTTACTCCTAAATATCTGAATTAAGCGTTCACTCTTAAAACAAACGAGCGGTTTTAACTCAGTCTGAGTTAATTTCCACTCCTTTCCGTGCCGAAAATGCACTTCTCCTATAGGAGTGAATTTCACTCTTTTTCGGAGTGGGTAAAAGAAATAAAAGAAAACAATCTGCGTCCTACACTCTTAAAACGAGCGGTTTTAACTCAGTCTGAGTTAACTTCCACTCCTTTCCGGTGCCGAAAATGCACTTCTCCTATAGGAGTGAATTTCACTCTTTTGTTTTAAGAGTGTTGAAAATGTTATTTAAATCTAATAAAATCTAAAGACAAATTCTTCAATATGAGTTGGAGGCTGACAAATTCAACGTTACATTAAAATATTAAAATTATTTTTAAAAGTTATTCACATCTACAAATAAAATTAGTCTCTGTGAGATGAAAGCTAGTAAATTGTTGCACTGTTGTTGTTGCTTAACCTCGTTAAATGATCTGGCACAAGTTTTTACATTTCCAGTAGGTTGTTGACCACCAGTAAATCAATTACAAAAATAAAAGAACCAGGGTTAAGTCCTTCATGGAAAGTCCGACGCAACAATTAAATGACTGAATGGAAACTTAAGAACATAAAAATTGAAGAGTCTAGTCGAAGAACGTGCTAAGTGACATTTTTGAAAAAAATCGAGATTTTTTATCAATGAACATATTACTAACTTCTTTAATGATAACTTTCCGCTTTTTCATATACTTGTTTAGCATATTTTTTACGGTTTGCAAGTACCTTTTGCAACAAATCTGAGTGCAAACTAAAAAGTTTAAAGCTTCTTTTCTAGGTTTTACTTTTTTGTCACTTACCACGTTCTTCCACTAAGCTCTTCAAGTGTTTTGAAATTTTTTGAGACATAGAGCATCGTGTTTATTGAGATGCCCCTCGGTCAAACACGCGCTGAGAAAATTTCCTCATTTCAGAAATCGGTTGAGCTTTGTCCTCTCGCTGGAATCCGATTTCCACAATAGAAAATCGCCGCCTGAACCACTTTCGAACTTGGAACCCCCCCAAAGAAAATCTCATGAAGTTCACTGGGGTGATTGAACGTTAACCAGGGATGCGCTGTCGGTTCTCGGTTTAACCGGTATCAGACAAACAACCGGTTATTTTTTGCTAATGTAACATTAGTGGAAATAGTGGAAGTCAAACGCCTTTTTGTCCCTTCTTTTACACTGTTAAAAATTTTGTGCTTGGTTTCACCATGATATTGGTTCCTAGTAGCTGCAACGGCTGTGTTGGTGAAATGTTTCACCTTTTTTCGATTTTTCTTTGAACCATTTTTCTGGATTTGGAAACAAAAACCTGAGAAGTGGTTCAACCGAATACCAAAAAAAAAATGGTGCAACGTTTCACCACACAGCCGTTGCAGCTACCAGGAACCAATATCATGGTGAAACCAAGCACAAAATTTTTAACAGTGTAGGAAGGGGGAAAGGAAATGTATATAAAGGAGGTAAAAAGGGGGTGCTTTTAAGCTTTTAAAATTATTACACCTTATTTTATTTACCACAAATGTTTATTGTTGCTAATGTAAATAATTTTTGCTAATGTGAATTGCTGGAAGTCAAAAGCCAAATTTCCTTGTTTTCGAGCTAGTGAAAATAGGGTCGAAAGGGGCGCTTTAAAACTATTTTATTGATTCTGAATGTAAAATAAATGAAAATTGACAAATTAAAAATTATATATTTTTATTTGCAATAAACAACTTATTGTATCTAATTATATTGTCCACGAAATGTTTCAAAAGTGAAAGCACAATAGTTAGGAATTCGGAATTGGGAAGATGTCTTCAAAATCCTTCTTTCAGACCCTTGAAAAAAGGGGGTCTTTTAAAACTATTTTAGTGTTTCTGAAACGTTAATTGTAATCTAAATGAAAAAAGAAAAATGTGTAGATTATTTTTGTTGCAAAAGCTACTTATTATACATAATTTTATTGTCCACGAAATGTTTCAAAAGCGAAAGCGCAATAGTTAGAAATTCAAATATGTCATCTAAATTTGCTTTGGATAATATAAAACTTATTGCTTACAGGTTTACACCTACAAGCGTAATAGGTAGGAATTCGAAGTAGAAAGATATCTGGCTAACGCCATTTGGCGCTCTTATCAAAATTCGCTATAGGTAACATCAAAACTATTGTTTACACATTATAAATATAAACACGAGAAGAAGGTTCGTTACTGGTGATTTGGTTGCTTTATCAATGACTTAATTGAGTGTAAATAAATATTTTGCACGTATTCAACTTGTTGTGAAGCCATTTTCTACCATTTATGCTTTTTACACTCTTAAAACAAAATAGTGAAATTCACTCCTATAGGAGAAGTGCATTTTCAGCACGGAAAGGAGTGGAGATTAACTCAAGTCAGACTGAGTTAAAACCGCTCGTTAGTTTTAAGAGTGTAGATTGTCAATATCACCCTTCAATTAAACGAAGTCACCAGGAGTCAAATTTATTTCTTCGAAATAAATTTAATCAAACGTAATACAGATGAATTTGTTGTTGGTAGAGGGTAGATCAAATTTTAATGTTTAGAGAGGAGGGGGCGTTTAGGCTTTGCAAAGGCACCTGATAACTATATTATGCGACCACTGCCTCTGAGTTTATTAAATGACGTTTTTCTTAGAAGTCCACGCAATTGTCTTAGGGGTATTAGTACACATTTTGTCTATTTATTCTGTCATTTAAAAAAACGCTTTAAAAATTAATTAAATTTTAAATTCTAGGATTTGGTAAGAAAAATACAAAAAATGTAGTTAAGATCCTTTAAAACCCTGCTTGGATATTTATATGAAAAAAAATTCTAGTAAATAAACATGAAATGAGAAGAAATAAAATAGAAAAAGAATAAGAAAACTTTAAAAATATGATAGGAAAAAATAAAAACTTATGTGCAAAAACGCAGTTAATAAATTAAAAATCGGAGTAAGTATGCGTTAAAAACTGTGCCATAGACTTAACACAGGAGGCGAAAGAAGGAAAGGAGCTTTTGACTTAGCCTTAAGCAGAAACCGGTGCCACAGTTTAACCGACGTTTCGGTTAAACCGTGTCCAACCGTTCCACAAGTGGGTGGGAAAACAGGGTGCCCGTCCTCTTGCACCTTCTCCACGTGTTTGGCCTACAAAGGCACTACACGTGCCGACCAAAACCCTCAACCCCTCGCGGGAAAACGAATGCTTCTCGAGATAACCGGATCGGATAAGTCTTCGGCTTTATCGGCTGCTTGAGGTTCAGGGGAAACCGAAATCTCTCGGGGGCTTAGAAGTGGTTTGTAGAGAGGGCCCATGCTGTGTTTAGGGCCCGCGCAAGGTCATGAGAAAGTCTATTCATATATATCTATACATGCATATGTACCAAGCCCCCTTTGAGTAATGGAATAAGGCCCGAAAGAACCACATTTAGGCTTCCAAACACTCATGTATGCAAGGCCTCGCGCTTGATAGAAAAGTATACGTACTTACAAATGATTTTTTTCTTCTAAAAGTTGTTTCTAAGTAAAGGCCTGGAAGACCTCCGTCTTACTAACTTATGCATATGCTGCATATGTTTTACCGTTTTTAACTATTTCGTGGTAAACATTTTTACTTAATGACAAACTTCTCAAAGATATCAGAGAAACATTTTCACTGGATTTTTCAGGACTGCAAAGAATGCAAATGGTTATGTAAATGCCGCTCTACGCGATAATGCAATGCGTAGTTAGAAGACATCAACGAAATTTCGTAATTGGTCCCTTGCGGCTTCGCAAAGACAGGGCATAGACTGAAGGCGGCCTTGAATCTGAGGGCTAATTATTCTTGGAATTTCGGTAACTGAGATTCCGAAACTTGAATATCAAAAATAAGCGACGATAGTAGAAATTAAAGCTAACACATTTAATGAATTTTTTAAGTTTCCATTAGGCATACTTATTGATCGTGGATAAAATGCACTTTTGAAAACCGCCGTTATACTCTAATTTGACAACGGATAAGACTTTGTTATAGGAAAAAGTGAGACTATAAAGGTACGCTCTACATTCTCAAAATGGGGTGAAACAAACTTGATAACTAATTAAAACTTGGATTTTGACCCCAAATTGACTGTTCTGTTCAACGTAAGTTGAAATCCTCGTAAAAACGCAAACTGTGGGAAAACGAAAAGATTGAAAGTCAAAGTAAATTATTTAGTGGAAAGAGGTCGGATCATTGAAAAACGCTGTTATCGAACAGTATCTCAGCAATAAAGTCCAAGAGAGTGGTACTTCAGTAAATCAGAATTACAAATCACCCTTCTTAGACCCCCTCTTGACAGCCCATTCCGAGCATGTATAGTGAGATTATTTCAGCAACTCATCCTCTGTCATCTTAGCGTGACCTTCTACTCAAGGGTAAGATTAGCGTCCACACGTGTCTGCCATTGACACGAGGCGACACCAGCCATCTCGGAGATGTAGAATGGATGTCACCAACTATGGCATCTTGCAAATGCAACGTTTTAGCCACGAGACTAATTGAATTTGGAAATTGGAAGCACTTCTTTTGGTCCATTACAGACAATCTGGCATCGTTTTGGGAAATAATTTTGATGGGAGTATCTACTTTGGGTACACAAAAAAAAGAAACTAGGAGGAAAAGGCATATTTGTGAATATCGAAATATGCTAACTGTCTCTTTTCTTCACGGCGCCAGAAGTTAGTTTTACAGACTACACTGTAAAAAAAATTTACTGAAATTAACGGGGAAAGTACCGGCAGCAGAGTTGCCGGGACTTTCCCGTTTCGTTAAGTATTTTCCCGTGTATCTACAGGAGTTCCGTTTCTTATTTCTCCATTGTTAAAATTTTCTATTTTGCATTTTCCCGTTGTTAAAATTTTCCATTTTGCATTTTCCCGTAGTTAAAATTTTCCATTTTGCATTTCCCCGTGTTTCTACTTAAGTTCCGTTTCTTATTTATCCGTTAATAAAATTTTCCATTTTGCCTTTTTCCTTCAATCTACTGAAGTTCCGTTTCTTATTTGTTCGTTTTTAAGGTTTTCCGTTTTATATTTTCCGTGAATCTAAGCAAGTTTTCCGTTTCGTATTTTCCCGTTATTTTAATTCTCGTGTGTATTTTTGCTAATGAAATGTCCATCTATAGTAAAAGTCAGAAAAATCTCAAAAAGTTACGCATATTTTTTCATGCTCCTTTTCTCAACAATAAAGTGAAATCTCTTGAAGTGCTTTTATAAATTTTCCCCTTAAGGCTATTTTTAGTAGAAAAACAATAAATTTAACATTTTGAAAAAATTACAAAGCACTTATAAAACGAAATTTTAACTCATTATAACAATTACAAAAAAGAGCATAAAATATGCATAACTTTCTGAGATTTTTCTCGACTTTTCTCCATAGACAGCATTTTTGAGTCATGGCCATTTCAGCAGGTATCCGTTCTCTTGAAAATTCAACGTTCAAGGTATTCATACTTCATGCTCACACTTTTACTAATATAAAAAGTTGAAACACTGCAATATTTTAGTATATATTAAGAACTAAACAGATTTTTTTCTTCGAATTTCAGAAATATTCGCTACCAAGGTCAATTAAACTTGTTAAAATACATAACAGAAGAAACATTGATTGAAACAATTTTTCAGCATACACAATTTATTATTTATTTCAATTTCTCATTCAACAAATTTACAATTTATACAGATATAGAGCAAATCTTACTTTAACTTGACATGATTGGAACCCGATTTCACCTGTTTATTAGAGAAGATAAAGATTATATGTTCATTGATACAGCAAAATTAATCATCAGGTTGGCAAAGTTATTAAGTTAAGATATTCAACACTCTAACATTATACTTGATTACATATATTTTTATTAAGAATAATAATTGTAAAATAATAATTTTTCTCAAAAACTTTCTCAAACTGTATATATTTTACATACTTTTAATTGTATTTACAGTTTAAAAATTTTGTCAAAATCATTTGTTTGATTTGCTAAATTAATAATTCTTTTGTAATTGAAGATGGTTTTCCGGATTCTGCTTTGTTGCTTTTGATCCTCTCTTCGTATTAAGATCCGCAAGACACCTAATAAAAGATAAAATACAGTATTAAAATTAACAAATAAACATATTAGCATAATTGTTAAAAATGCCCCCATCTACCATAATCTTCAACAACCACAACACAAGATTAAATTTGCCCGTCTGGTGGCTGAATGATTAGTGCTCTGGCGTTTAAGTGACTGGGAGCAGGTTCGAATCATCATCTAATTAGCTTGATATGCAAAAAATGACCATAGAACCGACAAACCAAAACCAAACCCACACAAGTTTGAATGTCTGTAAATTATGTTCAAATAGTTAGACCTCTGATATTTTTTATATAAGAAACAATAACACACAATATATTATTAATAATTTTTAAGTCATTAAATTTTTGTTTTTAACATTGCATACGAATATTAAAATTTTGTGGATGTTATCAGGGTGCGCAGCTGTTCTTGAAGATGCCTTTTTTTGTTTTCAATTTTAAGTGCCTTTAAAGGTGCTTATTTTTTTGATTTTGTAAAAAGTATTTATTTTTTAATTAAAGTGATTATTGTTTTCATAGTTAAGAAATGAAAAATGTTCTTTTGCTGATTCTACCCATAAAAATGATCAGGTAGCTGCTTTATTTAAGAAATTAACGCTGCAAACGAGTTTTCCCCGTATTGCCAGAAATCCTGAAACAGCGACATCCATCAGGGCGTGCTTATAGAGAAAAGCGTTTTATTATAACGCCTCAAAATATGTGGTACTTTCCAGTTTATTTTTTTTAAAGTTTTATGTCAGGACAAAACTTCAATGACTCAAAATATATGCTAGTTCATGGCGAAATCGCAAGTGTCTCGAATCTCGCTATTTTTATAGTTTTAGACAGGACGCATCGGTCGATCAAACTTTAAAGCCTCGTAATTTTTGCTTATTTGCAGGAAATTGCAGTAGTGACTCGTTATTTTTTGTAAAGCAGAACCTCGATTATCCGGTCTAATTGGGACTGTAGGTAGGTCGGATAATCGAAAATACCTGATAAAAGAGAGTTTTGATTTAATCGTAAAACTTCTCTTAAATAGGATCGTCCGAGTTTTCCAATATAATCAACTGCCCTTTAGAGTCGTATAAACGGTGCTTTACTGTATTAATGCATGTTATTAGACAATACATTTTTAAGGAATAGGAATCACAACATTTAAAATAATAAAAGTTTCAAAATAAGTTATATATACTAACACTCACCTTTATAATCAGTAGAGCGCGGGAAAACCCAAACAAGGTATGTAGGTAGGTAGGTGCATGTATTTTCCGGTTTGTGTGTTTGATCAGAAACCCGCTTATAAACCTTCGTCAGGTAAGACAGATACAGAGAGAATTTTACAATTGAAAGTACACCCAGGGCGAAGGCGGGAATCGAACCCGCAACAGGTACAGTGCGCAGACTGTTAGCGTAATGGGCTGCGATCAAACCCACTAGGCCACCCGGGCCCCAACCCAAACAAGCACTTCTAGTGATTAGCATTCGATTCGATCGACGATTCGAAGATGAATGTCGCCAATAGAGGGTTCTCTTTCCACATTTAGCGACATATTTCAGTGTTCGGCGATATCGAAAGTATTTCAAATTTAATTATATATATACAGTTAGCCCCCGGCCATAAAAAAGTTAATTTTTTATTTCTAATTGATAGCTGGATGCTTTTCTAAAAAATATTTCAAAAAAATAAATAACATTTCGTAAAACAGGTATTTGATGTTCGAGTTTCGATGTGTGTATTCTTAGTGCATTATTGCCAATTCTATATAGGGTAATAAAAGTATGGCAGCTCTAAAAACGAGAAAATTCCGTTTTCATCTCTTCGCTCGTGGTTTACGGACATTTTCCGTTTTTAGAAGGAAAAAAACCGTTTTCAGATGGGAAAAACCCGTTTTCATCTCTTTGCTCGTGGTTTACGGACATTTTCCGTTTTTAGAAGGGAAAAACCCGTTTTCAGATGGAAAAAACCCGTTTTCATCTCTTTGCTCGTGGTTTACGGACATTTTCCGTTTTTAGAAGGAAAAAACCCGTTTTCAGATGGAAAAAACCCGTTTTAAGCCAATACGGGAAAGTTCCGTTAAAATCAGTAATTTTTCTCCTGAAATTTCAGTTTTTTTTAACAGTGTACAGACTACTCTGGGCAACAACAAAAAAAGAAACTAGGAGGAAAAGGCATATTTGTGAATATCGAAATGTTCTAACTGTCTTTTTTCTGCACGGCGCCAGAAGTTAGTTTTACAGACTACAGACTACTCTGGGCAACAACAAAAAAAGAAACTAGGAGGAAAAGGCATATTTGTGAATATCGAAATGTTCTAACTGTCTCTTTTCTTCACGGCGCCAGAAGTTAGTTTTACAGACTACAGACTACTCTGAGCAACAACAAAAAAGAAACTAGGAGGAAAAGGCATATTTGTGAATATCGAAATGTTCTAACTGTCTCTTTTCTTCACGGCGCCAGAAGTTAGTTTTACAGACTACAGACTACTCTGGGCAACAACAAAAAAAAAAGAAACTAGGAGGAAAATGCATATTTGTGAATATCGAAATGTTCTGTCTCTTTTCTTCACGGCGCCAGAAGTTAGTTTTACAGACTACAGACTATTCTGGGCAACAACAAAAAAAGAAACTAGGAGGAAAAGGCATATTTGTGAATATCGAAATATGCTAACTGTCTCTTTTCTTTACGGCGCCAGAAGTTAGTTTTGCAGACTTTCCAACTCTCCGAATTTAACCCGGAAATACCGGATTTGTAACTGTTTTTTGAATTTCCGTGTCATTTGAATACCCATTGCCGGATTTTCAAAAGGGGGAAACATAAAAATTACTCTTGGAGCCGGAATCCAGAAAAAGGCTATTACCAAGTTAAATCTGAAGAGTTGGCAGGTTGCTTGTTTGAATTAACGTCACACTAGAGCCACGGTTGAAATGTATGGTTTTATGTTAATAAAACATGACGTTATGAAGCAGAACGTTCGAATGTATAAATCGTTTTGAAGGGTTCTGCCAGACCTCAGAATGAAAGTCAGCATTTTATCCGAGGGCTTAGTTGCAATGTCATCGACTAAAGTCTTGTAAGTTTTCATATTTTCCCTACACATTTCATGGGTGTAAGTGAATTATTATTTATTAAAAACCAAATTATTGTAAAGTAAATTTTAACAAATAAAAACAAACTGAGTGCTGTACACATAATCTCAAGTAATGTGTGTCAGCAAATCTAAAAATAGATTATCTGCACCAGATTATGGGGAAACCTTGGCAATCGGTAGGGTAAGCCCGTGTGGTGTTATCCGGTTTATGTTACCAAAATGAGCCACTGCAAAGTAGAATTCGGAGTACAGATATGTGGAGAGTTCATATTCTTTCACCACAGGTTTCGCGTGAATCCAAGTGCATCTTTGAGCTGCATATCTTAGATATTTAGAAAATGGCTTGTTGATACTTGTAAAGCTTAACTTATCATATTCTGCTGAGAATTTCACCTTATTTCGTCTTATTTTTTTACAGAATATTATTTACCTAAACTTCAACTAATTAAATATTTGTTATAAATGATTAAAAAAAGACTTTCAAATCTTAACTAAGGCAAACCAGGCTAATGAGACTCGTAAGTAAGAACTATAAGTTTAGTAAATAAAAACAATATTAAAAGAAATCCCTTTTTGTGTTTACTTTTCAGTTCGCACTTACTATATTGGAAAAGAATTCCAATTATGCCCTACTCCAATCATTGCCCTTTGTTATTCGAAATTAAATTTAAAATGTATTATTAAAGTAAATACAATGTTGTTGGAAAATATTAAATTCATACATGCAACAATAGAAATAATCACATAAGAATGTTTAAATCGGTGCATAAAAAGCTTTACAATCTTACTCTAAGAATAAATATAGATTTACGAGTAGAAAAAGTATGAACACTTGGTTTGACCTTACACCAAAATTTGGTGCTTGGTTTTACCATTTATTGGTGCTACCACATCAGGCACCAAGTTTTGATTCAACGTCGAAAAAAAATTTGGTGCCCGCGGTAGCACCAATAAATGGTAAAACCAAGCACCAAACTTTGGTTGCAGCTGGAATTCTCCAAATTTTGGTGTGTATAAGGTCGAACCAAATTTTTAACAGTGTAGTTTATTTTCCCCTTTCGACATCATTGTAGAAAAATCATAATTCTCTCTCGAAATAAAATTAATAGTTTAGAACTTCGAGAAGAGGGTTAGAGGAATCAAGCATAGAATATAAAAAAGTTCGACAGATTGATTTCTCGATCGACAAATCATGACATATCTTTACTCAGGATATTACGAAATATTTGAGATTTAAAGTTTCTAAGCTTCGATATATTGTTCAAGTATAATCGAAATTTAAGAAATTGGGAAACTAAAATCTCAGCAAATAGCAGAAACAAACAGCTGGCAACCCAAATTTTGTAAATTTCAGAAACTCAAATGCCTATTTATCCGTGAAATCCCGAAGCTTGGTAACTAAATGAAACCACTGATTCCGCCAATTTGGGGACGTACATAAACTACGCTACGCTCAGAGGGGGGAGGGAGGGGTACGCGCCAACGTGACGTATCGTGACATGGAGGGGGTAGGGGTAATCGCTTGCGTGACGTAATGATTCGAAAATTTCCAATTTTGCAAGGAAAATACGTTTTACGTAAAATAAAGTTGAGAAAAAAATTTGAAATCTTTTTTTTTATAAGAAACACTTTATTTCAGAAAGAGGATGGGGAAATTATTATATGCAACAACGTCAGCATTATTTGTCTCCTATATTTCACAGACATTTTCGTAACTGTACTTCGCAACACGCAAAATTGTGACACTATCTTGACCAATTAGAGGACTGGCCGCTACCTGGACGAACACCAAAAGACACAGAACTAGACAGTTCCGATTACTCTTAGAACTCAGACCCCTTTGTTTGGAAGACATTAGCGAATGGCTAGTTAGACCTTGGACAACGGAACTGTAAATACAATGTTGGGGTATATTCCTATGAATAAATTATTTAACTAAGATAAGTTTAAAAAAAAAATTCCAAGTTAATTTTTTAAAATATATAAAAATTATCATTTTTTTTTTAAATTTCAGAAACAAAGTGAAAAATATTAAAATTAACTTTTTCTTTAAGGGGGGAGGTGCAACAACGTGACGTAATTTTAGGGGAGGGGTTTGATCAAGCGTGACGCAGCGTGACATAGGGGGGGGGGGGAGGGGTCCAAAAAGTCAAAATTTTGCGTGACGTAATTTATGTACGTCCCCTTTGTTATAATTTAACACCCCTCCCCCTCTCTCCCTCCCAGGTCAGGCATGCTGGTAAAAAAATACATACCCGAACCTATATTTTACAAGCTCCGACCATTTTCGACAACATATTTTTCAAACCCTGCTATATGCCCAAACCCATATTTAGAGAACGACGTTATACCCAGGTAGCACACCAACGACGGCCAATATTTAAAAAAATATATTGGCCGACATTGGTGTCAATATTGGCCGACGTAAAAATAAACGTCCTAGCAAATATTGTACGACGTCGGTTTACGACATTACATTGACCAACATTTATCAACGTCGTACAATATCGCATATTGACATTGGCCGACGTAAAAATGACACCCTTGCGGATATTGTACTACATCGGTTTACGACATTGATCAACATCGCATATTGACATTGGCGACATAAAAATGCACCCCCTAGCAAATATTGTACGATGTCGGTTTGCGACATTGACCAACATTTATCAACGTCGTACAATATCGCATATTGACATTGGCCGACATAAAAATGACACCCTTGCGAATATTGTACAACATCGGTTTACGACATTGATCAACATTAGTCATACCACATTCATGGGCGTTCTTTTACAGTACTTCTCAATTATATACATTTTTCCATTCCCTTCGCATAACTTTTTAACTAATATGTTCTGAGTAGAATAAAAAAATATTTACAAAGGTAATTTTCTTTATATTTTTCAAAATTAACAAAAACAATTAACAAGTATACCAAGGAAATTAAGAAATATGAAAATAAAATTTAGAAGTATAGTAAAAGAACGCCAGGGATCTGGTATAACTGAATAGGTTAAATAAATTAAAATTAATCAAGTAATATTAGTGTACTATTATAATTTTAAAAACTAGTAATTCAGTTATACCAGAGCTATTATAGCTGAGGAATTTGAGCGATATTAGAAATTAGAAGTATGGGGATGGATAGCAATTTTCTTGAGAAGTTTGGTGCCGCGTCACCCTGCGTCTACCCACACTTCTAGCACTGATTAAATGTAGTTATACAAAGTTACAGCGAAAAAAGCATTAAAAAGTCACGTTTTCCACTTTTTCGAAATTACTCTAAAAAATTTTACATTTTAGTAAAGTTCAACAATGCCATTTTATCAAACTACTTTGGATGTGAACAAGTTAAAAATATAAGTTTGCTTAATTTAACTTGAATAGTTAGTCAAATTATAGCGATTTTTTTTAGAAAGGGCTGGTTTGGCATTTAGAGGGAGATGGGGGACATGGAAACTTAGCGGAAAAGGTACCTCTTCTAAAGTTAAAGATACTGTATCAATCGCAAAAAAAAGCTTCTTCTAAAAAATTAATTCTGACATAGTCCAGTTTTGGCATTACTGTGCTCGGGTTGATGAACCTTCGAGAAGCGACATTATTTACGACATCCAGATAAGCGGATTCGGAGGATCTGACCAAGCCGATTGGTCAGAACGTTCGAGATCGTGCAGTGATTCGCTGAAATCAGTTCGAAAGGGGCGTGTCCATAATTAAACCAAAATCCCCAAAAAGGAAGCGCCAGATAAAACACACGGCTAATTGGCACCCGACCGATCTGATCATCATCGGACGGAGGTTCATCAAGTGAAAGTTGGATGAAGTAGATCGCGTTATCGTCCACTTTGTCCGCTATCAGGTAGACAACATCGGAATTATCTGATGCGGATGAGTTCACACTTGCCTTACCCTATGATATCTGCAAGTAATGGGGAGATAAGGTCTGTTTGCTCAAACAAATGTATCGTTTCGCTCTGTCACGGTGCAGCCCACTGAACTGAACTGAAACTCTGGAATGAGCATCCCATGAAAAGCTGGTGAAGCCTATTTTTGGGACACTTGGCGACAGCTTTAGGGAGAATATGTGCCACATTTGGCATGAATTCGCCGATCACAATTGACACTTGACTTGACAGTTTGCATTGGATCGTCAAAATCGCTAGCCAAGAATAGTACTCCAAGGAATTTAAGTTTTAAAGATTATTCCTGCTATTCTATTTTTTTTAAAGTACATGTTTCCGAAACTTCATTATATAAAGAACCTCCTAAAGCAATAAAATATAAATTTTCTGTTTGAAAAATTATTAAAAAAGTTGGTTTAAAATACCTATTTTATCAGGTAAAGTATAGGATTGGCGGCAAAAGTTGGGTTGCTCTTACAGGGTTGCCGTCTTCACCGACCCTATAGCGAGCGTTACGATGCTCATTCCAGAGTTTCAGTTCAGTTTAGTGGCTGTCACACTAACCAAGCATCGATAAAAATTGACATAAATTGAGATTCAGCATTTAATAAAAAATATATTTTTATAAATGGAAAGTAGGTATTGGTATCGGTGGAGATTTCTATCTGTCTGTCGGTCTGCCCGTACCCCAATTCCAAATTCCGTTTTAACTGCTCGATAAAAATAAATGATTAAAGTGTCTTAACTTAGTTCTAACATTCCTAATTAAATTTTTTTTTGTTTAATCGGTAATGACATTATTCTTACAAACTCATTCTTATAACTTTTGTTTGTCTGCCTTTTTTGTGTGTGTCCATCCGTTTGCCCATCAATTTCTGTCTGTTTCCTTTCCGTTCTAATAGTTTGATTTTTTTTTTGAAAAAAAATTTTGCTACTTTTTTTGTACTTTTATCCGCATGTCTAGTATTTAAAGAAATTAGAAAGCAGGCATTTTCGTTTCGTTCTATCACTGTGCACCCATTGTGAAGGCCATTGTTTATTATCTCACACGGACCAAGCACCAAAGCAGCAATATTAATCAAGTTGAGATTCAACATTTAATTTAAAAAAATAGAAAGTAGGTATTGACGTTGAGGATATTTCCGTCCGTCTGTCTGTTCGTATTCCACTTCCGAATTCCACTTTAACCGTCTGAAAAAATTAGCTAGATAGGTATGACATTACCCAGGTAGCACACCAATGTGGAAATCGTATTATCCCACTTGGGTAATGTGGGCATTAACCGTATGGGTAGAAGAAACGGGGAGTGAGGTGTGTGATTCACTGAACAGGGCAGCAAACGAGCCGGTTCAATAACGAAACGCGGAGGAATACACGACATTGTAGCAGAAACGAACCCCCGGGCAGAAAACCTAGAAACTTGCCTCTTTCGCTATTGGGTTCGTCTTCGCTGGTTCTTAGTTAGTGATCCACATGTTTATTTCTTAAAAAAGTTGGAATTTAAAGTTAAAGAAAGTTAATTTCTTTCGAACTAAACTAGTAACTTGCCACTAGTTTTAGGAGAAAATCACTACGAAAAAATACCATTTAATTCTAAAATTACAAAAAATACCATAAAAATTTTAGCTGCATTTTGGAATCTTTTTAGTGACTTTTAAAAAACGTGAAACGCTTTGCTAGTATTTTTAAGGTATGTTTTTGTAATTTTAGAATTAAATAGTATTTTTTCGTAGTGTTTTTCTCCTAAAACTGGTGACAACACTGGACAAATTGCCCTCTTATTCTGGTCTCCATGCGCGTCCCGTCGTTAGCATTGGGGGTCACGTGATCTGCCAATCTAATACTCTAACTATGATATCTATGGTACTTTGGTTTTATTTGTCTATCAAAATATTTTAATCTCGTACTTATATCTGTGTTTGTCTCACAGATATTAAAAGGGTACGTCTAGAGGAGTACTATTTTTAATCGTGTACTAAAGGTATTTTGTGAACTTGAAAACAAATGAAAGACAAACTTATGCAAGTTAAGTGATAGCGTTAACAAAAAAACCTTATAGAAAGATTTTGTATCAATTACGAATTTGCAAAAATGTATTGCGTTTTCTTTCGGTTGTTCATGCATAGCAGGGGTTCCCAACCTCTTTTTGCACCTGCGTACCACTTGACTTTTTGATAAATTTTGGCGTACCACCAGGCCTATATATTTTAATAAACGTATAATTTTTACTCTTCTAAAAGTCTTCAACTGCTTTTTGATTTAAATTCCTGAAAAAACTTCATGTTTAATGGTTAGATATTTGTTTATTTATTTAACATGTTTATAATAAAGGAGAAATAAAAAGATTAAAATGGTAATAATTAACAGTTTTATTTATTACTTATAGATCTATATTTTTTTATGTACAAGAGTTCACAAGTAAGTTCACAAGAGTTGAAATTTTCCCGCGTACCACCAGTGGTACGCGTGCCACTGGTTGGGAACCCCTGATGTATAGGATTCTTACCGTTCTTTCATGTATTCATGTACTATTTACTAATGTTTCTTCAATGTTTAGGAATTTCAATTTTCAAATTTTTTTTTATCTTGCCTTATCATTTTACCTCAAGAAAAGTTCTGGATATTACGAGAAACCAAATAATGACATGTCTTCAAAAATGCAATAGATACAATCCCGAAATAATAGATATAAACTTTTCGTATATCGTGAAAAAGTTCTAACAGGGTCACTCATTCGATAATATGAACAAGAATCTGTGAATTTGCCACATGGTGTAAGCATGATTTAGGTGATTCATGATCATGGTGTAAGCTTGATTTAGATTTGAATGTAAGCATGAAAATTCACTAAACGTTGAAAAACACACAAAAACAGCGCTCTAACGAAAATATTACAACACTAACAAAGCAAAGATTCTTGTGGGTGACATAAAACGGGTTGCTTCATAAACCAAACAGCCATTTTGCGCCTCCTGACGGCTCATTTCTTGTATAAGGCCTGATGGAAAACTTACCCCCGGTCTCCCCTACACTGTATGTATCAAAATATTTTTATTAAATTTAATTTGGAAAAGTTACAGTTTACAGTTACAATATTCTTTAAGCGAAGCGTTTTATACTTTAAACGTTAAAGATATAAAACGCTTCGCTTAAAGAATATTGAGCGATTCATAAAAAAATGATGAATGATGATGATGAAAAATGATGAATGAGGGGGGGGGGGGTAAAACCACAAGACTTTCAACTACCACTGAATAATTCAAGACATTTAGAAGAAATGGCTTGAAGGTAATTTCAATAACTTTACAACCTAGAAGAGAAAATATTATACGGGAAATTAATACGTAAACTTTTAAATTGTGTTGGTTGGTAGACATATATATTCAGGTTTGTGTGCTTGGTCAGAGACCCGCTTATAAACCTTCGTCAAGTAAGACAGACACATTACACACTCACATAAGTGGATCCATCTAATTTTTAGAGACAGAGGCCAACTAGAGGATCCGAGAATTGACTTGTCACCCCCAGAGTATTGATTTGGTATGAGAACTTGGAGGACTTTGTGACCACGACGGATTTAACGTGCACCAGTCACCATTAGCGTACACGGGGGTCTTCGGAAGGCAGCGGGACTGGAACTCGCAACCTTAGGATGCCAGTCCAAGACCTTACCGACCAGGCTATCCCGGCCACAACTTTTAAATTATATCACCATATGTCTATTACTTATTGCCACTTTAAAACTTAAAAAAAAACCGGGTGGTATTTTTTTCTTCATATTTGTTTTAGTTTGATGTTATTATTATTTCCATGCTTTGTTAAAAAAAAAGCTTGTATTTCAATAAAAACTATAGCTGGGATTTTTAATAATAAAGCATTATGTATATGACCCTAGTCATCCTTATTATAAAATTTTTATAGATCGAGTGCAAAAACTATACATTTTACATTGCGGTCGGCAATTTATTTATCATTTACCCAACAAAAAGTGTTTATACCTACAAAAATCATACAGGTATATATAACGAAATTGACTGCAAAAATAATAATAAAATAGAAAAATAATAGCGATGTAACAATATTTTAGTCGTGACACTTACCTTTTTTAACTAAATTTTTTCATTTAAAACTTGGAAATCTGAAAAACAGTCTGGCAAATAAATGTTCCTGTACACTGTTAAAAATTATGCACTTTGTTTCACCAAAAATATGGTTCCTAGTAGCTGCAACGGCTGTGTGGTGAAACGTTGAACCATATTTTTGGTATTCGGTTGAACCATTTCTCAGGTTTTTGTTTCCAAATCCAGAAAAATGGTTCAACCAAACACCGAAAAAAAGGTGAAACATTTCACCACACAGCCGTTGCAGCTACTAGGAACCAATATCATGGTGAAAGGAACCAATATCATGGTAAAACCAAGCACAAAATTTTTAACAGTGTAGGACTATTGTAAGATGTCTTTACGGAATTTCGTACTTCTGTGCGCTAGAGCACTGTACGTAATCTTAGGTGTACAAAAATCAGGCAATGTGTATCCACCTATAACACAAAAGCTCAGTAGAACTCAAATTATAAAACTTCGACTATCAGAACACACATTACTCCTACTCCTCGACGCAACAGCCCATTACTGGGCCAAGGACTGCCGTGCCCAATTCAGCTTTCGTGACCAAGGGCTCTGGGGTGCTAGGCATATGTCCCAGTTAGGTGGTCAGACTCACGCGGGACCCCCAGTGTTTAGTTCCCAAGCATACTTGGTCCCCATTTTATCGACCCACTTAAGGGATGAAAGGATGGGTCAACCTCGCCCAATCCGGGATTCGATCCCCGGACCTGGGGCACGGCAATGCAAAGCACTACAACTGCGCCACTGGGCCTCAATTTAATTCATTACGTAAACTATTAAAACTGTAACTCTTACCTAGAAACTAAATTAACTTTATATTTAAAAAAAAAATTTTACACAGATTACTCAAATATTAAAATTATCCGAATAGCTGATATTTTGCATTGCTAAACCTCTTTGAATCGCGAACGTTATTCATAAGAAGAGTTACCGCCTAATTTCTATTATTAGCTTTCATCCGAATCCAATTACCATAATTTTTGTTTATTTGCACATGGGTAACAGTCCCAATTAATTCGGATAATTAGAGTTCTGCATTTTTACTCCTTCGCATATTTGCGCGAGTTTCTGTAAAAGGTGTTATCCTGTAATAGTCCGGTTAAAATAGACAAAAAAAAGGGGTAGATTTACAAAAATTCGCACCCAGCTAAGTTTTGGTATAGATCTTTGGTACACTATTATGAGTAAAATATCAAAAGTCCCAACCGATCCCATGTCTGCTTTTTCCGCCATCTTGAAAAAACGTTCGAAATTTATCAATTGTTTATTGATAAAATGAAGTTTTATGTAAGTTACGATGATAGAAAGTCGAGGGAGAGTAAAAAAATTTCGAAACACTCGATTATACACCCTTTTTGCTGATTCGTAGCTCCTTAACTAATTGTTGCACATAAAAACTTTTCGTACCTATTTTGAAGACAATTTTGTTTTCTACAACTTTGTGTCGAAAAGTTCTATCCAAAAATGCTTAGGAAAAAAGTTATAGGCCAAAAACTGGGAAATGTTCGAAATTTCGAACGTTTTTTCAAGATGGCGGAAAAAGCAGACATGGGATCGGTGGGGACTTTTGATATTTTACTTATAATAGTGTACCAAAGATCTATACCAAAATTTAGCTGGGTGCGAATTTTTGTTAATTGAAATGTCTATTTTGACCGGACTATAAGGATAGTTTTTCAAAGGAAAAACCAACTTAAAGTAAATGAGCAACATTTAAGCTTTCTATGGTTTTCGAATTTTATGAAGTACAAAACATTTGGAAATCAAATTATTTATAAATTATTGTACTAATTGTACTTAAGTGCAAAATAGAACAATTTGTTGCTACTTTGTGATTTTATATGAGAAAGACTGCACGTGTTTCATCAAGAAAATCGTTCAATCGCATGTCTCCAAATGCACGAATTCAAAGCAAAATTTAAAGATGATGGACTGGTAGACACTCGTTTCGTTTTTTGATATGTTAACTTGTAAATTTAAATCAAATAGACGGTAGTATTTCAGCGTAAAAGAGTTAAAATGGCTATATTGGCTGTTTGGTACAAAATTGCACCAGGAGCCTTATTAAATCTTTTAAATTCACCGGATATCGTGTTTTCTAATTTATCACATATCAAAAATAAATACAATTCAAGTAATAAAATGCGAAATTAGGCCATTAAAATGCATTAAATTGATTTTCTCTATATTTTTGAGACAGTAAAATTTATGATTTGTTATTTTCTTTGTGGTTCATGATATTTTTAATTATTTATATCTGCCTGATCCTTACTACCACAACTTTTTTCAACTAAAACCTTTTCAGTGAAATTTTTTGACTTTAAATGTTTTTTGTCTAAACCTTTGAGACGGACTATATAGTAATGTTATATAATAGCTATTTTTAAATTTTATTATTAGAAATGGTTTGTTGTTTATACTACCTGAAGGAAGAGCCACCAAACCACAAAAGTTCATCGACAAATGTTTTGTTTTGTAAACAACAGAAGCGATTTTTCTTTATCTCAAAATCTGTTTCAACTCTCAATTCAATCACTACCAGTTGGTGTAGAAGTCATTTAAAATTACATAAGTGGTTACGTCAGTGTTAGTTTGGCATCGCTCCGAAGTTTTGTGCCAAGATTACCAGCCAAACGAAATACCTCGGGAGCTGCCAGAATGGGAAAAATTCATTCGTGGAATTAGTAACTATTTCAAAATAAACGCTTAGTTCGTGGAAGTTTAAACTCTCAAAATATTACCCATTATATAATGGGTACTTCTGCAAACTTATTATATAATGGGGTATTTTTGAAGCTAATAGTACTTTTGGATTCATGACCAAGGATAGTTGTTTTGGATAGTTCTATATCTATTCCGTGAAAAAATCTGTAGGTCAAACTCGATTTTTCTTAATATGTATTTATATAAATAAACCTTATTCAACTCTATCATTATTTTTTTTATAATTATGTCCAAAATACCCTTTTAGCTCTTTATTAGGTGTCTCCTATAGAACCTGTGCGAGAGCTCACTGTTTTACAATCTATATGACTAGTTCCTTTCTAAATATATCGATTTTACATTATAGAACACTTTTCAGTCTATCTTCATAATTAATTTCCTAGTGAAACCGCTTCCAAAAGTGGCCCCTGAACTTCTGTATACCAGTTTCTAGCAACTTTTTTACGAATTAAATGATGGAGAATTGTCATTGTGCATTTGGATTTCGTCCTTCTCTCTTTCCGTAGCCCTATTTAAGCTATATAGTTCTAAATATGAGGTGTTTTTTTAATTCTTTTATTTGAAGACATGATATCAGAAACCTATCTTTTATACTTTCGGTCCATCTGTTTTCTATGATTTTTTTCCCCGTATAAAGTAACGGGAAAGCAGACTACGTCAGTTCTTTGATAAAATTCTTGCACAAAACCTAAATGTTATTATTTCCACAAATTTAATAAATTTAGTATTTAATTAATTCCATAAATTTATAAATTTAGTATTTAATTAATTCCATAAAGTTAATAAATTTAGAATTCAATTAATTAATTCCATAAAGTTAATAAATTTAGAATTCAATGAATTAATTCAATAAATTTAATAAATTTAGAATTTAATTAATTCCATAATTTTAATAATTTTAGAATTCAATTAATTCCATAAATTTAATAAATTTGTAATTCAATTAATTCATTCTAATAATTTAGAATGCAGTTAGTTCCATAAATTTAATAAATTTGTAATTCAATTAATTCATTCTAATAATTTAGAATGCAGTTAGTTCCATAAATTTAATAAATTTTAATTCAATTAATTCATTCTAATAATTTAGAATGCAGTTAGTTCCATAAATTTAGAATCCCAATAATGTATTCCATAAATTTAGAATTCCATTAACCAATTTCATATATTTAAAATCCCATTAATTAATTCCATAAATTTAGAATCCCATTAATTCCATAAATTTAGAATTTAATTAATTAATTCCATAAAGTTAATAAATTTAGAATTCAATTAATTAATTCCATAAATTAATAAATTTGTAATTCAATTAATTCATTCCATTAATTTAGAATGCCATTAGTTCCATAAATTTAGAATGCCATTAGTTCCATAAATTTAGAATGTCATTATTTCCATAATTTAGAATCTTAATAATATATTCCATACATTTAGAATTCCATTAATCAATTTCATATATTTAGAATTCCATTAATTCCATAAATTTAGAATTCCATTAATTCCATAAATTTAGAATTCCATTAATCAATTTCATATATTTAGAATTCCATTAATCAATTTCATATATTTAGAATTCCATTAATCAATTTCATATATTTAGAATTCCATTAATTCCATAAATTTTGAATTCCAGAAAGTGGTCATACTCCAAAATCTGTTCATCTCGTTGTGGGTGGCAAAAGTGGCTTTTGGACCTTCGGTCACTTTTTCGTGCTCGTGGGAATGGCAAAATGCTTTGCTCTCCTCTTTCTCGGCACGTGTACACGTGCCGAAAAACTTGCACGCGCTCGGGAAAATTCTCAGAAGACTGACGTATCGAAGAAAATGCCCAGAAAATTGAAAAACAACCAAAAAGGGAGCTTATCTGTGGTGCCTATTTATTATTGTGTGTTGTCACATGATTCTGTTGAGTGGCATTTGTATATTGTTTGCGATGAGGGCATAAACACAAATATTAAAAAAAAGTATGGATTTCAGCTCTGTGCGCAACTTTGTTACATTAAAAAAACAATGTAATACAGTTTATTGTAAACGCAACTATGTTGTAATGGTGGAGGAATTTTTTTACTTTAATGGGTCCGAAACTTTTTAACACAGGTATGCTTAAATTACCAAAAAAAAACCCCAAGCTACATTGTTGTTCGAAGCTTTAAATATAGGTATGGGTTTTTTTAAAAAGAAAAACGTAAAATTACTAATGAAAGAGCGAAACTTCGAACGACATGGTACGCTAACCCAACGGGACTTAGAAACCGACACCGGGACTTACGGATTTAATGAGAAAGTTCGTCCTAGTGTATTCGGGGACCCCTTTAATTGAATGGATATTTATTTTATTATTCTAATACAATTCCGATTACATGGCTGATAGAGTCGAATCCATGGCTTCTGGTCAATAGGCGAGCGTCAACTTGGCCATGAAAGTTCGCACCACAGAAAGAGTAGATTTAATTATACACTGCAAACTCGGGACACACATTCGAAATAGTTTAAGCGCGCTTTCATGAAAATTGTGTTCCGAAAGTGTTCTAAAAAGCGTTCCCGAATGTGTTTTGAAAAAGCGTTCCCGAATGTGTTTTGAAAAAGCGTTCCCGAATGTGTTCCTAAAAGCGTTTTTAAATGTGTTTTGAAAAGTTTCCCGATTGTGTTCCAAAAAGCGCTGCCAAATGCGTTCTAAGAGTATTCTGAAGAAAATTGTTTCAAAAATTGTTTGTTGCAAGTGTTTCATTAGGTGTTTCGAAATGCGTTCCAAAATGCGTTCCGGATTGTAATCTAAAAAGGGAGACAAAATAAAGTGTTCGGAAAGGCACTTCAAAATATGTTCCAGAAAGTGTTCTGTAATGTGATCTAAACTAGGAGACAGATATAGTGTTCTGTAATGCGTTCAGAGATTTGCAGTGTACAAAAGAGAACGGCTCAGTGGCTTTTCTTGATAGGAAAATCGTAGACACGCATTTCATATGATTATGTGGCATGTAAAAGATCCCTTGAGTGCCCATTTGGCTCGGATTCTCTCAGGAAAATAAAACCTCGGTATGCTTTAACATACACACAGAGCTCATATTCATTGTAATCTGAGCGTCAAATTGGTAGCGAGAGCCGAAGGTCCCATAAAAAATGGCTCTCAGTCCTGGGGAATATGTCGAATCTGCAAGGGCTTGACTTCTAATAAAAGCAGCCTCGTTAGAAAAAAAATATATAGAAAAGAAATCAGCAAATTGCTAACTCGATTCGGCTTGCCTGTAAGTATTGCAGGCCTGAAAATGCTACAGTATATTTACAGTAATCGGTGAAAACAGAGAAAGAACGATTTTTCTCTTAGTTTACTGTGGAATACCATATATTTCTGGGGTTATATTTGGATTGTTTTTGACAAATACCCAGTGGCTTAGTGGTAGTGCTTCGCATTGCCACGCCACAGGTCCGGGGAATGAATCCCGGATTGGGCGAGGTTGACCCATCCTTTCACCCCTTAAATGGGTCGATAAAATGGGTACCAAGCATGCTTGGGAACTAAACACTGGGGGTTCCGCGTGAGGCTGACCACCTTACCGGGACATATGCCTATAACCCCAGGGCCCTAGGTCACGAAAGCTGAAATGGGCACGGCAGGCCTTGTTCCAGTAATGGGCTGTTGCGCCGAGGAGTTTAGTTTAGTTTTGACAAATATATCAGTACAAATAAAATGTAAAATAAATGGATAGTTAACAATTTTTAACGGAAATTTCTAAAAGTGCTGTGGATAGTTTGGAGATTTCTTGTGTTATTTACGAAAATGTTTCCTGATTCTTTCAATGTTCGCTTGGACCATTTTTCAGATTTTAAAAACAAAAACCTGAGAATTGGTTCAACCGAATACCAAAAATATGGTGAAACATTTTACCACACAGCCGTTGCAGCAAATATTAGGAACCACATTTTAGGTTTAAAAAAAACATCAATTTTATAACTGCGTGATTGAGTAATTAAATATTAATAAATATCATAAAATAAATTAAAATTTCTTAGTTTTTCTTTATTCAACGACAAAACGTAGGCCCCTACCAAAGAGCAAGTAAAGTTTAAATGTTGTCGCACTAGAGCTACACGAGGGCTATTGCCGACGGGCCTCACAATTTAGAACCCCACTCATGTGACGAGCCGACACCTGAGTAAGCACCCAGCACAGCTATTAGGAAGAGCGACCTCGGGACTTTGACGCATATTTAACGGCACTCCCGCTACACGGTATTATTCAGACTTTTTGGCTGTACAGACCGTTTATAGGTAGGCAGTTATTTTGGCAATGTGTGTGTGCCCCGGCCCGAACCTGGGACCATTTGCATGCAAGGCAAGTGCATTTACCGACTGGGCTCCCAGCCCAATATTTTTGGGGCGTCGTTTGCGTCATAACTTGGCACACATACCACTTTCGCTCTGATCCGATGTTATTCTTTCGTGGTGCATCAGATAGAGAAATTAAATTAAACTTTCAAATGAACTAAAACTGAAAATGTTTATTTTATACTCTGGTTCAATAACCTCATACTTTTATGAATTAAAAAATTCATATTTGGAAAACAATTGGCATGTTTCACGTGTTGTAGATTCGTCAAGCTTCAAGAAATGTAAATTATAACTTTTGCAGACTCAGTGACCACTATAACTTAAGAATTGCTGTAATTTAGTAATACGACTCTGGTGCTAAGCCTCCTCACTAACAGCTGTCATTATTAAGTGAAGGTTAGGGAAAGGAATTCGATTATATTGGATCAACAGCATTGTGGCATTGATGAGATCCACGTCGTTAGTAGATTCGTCAAGCTAAGCTGACATCAGAAGTAATTTATTGAAGGTTTTGGGCGATGGACTTCAGTGAACGGCGCATATACGTTTATAAGCAATTACTGTGAATAGTAAATACGACGGTTGCTCAAAGCAATCCCACTACAGCTGCATATAAGGGTTTTATGGTTTCGTTTGTTTGCCAAATACGTTGCCAAGCTCATCAAAAAAACGCAAAATGAATGAATTGTATTTTAAAAAAACAAGTACAATATTTTTAGCCTACTTTTCTTTTTTTAATTCGAAAGATTTAAAAAAATGAAAAAGTAGGTATTGACATGCGGTCGATGTCCGTCTGTCTGTCCTTACCCCCTTCCAAAATAGGTTCTATCAATCGGATCTTAAAAATTCTTTTTTTGTTAGAAAGCTATGACCTCAGATACCTAACTTTCATACTTTTTGTCCGCATGTCTGTACGTCCGGACGGACATAAATCTACTATCTGTCTGTGAATTTCCCATTGAATTAGCATTGAAATTCAATTTTGAGTCATTTAAATCACTGTTGCCAAATGAACAATGGCATGAGAAACGTTTATTTATTTAAAAATATTTGATGCGAAATAATTTTTTCATGAAGCAGTTTCGAATGACGTCATAAAATGTAGCACTATGTGATTCTTTGATTGTTCATGCATTGTTTACCAAGAAAGCAGCAAGGCATATTTTTTGCATACAATTATGCTTAGTTTTAATTTACATTTCTTATTTTTTTAATGTAGTTTGGGGTAGTTTCATTACTTTTGTTATTAATAAATATTGAATTATTCTTTGAACTACAAATAAATCGTGCAGACGATAAATTATATTAAGTTAATTGAGAAAGAATATTAAGGAATATAGTTGATTTTGGCTTTTAGAAGTTTATATTATAGCTGGATGTTGTGTTTAGTGATTGTTTTTCGAATGGAGTATAAATATAGGGTAGAAACGGTTGTTGATGATATTTACTGTTAGAAAGCTAGTTAAATTCCTATTAGAATTTCAGTAAGTATTTAAGTAACAGGAAATTAGGCTATTTTAGTTCTTTAAGAACTTGTTAATTTTGTGATTGAGTAATTAAATATTAAGAACTAAAATTTCTTAGTTTTACTTCATTCTAAGTCAAAAGGGTGCCTTTACCAAAAAGCAAGGCCCTTTACGACGGAACTTTCGGACACTCCAAAGTCCAGAGGGCGACCTATGTGCAACTCCTCCGAAGATTGATCACCCGTTCTCTACGGTTTTTCACCTGCAGATTTTCGCAAGGATCGAAGGTCGAGAATTGGAGACATTCACATGACATCAGCTTCAACCATTTCACAAAACGTTATTGTTAAGTTCAAAGAAAATATTTCGCAATGTTGTTTTTACAGAAAAATAACCCTGCCGGCTGGTGTGCAAGAGAAATATTGTTTAATTTATACGAAAAATTTGCAATTTTAATGAAAAAGCTGTTTTTTTATACAGACAAATTGCAGAGAGAAATGTGTCTTCCTCCGGCATTGAGCTAGAAGAAACGTGGAGTGAGGTGTGTGATTCACTGAACAGGGCAGCAAACGAGCCGGTCCAATAACGAAACGCGTAGGAATACACAGCACTGCGGCAGCAACGAACCCGGGCAGAAAACCTAGAAACTTGCCTATTTCGCTATTGGGTTCGTCTTCGCTGGTTCTTAGTTAGTGATCCACCTGGTTATTTCTTAAAAAAGTTGGAATTTAAAGTTAAAGAAAGTTAATTTCTTTCGAACTAAAAATGTTAAAATACATTTTGAAGCCCAAGTCAATTTGATAGAGGGGTCTCTTACAAGCATTGCATACAAGTGCAGGGAAAATAGTCCTTTTCTGCCATGTTCGCTCAAAAGGGTGTGAGTGGGTTTTCGGCTCGCTGACACCTCACTCCAGTTTCCCTTCTAGCTCAATGTCCTCCGGTTACCCCCAATGACAAGCAGGGATACTGACTACAGTACTACCAAGGATTAACATTCTACCAAAACGGCGTTTGTACCACGGACTTTTAAATCTGCAGTCAATCGCTCTCCCAACTGAGCTGTATCGATAAACTAAGTTTTCACAAACAGCTGTTTTTATGTAAAACAGTTTATATTTTGAGAAAAAAAAACTGTTAAAAGAAAATAAGTCATTTTTTGTAAATATATAGATTTTTCTTTCTGCAAATTAACAGAATTTTTTTTTACAGTGCAGCAATATTTAATTACTTATTGAAAAGCGTTAGAGGCGACCAATTCACATTTTAATTCAACATTAATGCCTAACGTAATTTAGAATTTCTTCAGTACATAGTCAATGTATATTTTATTGCAATACTGTTTAGTAGTTAGATTTTAACAGGAAGGAATGTACTTAATTTAGGGTTTCTGCCAAAATAAAAAGTCCCAAATTCATGACTAAGTTGACAATTTTTCATGACTGCATAAATCGCGTGTCAA
>CM033270.1:1930028-1973445 GCA_019343175.1 Oedothorax gibbosus | reverse complement strand
CCCGAAAAAAATCTGATTAGTTTACATTTTGAGAAACTGAATTTTTTTCTTTATCGATACTACAGTATCCGTACCTGTATTTCATTTGATTTTGAACTTTTGAACATCTTTAAAAAAGTTTTTTTTTTTTTAGAATATATATTATTATTTAGTGGTGCGAATGAATGCACTAAAAGCATATAAAAAGAAAAAAATGGCCCCCCAAATTTAAATTTGGACAAGAAAAAGTAATAATTCAAAATAACCCCATTGCTCGGGCGTAAATTTTATATTTTCCGTTCTACTGCAACAAAAGATGCGTTGCCCCCGGGGTATAATATTTCTCATTTAAAAGTTATTTCCCGACATTACTTATGGAAGAATGGAGGATAAAATTACAGACATTTTATTTTTTGGTTTTATTCCAAATATATTTTCCTTAAAAAGCTATATTCATTATTCAAAGTCATATTTTTTTTAGCCTAGATTATTGCTGATGGGATGACATTTTAATGTAAAGATAATTATTTTTTTAGTCATAGCTTTTAGCTTCCACACTACGTTTATAACGTAAAAAGAGCGGTATATATCATTCAGCCCGTTGTTGTCTGCCCCGTCCCCCATTTTCATAGCCCAAACTACAAATGCTAGGAAAAGGTGATACGTCAAAAAATTCAGCAAAATGAATTTAAAAATACATTGAAAATTTCAGAAAAAGAATTCGAATTCGAAGTTTTTCAATTATTTAAAAATTTTGCAAAATTTAATTCTTTTAAAAAAGATAGGAAGAATTTTTTTTTAGAATTAAACCACTTATTGCATTCGCAACCAATTTCGCTCGAGAAATTTAAATTTTTTTGGGGACAATATAATTAAAATAAAATTATTTTTGCGACATCGATCGGTTTGAAAGACGCAAATATATTACTACGAGATTCTTTTACGTTAATTAAATGTTTTCATTCTATTAAAAAGGAGGAATATTAAAATTTTTATTCTTTTTAAAAATAAAATTTTTTTTTGCAACGATAAGGAAAAAATTTTTGAATTTTCGAAAAAAAATAAATGAAACTAGCAAATTAGCATGAAATGTTTAATATAGAATATTAAAGCTGTGTTTTTCACCTTTTTATTTAAACAAAAATTTGTGTGGAAGCGGGGGTTTAATGACAGATTCTGTTTCAAACCTACTTGTTTTAATTTTTTTTTTGCAAAACCATTAGATTTTTTTATTGCAAAAAAAAAATTTTAAATTTAATTTAAATTTAAAATTCAAAATAAAAACCAAGTAATTTTTAAAATAAAAATTATATTATCGCCCGGACGAAAAGGAACCTTTTAACCCAAAAAATGACAATTTTTAAAAATTTTTTTGGGACTCACTGTAATTCGCATTTCCGCCCTTTAGGTTGCTTGGTTCAAATTTTGTCCCCCTAGAGCTACCAAGGCTATTTTGGTTTTTGGTAATGGCGTTTTTGTAATTTGGGAACCACAGTCAAGTGACGAATCAAAAAATAGTGGGCCCCCCCAAAGCAACGTTTGGAGCGACATCTACACGCGTTGGGACTTGAAGCATATTTAAGTTTACTTCCCTAAAACCCCGGGGATTATTCGTCGGGCGGCTACTTTTGCATCTAAAAAAAAAAAATCCTCGCGCAACAGCCCCTTAGTGGGGGGTTTAAAGGCCTGCCGTTCCATTTTTAGCTTTCGTGGCTAGGGGGGTTGGGGGGCATGATATGTCCCCATAAAAGGGGGTTAGCCCCACCGGAACCCTCAGAGTTTAGTTCCCAAGCATGCTTGGTCCTTTCGCATGCAAGGTATTAAAAAAATGGCAATTTTAAATTTTTTTGATCCCCCAGTTTTTTCAAAAAAGGGGAAATTGAAAATTTTTTATAGTTATTTTAAAGGGAACTTATAACTATATTAGAATAAAACACATAGGAGGTGTAGAAGTAAATTAATGACAATGACGAAAGAAAAAAGAGTACGAAAAACAAACAGGGAAATTAATCCCGCACGAAATCGTGACGAACGAACTCTAAAAACACCTGTTAAAAATTTAAATACGAGTGGCGTCGTGATCTGTGACGTCATGACCGCGAGAGGGAAATCTGCCAGTAATGGTAAAGCCTATGCTTTGAAAATTAATTGAAAGCTAAAAGATTTATTGCTTAGTTAGAAAGTTATTAGATAGTTTATCACCTATACGTATTGATGATTGCTACTTTAGAAGATTTTCTTGATAAATGAAGAGAGGACGCGCCCTATGATACTGAAATGTGTAAAATAGAACGGGGTACGATTATACATTCATAATTATTAATGAATTAAATAGAAATATATATTTACTCCTACTTTCCCCTAGCTAAATTAATTTAAAAAGATATTAATTTGTACACAAAGTAGACACACAGGATTCCATATAACCACATCTGCATATATATGTACATATTTATAAATCCAAATAATTTTTAACAATAAGAGTTAAGTCGAATCAAGAATAGTTAAATATATTAACTAGTATTCAAATAAAAACTATAAAAAATGTACTGTCAGAAATTTTATTACAGAAAATTTCTGGCAACTAAGTCGCCAGAATGCGTTTTACTACGTTAACGTAACAAATATCTGTTAACAGAGTTTTCCCATAACAAAGCAATACAGGAAATTTTCATGTCTATGCATAAATATTGGCCGGACACGCTGACCACTATACACCTTCCCGTCCACGGTTATATTTTCCATATCAAACATAAGACACATTAGCGGCTCAGTGGGTGAGAGGTATTTTTTTACGTGTCCGCCTCATAAGCTCGCCTCATTAGTTTGCGAGACCGAGCCCCGACCGAGTCGTCGGATTTTCTGGATGGGAAAATGGTCGGCACGTATGTCATATGATTATGTGACATGTAAAAGATCCCTTGAGTATCCATTTTGGGTATGGGTTCTCTCTGCAAAATTAAACCTCGGCATACTTGAACATCCACAGAGAGCTCAGATTCATTGTAATCGGAGCTTCACAATTGAAGAGCTTAGTGGAAGAACGTGCTAAGTGACATTTTTGAAAAAATTGAGATTTTTGGGTCAATGAACATATTACCAACTTCTTTAACGATAACAAGTTTCCTCTTTTTCATAAAATGTAAATATAGTATAATTTTTACGCTTTACAAGTTCCATTTTCAACAGTCCTGAGTGCAAACGAAAAACTTTGAAGCTCATTTACTCGTTTTCACTTTTTTGTCACTTAGCACGTTCTTCCACTAAGCTCTTCAATTGGTAGCGGGAGTCGCCTAGAGGGTGCCAGGAAAAAAAATGGCTCTCAGTTCTGGGGAATATGCCGAGTCTGCAAAGGCTAAGCCGCAAATGAAGTAGCCCCTTTGGAGATAAAAAAACATAAGACACATTGTCCTTTTCTTCTGTAATGGTTTTTCCTGGAGGACTTTTGAATCATAGGTGATGCAATACTCCCCCCCCCCTCTTCCCCCCATGCAATCCGTTGATGACTCAATCCGAAAATCGTGCCGTCTTGCTCGATAAATCTCTCTCCAATCGGAAACGTGCAAACGATTTTTGTCGGAAATTGCTCGTTAAAGAGTGTCGACTTGTCACGACAACGACTTTGGGTTGTAAATGATAGTTGAAACAACACACGGCGAACATGACGCTTAAAAATTCAATAAAAAATATATCTACTAAGGGAGATGCGGAATTATACAGTAGAACTCCGATTATCCGAATCAATTAGGACCGAAATCTTTTCGGATGATTGTTGAATGATAGTTGAAACTCCGATTAATCCGAATCAATTAGGACCGAAATCTTTTCGGATGCCTGGATTCGTATGACAGCCAATAATGTAACTGCAATTTGGGACGGTGAAAATTTTTACTCATTATCCTAATAATGTTTGGTCTAGAAAAAAAAAAAAAAATGAATGGAGTGATTCGGGTAATCAGCGATTCGGATAATAGGAGTTCAGGTAAGTGGTGTTGGGAAAGTCGGAGTTTGGATAGTAGGAGTTCGACTGTTGATGGATTGAAACCACAGATATCATAGTTGAAGAATTAGATTGGCAGATCACGTGACCTCCAATGCTAACGACGAGACGCGCATGGAGACCAGAATAAGAGGGCAATGGGGCCAGTGTTGCCACAGTTTTAGGAGAAAAACACTACGAAAAAATACCATTTAATTCTAAAATTACAAAAACATACCATAAAAATACGAGCAAAGCGTTTCACGTTTTTTTTTTTTAAGTCACTAAAAAGATTCCAAAATGCAGCTAAAAATGTTATGGTATTGTTTTGTAATTTTAGAATTAAATGGTATTTTTCAGTGTTTTTCTCCTTATTGTGGTGGCAACACTGGCCCATTTGCCCTCTTATTCTGGTCTCCATGCGCGTCCCGTCGTTAGCATTGGAGGTCACGTGATCTGCCAATCTAATACTTTAACTATGATATCTATGATTGAAACTTAGATGTTATACGATACACTGTAGAGTTGAGTTTATTACTACCGATAAAGTCATTAGCACGACGGATCACTAATAGCCAAGAAGGCACAAAATTGCCTCCGTGGGTGAAAAGAATCAGTCGTCAACTCACACTGTAAAAAAAAACCATGATGTTTATATGTAACGTTACATCCATTAATTGAATTCCATTCATTGAATAAGCAGACTTAATTCCAACTGTGTCAGGAACATTCCACAACAATAATAAACTAAATAATAATCAGAGCAAAATAATGCAAATTCGAAAAAAAATATATATAATCTTCTGTTTACTAAGTGTCAATTTGTAAAGTTTCAAAATGACAGATATTATTACATGGTGACACTAATTTTAAAGTTTATCAATTAAATAAAATAACCGGATATTAAAAACTTTAAATTAATTTTATTTGGTGTTTGTTACTTGTTTTTTACCTGTGAAAAACAATTACTTACCTATCAAAGCAATACTTTTACAGAAGTTAGGATTTCGAAACTACTGCATTAGGGAAGATAAAAGATGAATCCTAAGTTTTTGATAGGTCATTTGGATTCGATTAGTATCAAGAGATGGCGCCACGAAATTCAATCGTTCTTACCACTTCATACTTCACAATTCCTCCACCATTAAGATGATGAATTGTTCCCAGCATTTTAAACTTAATTTTTTGCCTTATTTTTAATGAAAATAAATATTTTAATTAATATTTTAACACATTTATTCGAAAAAAGTATACTTAAATATAATTAACCTTTTTTTTGTAAAACTTAAACTATATAAAAAAAATTAGATATTTCTGGAATCCAAAATGAAAAAAATTAATGTTTTTTTTTCACCCCAAAGTAATCAAAATTTTCAGGTTTATTTTACGTAATTAGATCAACAATATCAGTATAATTGCAACAAATTCTCAACAACGGGTCGAAAATCAAAATAACTAATATATTTAAATGTGCCCTCACACAAAGCCTCGATTTTGCTCGTGACCAGTATTGCATGAATAACAAGAAGTTCTGAAAACTCTAAAACAGTCATAGATATCATAGTTAAAGTATTAGATTGGCAGATCACGTGACCTCCAATGCTAACGATGGTTACAGTGCGCAGAGTTGAGTTTAAAAATGTAACCGATATTTCAGTGCAAATAAAGTTAAAAATATCCTTAAAATTGATTTAAAGTTGTAATTCAAAGTAATCTAAAATAATAAAGTTGTAAATTAAAGTTGAATTCTATAAAGGTCCAAGTATGTCCTCTGGAACCATAGATATCATAGTTAAAGTATTAGATTGGCAGATCACGTGACCTCCAATGCTAACGATGGGACGCGCATGGAGGCTTTTTAAGAGGGCAAAATTGTCAGTGTTGCTGCCACTTTAAGGAGAAAAATACTTACTAAAAATACCATTTAATTCTAAAATTACAAAAAAAAATATATACCAGAAAGGATTTAAAGTCACTAAAAAGATTCCAAAATGCAGCTAGTATTTTTACGATATTTTTTTGTAATTTTAGAATTAAATGGTATTTTTTCGTAGTATTTTTCTCCTTAAAGTGGCAGCAACACTGGCCATTTTGCCCTCTTATTTGGCCTCCTTGCGCGTCCCGTCGTTAGCATTGGAGGTCACGTGATCTGCCAATCTAATACTTTAACTATGATATCTATGAAAACAGCCTACTTTCCTGTTATTTTAACCCTTGAACGATGAGCAAATTGACTGAAGTGTAAACAAACTTTCACTGCATATTATTGAAATTCATAATTTTTAACTAAAAATTTAATTTCTTTAATTTTTTCAAAACTATATTTCTGTAACAGTTTATTATAAATGACTCCACCATGCTTAAAATTTTAATATTTAAATTATCAAATTTATAATTTTTTTGAAAAATTTATGTGATATATTGGAAAATCTGATAGTCTGTTTACGGGTTTATACGTCTGTATATTCCTCAGAGGAGAATTCTGAGGTATGTATTCCTCAGAATTTTTTTAAAATACGGTCGCACAAAAGTATAAGATAGGTCGTCTCTTATGTCATTATCTTTCAAACAAAAGAAGAAGAAAAAAAAAGGGGGGGGGGTACGGACGGACAAAACGATGGACGGATCGACAAAGGAAATAAAAAGTACAAAATATAGTCCTATGATGTCAGAACTTTCAAACAAAAAAAAACTGAAATTTGAAAATCGCACAATTAGGACGGACATTAAAAGGAGTATGGACAGATGGAATGACGAACGCACAGACAAAATGTATAAGAGAAAGGTAGCTGAAGTCGTAGCTTTGAAACAATAAAAGAATTTTTCATAATTGTAATGTTAAAACTGCCCTTTCAATAACCAACTATAGTTTCAAGTATAACGAAGTTTGTTGCATTCGGATTATTCATTCAAGCTACAGACCTCTCCGAATAGCGAGAGTTATTTTATAACCACACGGTATTATTACTCAGGTTTTCTTGTTTCTAAAACTGTTATCATTTTAACTGTACCACACTGTCATCATTTTAACTGTGCCGCACTTGGAACGAACATAGTGATTAATTTATTAAAGTCAGTAGCACTAGAATCAACCAGATTTGAAACTTTAAATGCGTTTTTCTCGCATTTTAGTTTGTCATTAATAGCCTCAGTTGGAAAAAGATAACTACAAAAGTTATTGAGTAATTTTAAAAATTTTTTTTTTTACTAATTTAAGAAATTGTTGTCTAGGGAATATACCTAAAAAACTTGGAAGAAATATGTTTTTTTATTTTGTTTTGGCCTATTAATCATTTTGACACACCGTAAAAAATGTTGAAAATCAGACTGTGTTTGTTCGACTACTAATAAAAATTTTATTTATAAATAAAAATCTTTTGGTTTTAGGTATATGCCCTAGACATAAGTTTACAGTTTAACTAGGTTATTTTATTTTCTTAATAGGTCGAACAGTTTTTTTTTCTAGCTTAATGAAGTTTTTGACAAAAAACATGCATAAAATGACCATATTTTAAAAAAATTGGTATGTGTGCCAAATTTTACTTGCTATATGTAGTTATTTTTTTTGGTAGTATTTTTGTGTGTATCACAAAGTTGTTTTCTAGTTCATATTTTTAAAAATGTGGTCCGAACGTGTGGAGATACCTTAGTAATGGTTTCCTAAGATAATACGTAACTGTTACGAATCTGGGTGACGGCAGCGTAATCTTAGGAAACCATACTTAAGGACTGTCAGTCTCATAGAGTAATGCATTAGTTTGAAATCACAACTTCGCAGAAGTATTGCTTGCCATGTTGCCTTTTTTCCAGGTATGAGAATCCACAACACATCGAAATGAAAAATTTGAAACGAAATGCTATCTAGTTATTTAATTATAATTTTTGAAGTTTTAAAATACTAAAAATAACACAGATGGCGACACTATTTTAAAACTTTATCAATCAATAATAAGTAACCCGATGTTATTCTTTTCAATTCGTTTAAATGATGCTATGATGATTCCTTACTTGGTGAAAATGGATAACATGTCAAAGCAATTCTTTTTCAAAAGTTGTGATTTCAAATCTAATGCATTAGCTCTATGGGACTGATAGTCCTCTTAACGTATATAAAATTTAACTTTTGTACTGTTCTAGTTTTAAAAATAACTTTGCGTCCTTTGTATTTCTGATAGTTGTATCTGTTAAAAGCCCTTTAAATGTTCCATTGATGTGTAAATAAAGATGTTTTATGACTCTGTAATTATTTACTCAACATTTTAGAACAAGTCTTATGTAGAATCTAAAAAAAAATAAATTTTATTGACATACCTTTATTTTTAAACTTGTTCTCAGATTTATGTATTAAAAAAATATTTCAATGCGCTTCTGATAATGGGATGAATTGTTATAATAAGTTATTACTATTCAGTGATGCAGAAATATTATAAGAATCATGGAAATCAGAACAATTACTGAAGTAAATTTATGTCCTATATTGTCCATAAACATCTTTTCCTCCATTAATCAACTGCAGAGATGCGATTTTGTTCAAACATGTTTAATCTTTATTCCTAAACTCTGGCTTTTTAGAAAAATATCTTTAAAAAAAAATTTCAAGATTTTTCATACAAGTAAGTATACGTTTATGTAAATTTATGAACATAAAATAAAATATTACATTTTTTAAAACTATATAACAATCCAGTATTCAATGCCAAGATAACATAAAAAAGCCCTGATACTGGAAAACACATTAATTTTGTAAAAACGAGTTTGAAAAACGGGTTCCTTCTTAAAATAAGAAGTAGGAAGTCACTCATAGTAGTTTTAGTCTAAAAAGGAGTGAAAAAAAAACTCGTCAAAAAGGAGTGAAAAGACACTCGGCTGGCATCTGAAATTAGTCCAAAAAGGAGCGAAAATGACCGCTCAGAAAGAAAAATCAACTCCGCAAAACGAGTGAAATTCACTCCTATAGGAGAAGTGCATATTCGGCACTGGAAAGGAGTGAAAATTAACTCAGACTGAGTTAAAATCGCTCGTTTGTTTTAAGAGTGTACGTAATCATTTTTAGCCTACTTTTCTTTTTTTAATTCGAAAGAATTTTAAAAAAATGAAAAAGTAGGTATTGACATGCGGTCGATGTCCGTCTGTCTGTCTGTCCGTACCCCCCTTCCAAAATCGGTTCTATCAATCGGATCTTAAAAATTCTTTTTTTGTTAGAAAGCTATGACCTCAGAGACCCAAGTTTCATACTTTTTGTCCGCCTGTCTGTACGTCCGGACGGACATAAATCTACTATCGGTCCATGGGCGAAATATTCGTTTCCAGATTGAAGTAGCATTGAAATTCAATTTTGAGTCATTTAAATCACTGTTGCCAAATAAACAATCGCATGAGAAACTTTATTTAAAAATATTTGCCGTATAAATTTTTCATGAATCATTTTGGAATTACGTCATAAAATGTAGCACAATGTGATTCTTTGATTGTTCATTATTTGTTTACCAAGAAAGCGGCAAGGCATATTTTTTGCCTAAATTATGCTTAGTTTTAATTTACATTTATTTTTTTAATGTAGTTTTGAGTAGTTTAATTACTTTTGTTATTAATAAATATTGAATTATTCTTTGAAATACAAATAAATCGTGCAGACGATAAATTATATTACGTTAATTTGAGAAAGAATAATAAGGAAAATATTTGATTTTGGCTTTTAGAAGTTTAAATTATAGCTGGATGTTGTGTTTAGTGATTTTTTTTCGAATGTGTATAAATCTAGGGTATAAACGGTTGTTGATGATATTTACTGTTAGGAACCTAGTTGTTTCCCGATTAGAATTTCAGTAAGTATTTAAGTAACAGGAAAGTAGGCTATTTTAGTTCTTTAAGAACTTCTTGTTTAATATACGAAAGATAACAAAGAAAGTGTATTAATTCGCTCTTTGCTTAGGATAAAAATAAATGTGTTCACCGACTAGACAAGTTGATGCATTAATACAAAAGACAACATAAATTAACTCAAAGATAAGACAAAAGTTCCGCAATGAATCTTGACGGACATTTCCCTAATGTGTTCCCGTTTCATTTCTATATACATCACGAGGAACTTTTTGTGTACGTCTCCCACTCATTTATCCAAGATATTAAATAAACGTGACATAACCATAGCCAAAAAAAAAGATCATGTCACTTATATATGAGTTGCTAAATATTAAAAAGGAATTATGATCATGGGATAATTTCCCCCCAAACTCTTTCCTTCAGAATCTTAACGAAAGAAGTAAGGTGGATGGAAATTTGCCTGGAGAGATGAATACTTTTTGACTTTTAGCGGTTCATATATAAGCAGGGATTATGATCATGGGATAATTTTTCTCCAAGCTCTTTCCTTCAGAATCTTAACGAAAGAAATAAGGTGGATGGAAATTCGCCTGGAGAGATGAAGCCTTTTTGACTTTTAGCTGTTCATATGGATAATTGGAGTGAAGGATTTGGATGTATTGGACACTTGTGTGGGCAAATGGAGCATATAAATGCGGGTCTTTGACAAAACAATTGGAGGAGTTAAATGATATCATGGTCTCATGATATGATCCATCTTATAAGACTTGATTGTTTAATAGAGTTCAGAATGTAATTTTTTACTTCAATGCTTTGATCATCTTATTAGGACTGATTGTTTAAATTTAGAAGTTCATGAATGTATATTTTTTTTACTTTCAATTGCCTTATGATCCATCTTTATTGGACTGTATTGTTAAATTAAGTTTAGTTGTAATTTTTTTTACTTTCAGCCTTATGACATCTATTAGACTGTATTTAATTAGAAGTATATGTATGTATATTTTTTACTTTCAATTGCCTTATGATCCATCTTTATTAGGACTTGATTATTGTTTAAATTTAGAAGTTTATGTATGTATATTTTTTTTTACTTTCAATTGCCTTATGATCCGTCTTTATTAGGACTTGATTATTGTTTAAATTTAGAAGTTTAAGTATGTATATATTTTTTACTTCAATTGCCTTATGATCCATCTTTATTAGGACTTGATTATTTTTTAAATTTAGAAGTTTAAGTATGTATATATTTTTTATTCCATCCTAATGTCCATCTTATTAGACTGATTATGTTAAATAGATGATGAAAGTTATTTTTACTTCATTGCCTATGATCATCTTATTGGACTGTTTGTTTAATTAGATTGTATGTATTTTTTTACTTCAATCTTATGATCATCTTATAGACTGATTATTTTTAAATTAAGGTTATGTATGTATATTTTTTTACTTTCAATTGCCTTATGATCCATCTTTATTAGGACTGATTATTGTTTAATTAGAAGTTAAGTATGTAATATTTTTACTTCAATGCTTAGATCCATCTTTAGGACTGATTATTGTTTAAATTTAGAAGTTAGTATGTATAATTTTTTACTCCAATGCTTGATCCATCTTTATTAAGACGATATGTTAAATTAGAAGTTTAAGTATGTATATTTTTTCTTTCAATTGCTTAACTGAAAATAAGGTAATGGAAGTATTGCGATACGATCGAAAATCTGAAATGGATATTCTGGGTTCTCTTCACGTTTTGGAAGGGTTGATTCTAAAAAGTGGTTTTAGCGCTTCCACACTACGTTTATAACGTAAAAAGTGGAAGGTATTATAATCATTCAGTAAGTCTGTCCGTCACCCACTTTCATATACAAAGCTACAATTGCTACGGACAAGTGTGATACGTCAAAAAATTCAGCACATCGAAATTAGAATACATTGAAAATTTCAGAGAAGAATTCGAAGTATTTCAATTATTTAAAAAACTGCAAAATTGAATGCTCATTTAAAAAGCATAGCTCATTTAAAAGCCATTTTTATTAGAATTAAATCACCATTGCCATTCGCAACAATCGCTCGAGAAACTTTAATTCTTTTAGACAATAAATTAAAATAAATTTATTTTTGCGACATCGATCCGTTTGAAATGACGTCAAATATATTTCACTACGAGATTCTTTGTACGTTGATATGAAATGTTTTCATTCTATTTAAAAGCGAGGAGTATTTACATATCTATTCTTTGAAATATAAATTAATTTTTGCAAACGATAAGTAACAATTATTGAATTTTCGAAATAAAATAAATGAAACTAGCCAAATTTAGCATGTAAATGTTTAATATAGAATTAATGCTGTGTTTGTCGCCTTCTTACTTGTTAAACACAACTGTTGTGTGGAAGCGGGTTAAGTGACAGATTCTGTTATTTGAATATTGGTCCGTCAGTCACATTTTCTGTCTGAAACCACTCTACAACTCGAGCTGAAAAAGTTACGGACTTTAAATTTGGAACAAGAGTTCCTAGTATCTGGTTTTCGAGAAAATTGTGCATGAGCAAAAAATTAGCTGCCATATATATTTTTTGGTTTTTTAAGGTATTGCTGAAAAACAAACTTCTCTCTAATTTTATCTGTATCCGTCAACATTAAGGGTGAAATTTACAATTTGCGCTAGTCCGAAATTTATTTTTACAATCGTATGATAGTTGGAGTTTTTAGTTGCGACCTTGGCCTTAGGCTATGTCCTCACTACGCCACAAATGCCACAAAGGCAACAAATGCAACAAAACTTGGCGACTTGGTAGAGTCAGCCCCCAAGCTATTGCATCGCTTGGCCCCCTTGGCGGTTGGCAAGTTTTGTTGCATTTGTTGCCTTTGTGGCGTAGTGAGGACATAGCCGTATAGTGCTTAAAGGGTTAACATATCGAAAGGGGACGCCAACTGATCAAATATCGTCGTCATTTGGCGTCTATCCGCATTACTTACATTTAATTGGCAGAAACATTGATAAATTGAGGACTAGATGAAATTTTTATTTTGGTACAATGAGAGTTCAAACGTCGAGTTCCAAACTATTTAAGGCTATGTCCTCACTACGACATCAAACGCCACAAAGGCAACGCCAAAGGGCAACAAATGCAACAAAATTTGGCGACCGCCAAGGGCGCCAAGCAATGCAATAGCATGGGGGCTAACTCTGCCAAGTCGCCAAGTTTTGTTGCCTTTGTGGCATTTGTGGCGTAGTCAGGACATAGCCTAAAAGAGATACGTCACTGAGTCGTCACGTTGATATTATATTATTGAACCAGACGTTAACAATAAAAACCTTCAAACACGGGTGGCGCCATCTTAATTAGTCAAAAACACAATCACAAAGCCCATAATTAACCAATCGGTTCACCAATTCATCATTTTTAGAATAGAAATGTTCATTTATTCTATGAATAATTGGGGATTAACTCTTTGTCTGAAACACCACTAATTGTTCTAAATATTGATAATTGCTAGGAGGGGGGGGGGGATAATTCGGTGCGTATTTTGTCGAAGGGCGGTGCCTGTTAAATCGTTCGAAGCGATGTTCTAAAGGGGCGTCGTTAAAATGAGGGTGTGGCCATTGTTTCCGAGAATTTTCGATCGTTTTTGATTGAAAGGGAATGTTTATGGAACATAATGCAGCGAAATCTTTTATAAATATCCTACGGGTGTTGTGATAAGGACACGGAATAATCTTTTTCCAGAAAGGTCAATTGTAATTCTTTTAATAAGAAAATCGTTTGTAAACTTAAATTTGAGTTATAGTTTCAAAAAAGAGAAGGAATTTCAATATATTGATTGCAATTATATATTCAGGCGGTAAATTGAACAAAAAAAAATCAGTTTGGAAATTGTCATTGTTTCTTAAACAGGAATTTTTTAAAGAAAAGTATAACAGAAACAGAAATTTTTAGCCAACTTTTTTTAATTCGAAAGAATTAAAAAAAATGAAAAAGTAGGTATTGAAATGCGGTCAATGTCTGTCTGTCTGTCCGTACCCCCCTTCCAAAATCGGTTCTATCATTCGGATCTTAAAAATTCTTTTTTGTTAGAAAGCTATGACCCTAGAGTCCCAACTTTCATACTTTTTGTCCGCCTGTCTGTACGTCCGGACGGACATAAATCTACTATCTGTCAGCGAATTTCCCATTGAATTAGCATTGAAATTCAATTTTGAGTCATTTAAATCACTGTTGCCAAATCAACAATGGCATGAGAAACTTTATTTAAAAATATGTGACATTAGGCATATTTTTTGCATACAATTCTGCTAAGTTATAATTTACATTTATATTTTTAATGCAGCTAGGAGTTGTTTCATTATTTTTGTTATTAATAAATCTTTAATTCTTCTTCAAACTATAAATAAATCGAAATTTTAAGGAAAATAGTTGATTTTGGCTTTTAGAAGTTTCAATTATAGCTGGATGCTGTGTTTAGCGATTTTTTTCTAATGTGTGTAAATCTAGTGTAGAAACGATTGTAGATGATATTTACTGTTATGAACCTAGTTGTTTCCCGATTAGAATTTCAGTAAGTATTTAAGTAACAGGAAAGTAGGCTACTTTAGTTCTTTAAAAACTTCTTGTTCCCTAAACGAAATAATTTTACACTTTCGCATTTACGCCTTCAAACCCTTCCCAATTATAGAAACACAGTACGAAGGAAAAAAAATAGGTCACTGGGACTTCGTACCAGCACGCATGCATATTTCAAACAATATCCGGGTAATAAAACAAAATAAATACGTCTTACTGTACTGGTGTGACAAAGTGTCAACTAACTTTTGACTGATTTTGAGGGAAAAAAAGGGATTCGAAAGTAAGAAGTGCCATACTATAGCCAAATGAGACCAATTGACAGCGGGTCTCCAAACCAAAGTTTTTATCCAATGGAATACAGGGCCGGATTTAAAGATTTGCCGCTTGTAGGCTACTATTGATTTGCCGCACCTGTCATAATATTCTCCCGGGGCCGTAGTGAGCCTAGTGGTCAGCGTCTCGGTCTCGGGATCGGAAGGTCCTGCGATCGAGTCCCGGTACCACTGAAGACCTACCGAGTATATGCGGAGTACGTGCTCGTTAAATCTGTTGGGTCCGAAAGTCCTCTAAGTTCCCATACCAAATCAATACGTCTGGGGGTGACAAGCCAATTCTGGGGATCCTCTAGTTGGCCTCTGTCTCTAAAAATTAAATGGATCCACTTATGTGTGTGTTGTCTGTTGTGTCTGTCTTACTTGACGAAGGTTTAGAGGCGGGTCGCTGACCAAGCACACAAACCTGAATATATATGTCAACCAACCAACCATATTCTCCCCCTTCGGGGAAAGATAGCTGGTTAGCTGTAAAATAGGGTGGTATGTGCTGTTTAAAATTATCACAACGAATATAAAAGGAAAATAGGCTTATTTGAAATACAATATAATTAAAAAATCAGATATTTTTATTTTCTGATAACTGATCACTTAAAATGGCCATGTTTGCTACTAAATATTAGTACTGTAATTATTATTATTACTTAATATATATTCATTGCAAAATAACTGCCTTTTACCTATAGACGGTCTGTTCAGCCAAAACGTCGACAAATAATACCCCGTATAGAGGGAGTGCACATTAAACATTTGGGGATTGCCAGATTATTTGTAACTGTGGTGTACACTGTAAAAAAAAAACTGTTTAAAGTTACTATTATTGTTGGGTGTAACGTTTTTTTGTGTGACTTGTCTAAGAAAAGATGCTCTTAAATCCCGACATCGCGTATGATGTCGCCCTTAAAAGTTGCGTTGGGTGCCTATTCAGGTGTCGGCTCATCACCTGACTGTGGATCTAAATTATGAAGCCCGTCTAAAATTGTCCTTGTGTAGCTCCAGTGCGACGCTAATTCAGCACAGTTGCATCCTACACATCGTCAGGATTGTACGTCAGACTGGATGAATCGTCAATTTGAACGTCGAAGGATTTAACGTGCACCAACATACATTTACAAGGAGTATTGTTTGGCTCATAGATATCATAGTTAAAGTATTAGATTGGCAGATCACGTGACCTCCAATGCTAACGACGGGACGCGCATGGAGACCATAATAAGAGGGCAAATGGGCCAGTGTTGCCACCACATTAATGAGAAAAATACTACGAAAAAATACCGTTTAATTCTAAAAATACCGTTTAATTCTAAAATTACAAAAAAAAATACCGTTTAATTCTAAAATTACAACAACAAAAAAATTACCATAAAAATACTAAAAAAGCGTTTCACGTTTTTTTTAACGTCACTAAAAAGATTCCAAAATGCAGCTAGTATTTTATGGTATTTTTTTTTGTAATTTTTAGAATTAAACGGTATTTTTTCGTAGTATTTTTCTCCTTAATGTGATGGCAACACTGGCCCATTTGCCCTCTTATTATGGTCTCCATGCGCGTCCCGTCGTTATCATTGGAGGTCACGTGATCTGCCAATCTAATACTTTAACTATGATATCTATGGTTTGGCTGCACAATATGTTACTCAATTTTTTTTTTACAAAACAACCTCATTTATAACTTTGTCAAAGCTGATGTCCGGTATGTCGGGCACGCAAATGTGCGCTTAAAGCACAAAAGGAGCAGAAAATAAAAGTATTGATTTTTCAGGAATTTCCTTTCGTAGTAAAGGTTTTTATGGTTGCCTTTTGTTATTTTTTGTTGCTACGAAAAAGGAAAGCATTGCGTAATGAATTTCTTATGAAAGTTGAAGTCATGAGGTTGGCAAGGGCTTTAGTACACTGCTCAAAACAATGGACAAGTTGCATAAAACGCGAAATTCAGAATATATATGTTTTTCTGGTACATTAGAAGCTGCAGATTCCGAATATAAGCTTAAATATTCACAAATATGTTTAATTTCAACAAAAAATGAATTTGAAATTTGCCGAAAATGTACGTCACTGAAAACAGCACTGACGTCAACTGTTATGTTTTTGGCGATGTTTCGATCAATGCTTTAATACACTTTATAAAATAGTAAACCTTACAATTTCTGCGAAACCTCATTAACAGAAGAAAATGTTATTTTTAACCAGTTCATATCAAGGAATTTAAACAGCTTGTTCCAAGTTTGGTTGTTAGTTAAAATACACACACTAGAGCGCGTATGAGCTATTGCAGAACAATTGACTGTTAGATCTGATCGTAATAATCGGGTGAAATCGTTCATCGTTTGAAGAAATTAACTGGAATGAACATGACATGTTTCTGTAAAATAGCATAACTTTTCAAAGAGTTTAATAAGGTTGAAAGCACGTTTCACAGTTTCAAAAGCGATACAGTGAAACGTGATACGAAATAACACGCCAAGAACAAAAAAAGCCAACCGTGACGTCATCTGTTATGCTAAGAGAGGTTTAACAGGAGCGACGTATCACTAACTTTAAAAATGAATTTAAAAATAAATACATCTTTAACAGAAATACTTGAGTTTTAGAGGTTTTTTAATATGCTTAATCGAATAAAAATGTTTCTGGAAAACGCTGTAATTGTCCATTAGGGGAACGACTGGTTTAAACCCTTTCACCCCCAGGATTCCATTTGGACCCATCAGCCTGCGATTTTTTTCTCACTAAGTTGAGCTCGCACTTATTTATCGTTAGATGGAAGAATCATGTGTTTTGAAAAATTAAATAATGTTTGTTTTAATTAAATAAAAATATGAAAAACATGGTAAATTAAAATTCACTCCCAAAAATTTTTATGAAATAAATTGCCCCTAAATTCTTCACGGTTGCATTCTTAGATGTTTTAAAAATGATTATTTTTAAAAAAAAAATAAAGTTTTGAAAAAAAATATTGTTATAATTTATTCAAAAGTTATGATTCCAATTTTCCTCCCATAAATTTTAGTTAAAAAATTAGGATTTTTTCCCCCTGTTTTTTACCATTTCATTCTGAACGCATAATTTTAAAAAATGATTTTAAATTTAAAAAAAAAAATAAAGTTTTGAAAAAAATATTGTTATAATTTATTCAAAAGTTATGATTCCAATTTCCCCCCCATAAATTTTAGTTAAAAAATTCGGATTTTTTCCCCCTGTTTTTTACCATTTCATTCTGAACGCATAATGAATCTATTTCACAAATTTTAGATTTTTAGAATAAAAATAAGAAGTTGGAACTGAAAGGGTTAAGAAAAGTACGCAAAGTATGCTCCCCTAAAATTGTTTTGAGCAGTGTACACTCTTAAACAAAAAAGTGAAAATCACTTCTATAGGAGAAGTGCATTTTCGGCACCGGAAAGGAGTGGAATCTAACTCAGACTGAGTTAAAACCACTCGTTTTAAGAGTGTAGGACGCAGATTGTTTTCTTTTATTTCTATTAACCACTCCGAAAAAGAGTGAAATTCACTCCTATAGGAGAAGTGCATTTTCGGCACGGAAAGGAGTGGAAATTAACTCAGACTGAGTTAAAACCGCTCGTTTTAAGAGTGTAGGACGCAGATTGTTTTCTTTTATTTCTATTACCCACTCCGAAAAAGAGTGAAGTTCACTCCTATAGGAGAAGTGCATTTTCGGCACGGAAAGGAGAGGAAATTAACTCAGACTGAGTTAAAACCGCTCGTTTGTTTTAAGAGTGTAGTTGTGCACAGGTTGATGGTTTGGTGAATGGAGGATTGTCAGATTATTTGTAACTATGGTGCAATATAAAAATAAAACTATGTAAAGTTACTATTATTGTTGGGTGTAACGTTTTTTTGTCATTTGTATATTGTGTGAAGGGTATTATACACTGTTAAAAAATTTGTGCTTGGTTTCACCATGATATTGGTTCCTAGTAGCTGCAACGGCTGAATGTTGAAACGTTCCACCATATTTTTGGTATTCGGTTGAACCATTTCTCAGGTTTTTGTTTCCAAATCCAGAAAAATGGTTCAACCAAACACCGAAAAAAAGGTGAAAAATTTCACCATTCAGCCGTTGCAGCTACTAGGAACCAATATCATGGTGAAACCAACCAATATCCAGGTGAAACCTAGCACCAAATTTTTAACAGTGTAGGGATTAAGGCACTTATTAAATTTGCACCAACTCCGAATCCTTACGGATAGAAAGTAACACTATCAACTGTAAGTGGATCTTTCTAACTTACGGGCAATACGACGCACGTCGCCAATAGCCCTCGTATAGCTCTAATGCGACGATAATTCAAACTAAACTAAACTAAATCTAATTTCCCGGAATTGGCTTACAACTCCCCAGAGATATTGATTGAGTATGGGAACTTAGAGAACGTGGTTTAGTTTAGTTTGAATTATCGTCGCACTAGAGCTACACGAGGGCTATTGGCGACGGGAGACGTAATTTACACTCTTAAAACAAACGAGCGGTTTTAACTCAGTCTGAGTTAATTTCCACTCCTTTCCGTGCCGAAAATGCACTTCTCCTATAGGAGTGAATTTCACTCTTTTTCGGAGTGGGTAAAGGAAATAAAAGAAAACAATCTGCGTCCTACACTCTTAAAACGAGCGGTTTTAACTCAGTCTGAGTTAATTTCCACTCCTTTCCGTGCCGAAAATGCACTTCTCCTATAGGAGTGAATTTCACTCTTTTTCGGAGTGGGTAAAAGAAATAAAAGAAAACAATCTGCGTCCTACACTCTTAAAACGAGCGGTTTTAACTCAGTCTGAGTTAATTTCCACTCCTTTCCGTGCCGAAAATGCACTTCTCCTGTAGGAGTGAATTTCACTCTTTTGTTTTAAGAGTGTAGAACCACAGTCAAGTGAAGAAGAGCTGACACCTGAGTAGGCACCCTACGCAACCGTTAAGGGCGACATCGTACGCATGAATCGTACACATAAATTTTAAGGTGAATGCAGCAATGCTGCTACCAGTTTTATGGATTAACGTGACACCAAACGTTTCACAGTGTTAGACAATGTCACCGGCGTTACTTGTCTATATAAAAGAAAAACTTTCTCATTTAATCCGTCAACAACCACTTTGTGAATAACATTAACACATTTATAAGTTTTCAAATTCGTTTTTCGTATAACTAAATTTGTCTCCCATACATTTTTAAAGACTATAGTTTTCATTTGTCTTATATTTTGTTTATATTTAATTAAACGTAAGCAGAAAGTTCATTTTCCGCTGGCAATTTTTCGCGCCAATGGGCTTGTTTCACGTGGGATCTGGCAACAGCTCTGCGGTCTTGTTTTCATTTTTCTCGAATTACTTTTGTTGATATTCCAAATTGAGCTTTCTAAGTTATTTTAGTTGTTATTTTTTTTAAAAAATTACATCTTCTATCTGTGCTTTTGGTTGTTTTAACCATTTATCAAGGAAAACTTGCATTGAAAGAAGTTGGAATTTTAAAAAAAATAACAACTAAAATATTCTTAGAAAACTCAATTTGTAATACCAAAGCAAAAGTAATTCGAGAAAAAGAAAACAACACCGCGGAGCTGTTGCCAGATCCCACGTGAAACAAGCCCATCGTCGTTAATGGGTAAAATCTATTTCATTACTTCACTTATAGGCTTTCAAGATTAATTCCAACAAAAAGAATCATAAAAACAACTCACTTCACCAATCCTGACTTCATGACTATTTTCTACACTCAGCACAGTTGACGTAGAAGTAACTTTTTTTCCTCACTCGATGTTTACTGGCGTAAAAATCCTCTTCTGCTGACACTCAAAACTCGCCACACACAAAAAAGAGTTTAGAACACAATAAAGCCCACCCGCATTCGAATTTTCGAACAGCTGAAAACGAACGTCTCTTTTCGAATTCGGACCCCCCTTCGAACGTGCCAAACGGAGTTTTTAATTTTGACGAGATGTTGCTGAATCGTTTTTTGGCAACACTGAATGTTTCAGACGATTCTTTGGAGGGAAGAAGTTCGCTGACCTGGCTTTGAATGAAGCCGCGAGCTTTTTAAAAGTAGAAACAAAAATTTTATGAAAAATATTAAAATGTAAATAGTTTTTTCTGGAAGTTGAGAGTAAATGCTATCATTTGAAATGTGAGGTTTAATTCTGTAATGTTCTAAAAATTATTTGTTATTTTGAGAATTCGAAGAGTAAAGAGTGGGTAACTTTTAAAAAAAAAATTCAGTTATTAACATTTACTTAGTTAGATGAAAATATTGCACCACATTATAAAATTAAAAAAAATAATATTAAAATATAAAATGTGAAAGCACGTGAATATATTAGAAAACGATAAAGTAAATAAAACTATACGAAAGTAAAAAGTTCAAATACGGTTGGGAAAATGCCAAAACTCTTCTTTGTTTTGTGCCTCCCAAGGCAAAATTAATCAACTCTTGCCGTTGCAAAACTTTTTCGTTTCTTCAAATTAACAACGTTTTTTAAAAATTATGACCACAACTTTCTCATAATTAGGTTGAAAAGAGCCAAAAGTAGTGGCATCGTTCAACTAGACAGTGCAACGCTGTCGTGGTTACGGAAAAAACAAATATAAACTTTTTATCATCTAAGATTAACATTTTTAGGTGAATGAAAATTGAAAATGCAAAGGAAAGTTCTAAATTTGGTTGAGGCAAATGAAATTGCTTACGAATAACTATTTGTATTTGTTTTCCCTGAGGTACGATGTTAAGTGGTTTTTTTGTTTGTTAGGTAAGGCAACGTTTAGGTTTTTCAAAATAATTCGTAACTTTCTATTTTAGCTTCCACACTACCACACTAAATCTACTTGTTTGGATATTCTAAAATAGTGGGTGTTCATAATTAATAATATTGGCGAGCAATATTGGCGAGCGTTCATATTCTGTTAACATGAACCGTATAGCGCAGTGGTCGACAAGCTTTTTCAGGGAAGGGGTCAAACTTTTATTGTTGAAGACAATTTTGTTATACCCTTCGATCGGATTTTTTTTTAACTAGTTAAAAATAAAAGTTTTTAGCACTGATTGGAAAATATTTTTTAAAAAAACAGTCAGTGATGTTATTTTATTTAATTTTTTGAATAAATTTTGTATAGGGAAAACAATGAAAAATATTTTATATATATATATGATGTAACTACTGAAAACTGAACTGAAACTCTGGAAGGAGCATCCCATGAGAAGTTGGTGAAGCCTATTTTTGAGTCACTTGGCGACAGCTTTAGGGAGAATATGTGCCACATTTGGCATGAATTCGCCGATCACAATTGACACTTGACTTGACAGTTTGCATTGGATCGCCAAATCGCTCGCCAAGAATAGTACTCCAAGGAATTTAAGTTTTAAAGATTGTTCCTGCAATTCTATTTTTTTAAAAGTGCATGTTTCCGAAACTTCATTATATAAAGAACATCCTAAAGCAATAACACATCAATCTTCTGTTTAAAAAAATATTTAAAAAGTTGGTTTAAAATGCCTATTTTAACAGGTAAAGTATAGGATTGGCGGCAAAAGTTGGGTTGCTCTAACAGGGTTGCCGCGCTTCACCGACCCTATTGGCGAGCGTTTCGATGCTCCTTCCAGAGTTTTAGTTCAGTTCAGTGGATGTAACTTATTGTAAACAATCTGGCTATTTTAAATGGATCTATTCTGTTACAACACACTAAAATTACAAAAAAAAATTATCAATTTTTTTTAATTACTGGTCATATTTATAAAATAAAACTGAGTTTGATTGAGTTGACTTTTTAGCATTCAATTTCAGCACACTAAAAACTGTAAGTTAAAGCAAATTTATTCTGAAATTTGTTTAATTATCGGCCTGTATAATTCTGCTAACCTTCTGCTTAGTTATTGAGCTTAAAATATAAGTATTAGTTTGTAATGATAAATTGTACTAATTAACCGATTTTAGTTAAGGGGACACGATACCCAAGACATTATTTCTAGAAATAATAACATTAATTTGTAAATTATGTTGGTTTTATTTAATGTTTACTCTAAATAAACATTTTCTAGCAATAAAAACAAATATTTACAAGTAGTTTTTCATTTATTTAAAAAAAAGTCAAAATTTTGAACTTTTTTGAAAACGCTACTCTTCTTTCAATTTTGAGAATAACTCCACCAAATTTGTATAGTTTGTTTTGAGTACTATTTGTTCAAGAACTGTGCATGGATTTTAAAATGTGAGCTACAGTTAAAAAGTAATATGCATTTATAAAGAAAGTCACAAAAAAATTACAAATTATTGAATTCAACATTGTTTTAACAACTATACATAGTAGACCTTATTCCATGCACAATTTTGTGCACCATAAGAACACAGGTTGAAAATTTCAAAATTCTAACTTAATTAGCAAAAAAAGCCTTAGGGATTTATTAAACATACAAATTGATAAACGCGAAACAGAGAAAAAAGGTTGAAAGCAGATGAAATACGTATTCAAACTTATAGGAATGACTCCCGAAAATATTTAATAACTTTTTGTCTACAAAAGACATCAGATATTGTGAATATAATAAGAAGTAAAAACTGAAAAATCTATGTTTTGACCAATTTTTTGGTACCACGTCCCCTTAAGTACAGAAGAGAAATTTTACACACACCATGTTACGCCACGAATGTCTCGAAGAGGGGTGGTGCAACGCCCTTACCACCAATATTCGAAGTACCCCCTGAACTCTTTCGTGCTCTTTGAAAGTTGAAAAGGCAGACGATAACCAAATCACCAACCTCTGCATCCTTGAAAAAAAAATCACAGCGGGACAAGAGCATTCACCCACGCATCTGCTGTTAAAAGCGATCTTCAGTCCCTACATTCCCATTCCCTTTATATCTTCTTTGTTCCTGAATTTTTAATTTAGTATAAAACAAGAAGTTCTTAAAGAACTAAAATAGCCTACTGTCCTGTTACTTAAATACTTCCTGAAATTCTAATCGGGAAACAACTAGGTTCATAACAGTAAATATCATCAACAATCGTTTCTATTTCTATGCCATTTTATGACGTCATTCCAAAATGATTGATGAAAAAAGTTATTTTGCTTTTTAAATAAAGTTTCTCATGCCATTGTTGATTTGGCTACAATAATTTAAATTACTCAAAATTGAATTTCAATGCTAATTCAATGGGAAATTCGCCGACAGATAGTAGATTTATGTCCGTCCGGACGTACAGACAGGCGGACAAAAAGTATGAAAGTTGGGTCTCTGATGTCATAGCTTTCTAACAAAATAAGAATTTTTAAGATCTGAATGATAGAACTGATTTTGAAAGGGGGTACGGACAGACGGACATCGACCGCATGTCAATACCTACTTTTTCATTTTTTAAAAAATTCTTTCGAATTAAAAAAAGAAAAGTAGGCTAAAAATTCCAACAATTAATTATGCTACATTATGTATAATAACTCAAACATTAAGTTCTGTAGCACTTGGCCAATTATCAAAGTAATTAACAACTATTCTAATTGAAGGAAAACAGGCTGTAGAACCCCATTTGCAATGTCATTTATCATACCCTCTTTTTTTTTAACCCTCCTCGGAGAAGAAAAGTTTTAATAATGAAAAACGACTCGCTAAAATAGTTGCATTTTATACAAATTTGTGTACATGAGATTACCACTTATATACGAGCTGAACTAAATTGTAAAACTATATAGAAACATTTGAAAAATATTTGACGCATGCGCCTGACAACCTTGGTGATCTGGCGACACGTGTTTACTATATTCATTGAATAAGGTCTTGGTGAACCTATGGACTTTCTATTGGCCCGAGTATATTCATTTGTCACTTAATTGCCTCAAGTGGTGGAAGGAAGCAGGCTTTCGCCAACTCGTCAAATCTGTCACTCTTACAAACATATTAGTACTACTATTAGATATATATTCCGGCTTGTGTGCTTGATCAGAGACCCGCTTATGAAGCCTTCGTCAAGTAAGACAGACACAGAAAGACTTTTTACTGTCACAGAGAATCGAATATACACCCAGGGCGAAGGCGGAAATCGAACCCGCACCCGTTACAGCGCGCAGACTGCTAGCGTAATGGTCCAAACCACTCGGCCATCCGGGCCCCAACATATTAGTTCACGTCGATGTGGGGCGAGGACTCTATCGACAACCAAATCCTCGGCAGATGCACTCTTGCATTAAAAAAATCATCCGCCCACGCTGCATCTGCTGCTAAAAGGGCAGTTTCGCGGGTCTTTCCCCTTCAAACGGTAGCGACGAGTGGGCCTCGTGAAATAATGGGCTCTTGTAGGGGAAGTGTCACTCCATTTGTTGTCGCTTAAAGAGTAGTTCGTGATGCGGAGTTGGTGTTATTTTTGGATGTGACAACACACTGTAAATTTTGTACTTTATAGCAGTGGGGTACACTCTTAAAACAAACGAGCGGTTTTAACTCAGTCTGAGTTAATTTCCACTCCTTTCCGGTGCCGAAAATGCACTTCCCCTATAGGAGTGGATTTCACTCTTTTTGCGGAGTGGGTAAAAGAAATAAAAGAAAACAATCTACGTCCTACACTCTTAAAACGAGCGGTTTTAACTCAGTCTGAGTTAATTTCCACTCCTTTCCGGTGCCGAAAATGCACTTCCCCTATAGGAGTGGATTTCACTCTTTTTGCGGAGTGGGTAAAAGAAATAAAAGAAAACAATCTACGTCCTACACTCGTAAAACGAGCGTTTTTAACTCAGTCTGAGTTAATTTCCACTCCTTTCCGGTGCCGAAAATGCACTTCCCCTATAGGAGTGGATTTCACTCTTTTGTTTTAAGAGTGTATTGGTAGAATTACAGTTCCAAAACTGACTTTTTTTTCCATCTACATTTAAACAGACGTACACTGTAAAAATAATTTGTTAATTTTAAAGAAAAAAACATTGCATACATTGTAGAAATAACTGCCGATCTATAAATATGCTCCAAAGTCCCGCTGTTGCGCACGATGTTGCTTCTAAAAGTTGCGTTGGGTTCCTACTCAGTCGGCTCGTCAATTTATTGTTGGTCTAAATTACGACGCCCGTCGCCAAAAGCCCTCGTGTAGCTCTAGTGCTATGATAATTCAACTCAACCAACAACAAACACACGGAGTATTTTTGGCTACAAAAAAACCATTTTCACGATTGGTTGGTAGACATATATATTCAGGTTTGTGTGCTTGGTCAGCGACCCGCTTCGTCAAGTAAGACAGACACAACAGACAACACACACACATAAGTGGATCCATCTAATTTTTAGAGACAGAGGCCAACTAGAGGATCCCCAGAATTGGCTTGTCACCCCCAGAGGTATTGATTTGGTATGGGAACTTAGAGGACTTTCGGACCCAACAGATTTAACGAGCACGTACTCCGCATATACTCGGTAGGTCTTCAGTGGTACCGGGACTCGATCGCAGGACCTTCCGATCCCGAGACCGAGACGCTGACCACTAGGCTCACTACGGCACATTTTCACGATGTCTGGAAGAGGACAGAACCTGCAACGACATGGTTAGGTTAGTTTAAATCATCGTCGCACTAGAGCTACACGATGGCTATTGGCTGCGGGCGTCGTATTTTAGAACCACAGTCAAGTGACGAGCCGACACCTGAGTAGGCACCCAACGCAACCGTTAAGGGCGACATCGTACGCCGCGTTAGGTCTTTGAAGGATATTTAGCGTGCACTCCCGCCACACGGGGTATTACTCATCATTTTTGGCTGCACGGGCCGCTTATAGGTCGGCAGTTACTTTGGCGATGCCCGGACCCGAACCTGGGACCTTCCGCATGCTAGGCGAATGCCTAACCGACTGGGCTCCCCAGTCCCCGCAACGACATGCAACATCAATCTTTTGCAAACTTTGGATCACATTCCTAATTTTCAGAGATCTTTCCGGTCAATAAACCAATATGACAACCAAAACAGCGTTTGCGATATAAAAAATAAAGATGGAACATTTTAGATTATCTTTCCGGTCAATAAACCAATATGACAGCCAAAACAGCGTTTACGATATAAAAATAAAGATGGAACATTTTAAATTATCTTTCCGGTCAATTAACCAATATGACAGCCAAAACAGCGTTTACGATATAAAAATAAAGATGGAACATTTTAGATTATCTTTCCGGTCAATTAACCAATATGACAGCCAAAACAGCGTTTACGATATAAAAATAAAGATGGAACATTTTAGATTATCTTTCCGGTCAATTAACCAATATGACAGCCAAAACAGCGTTTACGATATAAAATAAAGATGGAACATTTTAGATTATCTTTCCGGTCAAACCAATATGACAGCCAAAACAGCGTTTACGATATAAAAATAAAGATGGAACATTTTAGATTATCTTTCCGGTCAATTAACCAATATGACAGCCAAAACAGCGTTTACGATATAAAAATAAAGATGGAACATTTTAGAGTATACAAATACCAGATTTTCCAAAAAACTGAAAAAACCATAAAAACGTAGGCAAATTGAAAAAAAAAAACGACAAACGATAATTTTTTTGTAGAGTAATTTTTTGTGTGTAATGAGCTATCGTTGTGTGTAGGATCTGATGAACACGGAAGCCCTACAACGACATTAAAGAAGAGATAACAAAATTTTGTACAAAAAATACGACAAAAAAAACCTAGAATACCCGCGTTTATGGAGCTTCTCCTTTTGACAACCATCTGAGCACTAACCAATCAATTAAAGCGAAAGGGGGTATGTTTTGCTTCGCATTGTTCTTTTATTCCTTTCGATATTTGAATATACGTGGTAAGCATAGATATCATAGTTAAAGTATTAGATTGGCAGATCACGTGACTTCCAATGGTAACGATGGGACTCGCATGGAGGCCAAATAAGAGGGCAAAATGGCCAGTGTTGCTGCCACTTTAAGGAGAAAAATACTAAGAAAAAATACCATTTAATTCTAAAATTACAAAAAAAATATCGTATCACTTTGGAATCTTTTTAGTGACTTTAAATCCTTTTCTAGTATTCTGTCTTTGTAATTTTAGAATTAAAAGGTATTTTTTGTAGTATTTTTTTCCTTAAAGTGGCAGCAACACTGGCCATTTTGCCCTCTTATTTGGCCTCCATGCGCGTCCCGTCGTTAGCATTGGAGGTCACGTGATCTGCTAATCTAATACTTTAACTATGATATCTATGGTGGTAAGAGACAGTTTGTGACAGTAGAATATATGTTAGAGACATAACTGCGAAACCCTATTTTAATGTTTATAAATGTCTGGTATTGGATTCATCATTGATTGAATATCATCTACTTATGTTTTCAGCATTTAAGTAGAAAGTAATGGAAGAGAGATTATAAACATAAAACATGTGACAACGATGCTTGTTAGTAAATATAAACATCCAAAAAATTGACGCGTAGGCGTCTATCTTTTTAAAAATATAGATACAAGCTTTATAAATAAAAAAACTGTTTAGATTTCAAAAAATTTTAATCGAAGAAATAATAAATCTTTAAGTTTACACAAAATAGATAACACTAAATATATAACCTCAAATAACAAATTGGATAAAAATATTCCAACAAAAACAATTTCTCTCTCGTTATTTCATAAGACCTTATTATACTCAAGACGATTTCTTTTTTTTCTCGAACTTGCAAATAAATACCCGTTCTTCGCACGGACTAAAAGAATATCAAATCGATCCAAGTATATGTGTCATTTAATTTGCTATAGGATAATAAGCTTTGCCTTTGTTCCCGTTCAATATAAAGAATAAAATCCCGTTACTTATATTGCTTTAAAAAATTTCAAAATAAAATACATCACTATAAAATGCACATCCTCAAATCACAAAAATCTTTCCAATATGAACGTACTGTCATCGCAATTTTCCTGATAAATTCAAAATTAACCATAATTGTATAACAATTTTATTTCATGTCAAAACCTCCATTCTGGGTTTTTTTTTTAAATTAGCTCATGTGCACGTCTAATTATTTTTCAAATAATTAATTTAGTTTTTGAAGGTAATGGCAAAACAATTAAAGCAATTTCAATTTTAATTAATTTTAGTGTTCATTTTAATTTCTTCTGTCGAATGGCAACACGAAAGGGAAAAATATGATTGGATTTGAGCGAAAGTGTGGTGCATTTTTTTCAGAAAATTAGAATTTTCTCTAAAAATGGAACAAATATGAAAAAACTAAGCCTCAGGTGCACACGTTGGTATTAAAGGGAATCTATCTTAAAAATTTCGAATTTCTGAGGGCAGTATAAAAAGGTCTTTTACGATCCACAGACATACAGACACACAGACAGACTCTTTCTTTTATTATTATAGATTAAAAATTAAACCATGGACAACAATGTGCATCAATATGCAGCAGACTCATAAGACGGCGGAAATATTTTATAGTCTATACACTAAGAAATGGTTCAACCGAATACCAAAAATATGGTTTAACGTTTCACCACACAGCCGTTGTAGCTACTAGGAACCATATTTTTGGTGAAACAAAGTGCCTAATTTTTAACTGTGTACTTACAGTCCCTGGACAAATTATTAGACGCACTGCAAGATTTCATGTATCAATCAATAATGAACAAAATACCTTTAGAAGGACATTTGTGTTCCTAAACTTAAGCTATTGAATAGAAAATACTATCTGCTATACTTAATACATATATCGACATCTTTTTTTAATGATATGGCATTCTTTGGTATGTTCTCATCATTACTAAAAAAATACAGTGCGTCTAATAATTTGTCCAGGGACTGTAGTTGTGGAAATTTTTTATAGTCTACACTAATACAATAGTATATAAAAGTCGAAGTAACCCATCTCTACCTCGGGGATCTTTTTGGTAGACAATGGTTTGCAAAAAACAAGTAACAAATGCATCATTTATTGGGGCAACCTTGGCTCTTCAAGATTTAGCTTTGGTTCAAGCAATCGTACTAAGCATTTTAAACTTTACAAATGTGTTACTAAAAGGTCAAACTACACTCTTAAAACAAACGAGCGGTTTTAACTCAGTCTGAGTTAATTTCCACTCCTTTCCGTGCCGAAAATGCACTTCCCCTATAGGAGTGGATTTCACTCTTTTTGCGGAGTGGGTAAAAGAAATAAAAGAAAACAATCTACGTCCTACACTCTTAAAACGAGCGGTTTTAACTCAGTCTCAGTTAATTTCCACTCCTTTCCGTTGCCGAAAATGCACTTCTCCTATAGGAGTGAATTTCACTCTTTTGTTTTAAGAGTGTATATCGACATCTTTTTTAATGATCTGGCATTCTTTGGTATGTTCTCATCATTACTAAAAAAATACAGTGCGTCTAATAATTTGTCCAGGGACTGTAGTTGTGGAAATTTTTTATAGTCTACACTAATACAATAGTATAAAAGTCTCCCATCTCTACCTCGGGGATCCTTTTGGTAGACAATGGTTTGCAAAAGGCAAGTAACAAATGCATCATGTACACTCTTAAAACAAACGAGCGGTTTTAACTCAGTCTGAGTTAATTTCCACTCCTTTCCGTGCCGAAAATGCACTTCCCCTATAGGAGTGGATTTCACTCTTTTTGCGGAGTGGGTAAAAGAAATAAAAGAAAACAATCTACGTCCTACACTCTAAAATCGAGCGGTTTTAACTCAGTCTGAGTTAATTTCCACTCCTTTCCGGTGCCGAAAATGCACTTCTCCTATAGGAGTGAATTTCACTCTTTTGTTTTAAGAGTGTATTGGGGCAACTTTAGCTCTTCAAGATTTAGCTTTGGTTCCAGCAATCGTACTAAACATTTTAAACTTTTCAAATTTGTTACTAAAAGGTCAAACTAGGTTTTAATTTTTTGAGAAAGTAAAGGTATTTTAGTCCCTTTAATACCCTTCAAAGACAGACCCTATATATCTTTATTTTAGAAAGTTAAGAGGATACGGTACCCAAAACATTATTTCTAGAAATAATAACATAAACTTGTAAATTATAGTGGATTTATATAATGTTCACTCTAAATAAACAGTTTTTAGCAATAAAAACAGATATTTACAAGTAGTTTTTCATTTATTTAAAAAAAAGTCAAAATTTTGAAATTTTTTAAAACGCTACTCCTCTTTCAATTTTGAGAATAACTCCACCAAACTTTTATAGTTTGTTTTTAGTACTATTTTTTCAAGAAACTGTGCATGTACTTTAAAATGTGAGCTACAGTTAAAAAGTAACATGCATTTGTGCTGAAAATTACAAAAGTTTGCAAATTATTGAATTCAACATTTAAAAAAAAACTATACATAGTAGACCTTATTCCATGCACAATTTTGTGCACCGTATATATAAGAACACAGGTTGAAAATTTCAAAATTCTAACTAAATTAGCAAAAAAGCCTTAGGGATTTATTAAACACAAGAATTGAAAACCGCGAAACAGAGAAAAAAGGTTGCAAGCAGACGAAATACGTATTCAAACTTATAGGAATGACTTCAAAAAATATTTAATAACTTTTTTTCTACAAAAGATATCATTATGAAACTTTCAGTAAATGTTCAAAAAGATGTTGTAAATAATAAAAAGTAAAAACTGAAAAATTGATATTTTGACTAATTTTGGGGTACCGTATCCCCTTAAAGCGATTTTCAGTACTACAAAAATTTTACAAGCTAATTCCCGTAGAGATTCAAAAGTTGCTCTAATTAACGATAAAGTCACAACACTGCCGTGGACAGGTAAATTGCAGTATCTGCTTTAAAGTTTTGGACCATTGTTGAAAGCACACACAATCAATAACCTTAAGGGGGAATGGGCGCGCTGGATCACGGGTCTCCAAACTCAAGTGCCTTAGTGTTAATCCAATGGCGAAAAAACTATTTTCTCTACCACATTTCTCCGGCTGTATTGAATATTTTTGGAAACGTTTTTTTTTTAAATAATAAATGTAGATAACTTACAGGTCTCTATCTTCCCACTTTTTGAAATTGCTTCGAATATTTTGTGTAAAATTATTTATTGAAAATTAAAAAAATATTCGAACCAATTCCAAAAGTGGGTAGGTCGGGACCTGTAAGTCAGCTAGATTTATCACATAAAAAAAATAAAAATGTTCAATACCGCCGGAGAAATGTGGCAGAGAAAATATTTTTTTCGCCATAGGATTAACACTGATGCACTTTGCTTTGGAGATCCCCGGTCCAGCGCGCCCATTCCCCCTTAACCTATAAGAAATTATTCTGAAAGACTGATTATTTAAGAGCAAAAACGGTCTAATTCAGTGTTGTGGTCGGGTCCTGTCCAGGAAAAGTCGAGGCTGTAGGCCCGGAGACATTTGGAGCCCCTTTTCTGTACGATATTGTCATTTAATATACATACTGTGCAAAGTTATGAAAACGTATAGCAAAGTTTGAAAGTAAGGTCCATCATTGAATATAATACTTAAAAAAACAATTAGAGTCCTTATTATTGTCGAAAATTTAAATATATGATTAATTTCATTGACTTTGTCAGAAAAACAAAAACAATTGTGTGGTAGAAAACAAAATTTATAGGTTTATAGCCAATTTTGGGGCCTCTTAAAAACGTGGGCTTAAGGCCCGGGCCTTGTAGACTTAGGCGATGGTCAGGGCCTGCTTGTGGTTCCTGCAGCCTAATGACTTGGACCATTGTTGTAAGTACTTAATAACCATAGATATCATAGTTAAAGTATTAGATTGGCAGATCACCTGACCTCCAATTCTAACGACGGGACGCGCAAGGAGACCAAAATAAGAGGGCAAAATGGCCAGTGTTGCTGCCACTTTAAGGAGAAAAATACTACGAAAAAATACCATTTAATTCTAAAATTACAAAAAAATACTAGAAAAGGATTTAAAGTCACTAAAAAGATTCCAAAATGCAGCTAGTATTTTTATGGAATTGTTTTGTAATTTTAGAATTAAACAACATTTTTTCGTAGTGTTTTTCTCCTAAAACTGGTGGCAACACTGTCCCCTTTGCCCTCTTATTCTGGTCTCCATGCGCGTCCCGTCGTTAGCATTGGAGGTCACGTTATCTGCCAATCTAATACTTTAACTATGATATCTATGGAAATAGTATACTAAAAGAATGATTATTTTAAAGCAAAATTGATCCAATTCAGTGTTTCGGTTACTGCAGTGTACCTGCCCACGGCTGAATAGTAAGAGAGGTACGTTGACTCACCCGTTGGTGAGTTGGGGCGCGACGAGGTACGCCGGAGGTACTTCGGCCATGAGGTCTTCCTGATGGTCGTAGACCAGGGTCTCGACCATGGAGCCCTTGGAGCTGCCGAAGGACACCCTGCAACACACATAAATTACGTCATTAGGATTGATATATTTAAACACATACATTTTAAAGTCACCAGTGGTGGAAGTGGGGGATGCCTTCAATTAGAAAGCCATGTGGGCCGTAGTGAGCCTAGTGGTCAGCGTCTCGGTCTCGGGATCGGAAGGTCCTGCGATCGAGTCCCGGTACCACTGAAGACCTACCGAGTATATGCGGAGTACGTGCTCGTTAAATCTGTTGGGTCCGAAAGTCCTCTAAGTTCCCATACCAAATCAATACCTCTGGGGGTGACAAGCCAATTCTGGGGATCCTCTAGTTGGCCTCTGTCTCTAAAAAATTAGATGGATCCACTTATGTGTGTGTGTTGTCTGTTGTATCTGTCTTACTTGACGAAGCGGGTCGCTGACCAAGCACACAAACCTGAATATATATGTCTACCAACCAACCAACCAGAAAGCCATGTCCCATCCCCCCCCCCCCCTTTGAATAAAAATGTGCTAATTTCTATTATATTTTTGTATTTTTCCCCTCGAACTTTTCTTAACTGTTCTCTGCATATCAGTTTTTTTTTTTAATTTAGAAATAAGAGAAAACAATAAAAAAAAGTACTATACAACATTATTTTATAAGAAATATTGTTTTTTATTGCAACTTCTAATTATACTAGATAAAACTTAAGTTATGTGCTAATGTTTTTTTTTTCCAAATCCGTTATCTTACATATTTGGCTTTAGTAAAAAATAATATCTGTAAAATTCTAAGACATGTAATGCCGAAAGAAATGAAAAATCAAAAAATGTACAATCAACCCCACCAATGGGTCTCTAGTGGTAATGAATGGAATGTGGTGGGGGGATGGATTTGAGAGATATTAGAAGTGGGAGGATGGATAGCCATTTTCTTGAGAAGTGGGGTGACGCGTCTACCTACATTTCCAGCACTGATAGTCACACAAAATTGACTCAGAGAAAACTTGTGTTGACTTTCAATACAAAAAAAATGTGTTTTTTCCAGTTATTACAAGTTGTGTTGATGCAATACTAGAAATCGTGTTGCGACTCAATAACGGTAGGTTTTGTGCTAACTATGTACGGTTAGCACAAAAATTGCGAAGACGAAGCGTGCATGTATTCGTTCCAAATATCCACTGTTAAAAATTTTGTGCTAGGATTCGCCAGGATATTGGTTCCTAGTAGCTGCAACGGCTGTGTGGTGAAATGTTTCACCTTTTTTTCGGTGTTTGGTTGAACCATTTTTCTGGATTTGGGAACAAAAACCTGAGAAATGGTTCAACCGAATACCAAAAATATGGTTTAACGTTTCACCACACAACCGTTGCAGCTACAGGAACCATATTTTTGGTGAAACAAAGTGCATAATTTTTAACAGTGTAGTTCAGCATCATCCCTTTAATGTTCCGGATAAATAGCTGAACTAAAGCTGAAAAATCTATGTCGTCACGATACCTAAATATTCATTTTATGATTTTGTTATGCATAGTTTAAAACACAATAGATTTCGGAAACCCAAAATCGAAAAATGGTTCATCCGAGTTCCAAAAATATGGTGAAACATTTCATTACACAGCTTGGAATTTTTTTAACGGTTCATTATCAAAATTGTTAAAGTGTATTGAAAATTTATATATTTTTCGTAATTTTTACATTTATACATTTAATTATATTTACATAAATTTCGAATATAAATACAACAAATGTTTAAATTTTCTTCTAGCATATCTTACATTCGCAAAGATACAGAATCGCTATAAATATCTCAAGTTTACTTTGCAATAGACTAGTTGACCTACTTTTCAGAGTTTTACTACAACTATTTTTATAGAAATGACAGTTATCGACATCATCAGTATATAGATGGAATGGCAGGTGCGAACACAAACATAATACGAACCTTGAAATCACATCTGCTTTTGGTAAGTTTTCAGTCTTGTCTGCGTATTAAAGGGTGTTTTGTTGTTGGAATAGAAGATATGTAATCCATTGACAGTACGATATTGCTTAAAATATCAAGAAGTTAATATTATGGTAGCCTAATATAATGCATGTTATTCTTTTTAATAATCTATGTTTTCCTTTAAAAAAACTAAAAACTAAACTCCTCGGCGCAACAGCCCATTACTTGGCCAAGGCCTGCCGTGCCCATTTCAGCTTTCGTGACCTAGGGCTCTGGAGTGCTAAGCATATGTCCCGGTAAGGTGATCAGCTTCACGCGGAACCCCCCAGTGTTTAGTTCCCAAGCATGCTTGGTACCCATTTTATCGACACATTCAAGAGTTGAAAGAATGGACCAACCTCGCCTTTAAGCATTATTCCAAAAAAAATTCTTTCCAAAAAGTAATAGAATAAATAATAATAATAATAATAATATACTCGCTTTTCTATAGCACTTTTTTGAGACTAACAATTATCGTCAAACGAAAACTTTTCGTTTTACCACAATTTTTCTTTTACTAATATAGTAAAATTCCATTGAAAATGTTTAATGAAACTTAGAAAAGGACTACCACGATGATTTTCTCCACGATTTCGATATGCTTTCATTCGAATTGTTTTTCTTTTGAAATCAGCAAATAACTAAATTTTGAATGAAAAAAATGCATCCAAAGTCCCCACGCTGCGTACGAAGTTGCGTTGGGTGTAGGCTCGTTAGTGACTGTGGTTCTGAATTACGACCCTGTCGCAAATAGCCCTTGTGTAACACTACAGTCCCTGGACAAATTATTAGACGTACTGCAAGATTTCATGAAAAATATTAATTACCGGGTGATATTGTACCGTTTTATTATTTTAAATTGATTTGTTTTTATTTTTATATTATCCAATCAATTACCGATTTATTTGACGTAAATAAGAGAAAAGAATGCATAGAAAAGCATAAGTTTATTAAGTTTTAAAGAAAAGTGAAATGAATGTTAGTAAAAGCCAATATTTAGTTGAGCCACCTTTAGCCGCTATCAAAGCTTTAATTCTGCGCGGCATGCTATCAATGCAAGACTGACGAGGACTGCATTTGAGGATGATGATTCCACACATAAATAATCTTTTCTAGGAGCTGATACAGGTTTGTACTTGTTTACGTTCATGTATCACTTTGTCAACATAGTGTTGCCATATGATAAAAATAAATACAAAAAATGTAGTCTACAACAATTCTTTTAAATAAAAATCAATAATATTGCAGTTTAAATATACCATTATTGCATAAAATCTCTTAAGAAACATAAAATCACTAACAAAAAATACAGTGCGTTTAATAATTTGTCCAGGGACTGTAGTGCCCAACGACAACTCAACCAACTCAACCCCTCTCATGTGTCCCTTACCAGCGCTAAATACTTCAACCTGAAAATCCCATACAACTGTCAAATCAAATCAAATCTCTTCCCAACCCAGCAAAGAATCAACAGTTGAAAACTGGCACGTGGACTCTCTCCACCCCTTAGTATTTACTCAAGGGACCGACCCACAATAGCTCCCACCCACTCTGGTATAAAAGAGGGGGACCCCTCATTACCGTCCCATACAAAGATGCGGCCCAGATGGGGCGGTTATATGTCAAAGGGACTAAGGGGGCTTTTACTTTTGTTTGGACTAAAATTAAATTGCGCCCCCCTCCCTCCTCATGGGTGAGTCATAAAGTGCGTGAGGGTGGGGATTTTTTTTTATTTGCTTTATTATGATTTTTTTTTCTTTGGGGGGGGATCAGGTGGCTGGACTATGCAACTTAATTTTGTTGGTATTTTTTATAATAATAGTATTGATGTGAGTTGTGTTAAAGTCATAGATATCATAGTTAAAGTATTAGATTGGCAGATCACGTGACCTCCAATGCTAACGACGGGAAGCGCATGGAGGCCAAATAAGGGGGCAAAATGGCCAGTGTTGCTGCCACTTTAAGGAGAAAAATACTACGAAAAAATACCATATAATTCTAAAATTACAAAAAAAAATACTAGAAAAGGATTTAAAGTCACTAAAAAGATTCCAAAATGCAGCTAGTATTTTTACGATATTTTTTTGTAATTTTAGAATTAGATGGTATTTTTTCGTAGTATTTTTCTCCTTAAAGTGGCAGCAACACTGGCCATTTTGCCCCCTTATTTAGCCTCCATGCGCGTCCCGTCGTTAGCATTGGAGGTCATGTGATCGGCCAATCTAATACTTTAACTATGATATCTATGGTTAAAGTGATGAAAGACAAACTGATGAAAAAACGAAGTATAAAAGATAGTCAATGATGTTATAGCTTTCTAGCGCAATAAGAAAAGTAAGTTTTGAAATCGGACGGTTAGAATCGAAAATACAACAGAACGTCTTAAAAAAAGACAGATGGACGGAAAAACCTTGCAGACAGACGAACAAAAAGTATGAAAGATACATTCATGATGACCTTTCTAACAAAGATTTTAAAAAAAATAAAAAGCTGATAGAACTAAATTTGGATGGGGTTTGTAGACGGACACACGGACATTTCCATTATGTCAATACCGATTTTCCATTTTAAAAAAAATTCTTTAGAATTAAAAAAAAAAAGAATTCAGGCTAAAAAACACACGTAAAAACACATTAGAACGATGTAAAATATTACTTCCCCAAAAGGTCAATTTTAACATCTAAATTCCTAAACCTTATTTGTTTATTCTTTCTTATGACTTGACTAATGTAAAAATTTAAGAATAATTAATCGCAGATCTTTCTTTCAGATCGTAACTCCGCATTCCTAACCTTTTCGCGAGCTATTTTATGAGATTTTAGTTCAATCTCTTTTAATCCTGTAAAACCATCTTTTCCTTTGATGTTGTTACTATGCAGGGAGGCATGAAATTCGATGAAATTGTGATCAATTAGAGGTCACATACATTTTTGTATAATAGTTGGATTTGCTAATATATTTTGCATTTTTCCTAGGATATTTTTTAGTTATTTTGTGGCAAAGTGAAGAAGTTATCCAAGGGTTCAACGTATGTCATACTAAAAAAAAAGATTTATTTTATTGTTTTTTTTGTATTTTTTTTTATGTTTGTATTTTGTTTGTATGTTTGTTTGTATGTTTGTATGTTTGTATGTATGTATGTATTGTATTGTATGTTTTATTATGTATTTATTGTATGTATGTTTGTATGTATGTTTGTTATGTATGTTTTGTATGTTATGTTTTTATTTTGTTTGTATTTTTTTATTGTATTTTTGTTTTTGTTTTTGTATTTTTTTATTTTTATTTATTTTTTATGTTTGTTGTTTTTATTATTTTTTATTATTATTTATTCATTTATTATTTATTATTTATTCATTCATATTCATTCATTATTTATTCATTCATTATTTTATTCATTATTTATTTATTTATTTATTTATCATTATTATTTATTTTCATTATTTATCATTTCATTCATTTATTTATCCATTTATTCATTTATTTATTTATCCATTCATTCATTTATTTATTTTTATTCATTTATCCATTCATTTATTTATTCATTTATCCATTCATTCATTTATTTATTTTCATTTATTTATCCATTCATTTATTTATCCATTCATTTATTTATTTATCCATTCATTTATTTATTCATTTATCCATTCATTCATTTATTTATCATTCATTTATTTATCCATTTATTATTTATCCATTCATTTATTCATTTTCCATTCATTTATTTATTCATTTATCATTCATCATTTTTATTTATCATTATCATCATTTATTATTTATCCATCATTATTTCATTATTCTAATTTATTCATAATTCATTTACAATTTATTATTTCCATTCAATTCATTTATTTATCCATTCATTAATTTATTTATCCATTCATTTATTTATCCATTAATTCATTCATTTATCCATTCATTCATTTATTTATTTATCCATTAATTCATTCATTTATCCATTCATTCATTTATTTATTCACTAACTGAGCTCTCACGGTGTTAGAGCGACCAAAGAGCCATGTGAATTATTACGTTATCTGTAGCCTTTCAATGTCCATTACTATCCAGGAGTGACCCCTGAAAACAAAGGGACGCCATGGGGGAAAGGGGATTATACAGGGGTGAAAGAGGTTTCATATAAGGGTTGGGAAGTGTTTACTGGATGTGATTGAACGACCGTGAGAACGGGGGCAGGGGCAGTGCTTTCCATATCACATAGACTTGGCAATAGCCATAGGTCCTGAATTAGGTGAAACCAGATTTCGTCAATCGCACATGTTATTCAGTATAAGACAATGCTAAAGTCCGGAATCGACAAGTATATATACATAAATTATGATAATATATAACATAGACAAAAAATTATGTAGACCAATATGTATTTTATAACTTTGTAACAAACACTGTGGAAATAATGTGGTCACAATTCACTGTAAGAAATAATCTGTAAAATAGACTGTTAAAAACTTTTCAATAACAAAAATTATTCCCATTATATTGAATTTTTCTTTGGATTATCCATGTAAATTTTGTTGAGAATATTTGCATAATATATTTTATTAAAACAAATTGTTAAATAATTAACTAATTAACTAAATAAAATAAACATATAAGGTATGTATTTACAAATGCATAAAATTATATGTTATATAACTACATATTAATACATCAAAGGGCCTAGAGAAACGACAGTAGTATTTAAAATGTCCGGGCATTGTGACAAACTATCGTAAACAAATACAAAATGATTGAACTGCCCGATTTTATTAGGATTTTTTTTAATTGCCCGGTCATTATATGAATAATACTCGGATAAATAGAACTGCCCGTAACATATATATTTTATCTTCTCGGTCACAGTAAGTAATAAATGCTTAATGCACAATATATAACTTTGCTCAACTCCAAATAAAAATTAGCACCGCTGCACAACGAATTTCACATAGAACTTTTTCCATATATCATTAAATAAAATAAGTCATTATCGCCAAAAGCCTACATTCAATTCTTCCGCCACACTAAAGAAACCCGCGTAACAATAGACCAAAGTTTATCAACCCCGCACTTCTATCGGTATTTCTGAAACGAAAAAAATAAATAATGATTTTGGGCGGCGGCCTACCACAAAAAACCTTACTTCGGAACACCTATGAATATTTTATTCTCAATATTTACTCATATACACCATCAAGAAAAGATATAACAAAGAAAAAACATCACTCAATAGTCAATTCTTAATACGTTCAGCCAGAAATAGTCTATCACGAAATTTTTATTTCTTGGCGGTAGTTGGCGAAATTGGCGTCTAGGTAGTAATGGTGGAATAATGTTTTTTTTTTGTTGGGGTGAAATGATGTAGGAAATGAGTTGGTTTATTTTTTATCGAAACTATTTTTACCAGAGTTTTTTGTGTTTGATTTTTCTTGCTCGACCATGAGAAAACAACCGTTTTAAAATAATAATAAGTATATGGTCGTGTTTACGGAAATGTTTGCAAAATGGATTATTTTCAAAATATTATTTATTTCTGCTTGACCAAAGTTGCTTTACACTAAAGACATCTTCGATAAATGGGTCATAAATATGGATATCATAGTTAAAGTATTAGATTGGCAGATCACGTGACCTCCAATTCTAGCGACGGGACGCGCATGGAGACCAGAATAAGAGGGCAATTTGGCCGGGGTTGCCACCAGTTTTAGGAGAAAAACACTACGAAAAAATACCATTTAATTCTAAAATTACAAAACAAGACCATAAAGGTTTTTAGCTGCATTTTGGAATCTTTTTAGTGACTTAAAAAAAAAAAACGTGATACGGCTTTGCTAGTTTTTTTATGGTATGTTTTTGTATTTTTTGAATTAAATGGTATACCATTTAATTTACCAACACTACGAATTCTAAAAATACAAAAACATACCATAAAAATACTAGCAAAGCCCCCCGTATCACTTTTTTTTTAAAGTCACTAAAAAGATTCCAAAATGCAGCTAAAACTTTTATGGTCTTGTTTTGTAATTTTAGAATTAAGTGGTATTTTTTCGTAGTGTTTTTCTCCTAAAACTGGTGGCAACCCCGGCCAAATTGCCCTCTTATTCTGGTCTCCATGCGCGTCCCGTCGTTAGCATTGGAGGTCACGTGATCTGCCAATCTAATACTTTAACTAAGATATCTATGGTCATATACAACAAAGGGACAATATATATTGGTATTTTTTTTATGTTGCGCAATATATCAACGGAAACTAATTTTCAACTAGTTTAAAGAAAAAAGATACAAATTGAAAGTTAGGTTTTCGATGTTTTCTCTTTAAAGGAATGCAACAAGTTTCGCCCGGTACTTTACTTGGACTAATCAAGGAGGAGAAAAACAACTCTTCCGGTCAGGTTCAAGGAACCTAGTCACACCGTGTATGCATAGCTTTACACTATTAAAACTATGGGGTTGTTTCACGGAGGATCTGGCAATAGCTCTGAGGTTTTGTTTTCATGTCTCTCGAATTACTTTTGTTGATATTCGAAATTGAGTTTTCTAAGAATAAGTTATTTTAGTTGTTATTTTATAAAATTACAACTTCTTGCTGTGCTGTTGGTTGTTTTAATCATTTATCAAGGAAAACTTGCATTGAAAGAAGTTGGAATTTAAAAAAATTAACAACTTAAATATTCTCTTCAAAAACTCACTCTCGAATACCAAAACAACAGTAATTCGAGAGACATGAAAACAAAACCGCAGAGCTATTGCCAGATCCTCCGTGAAAAAAACCCATTGGTGCTAGATTTTACAGGATTACTGGAACATTAACGCTGCCACCACTATTTTCCAATTTGGTGGTAAAGTATAACTTTGATACACCGCAAAAGTGATAAATCAATGTTTTAAATAGTGGTGCCAGCTAGAAAATTTCGGGATTCCAGCACAATCTAGTACTAATATTTTTTTTTTACTATGTACAATAAATCAACCTTTATAAATCACTGCCCAAACAAGCTAACAAGGCGATCGCTCAAAAGATTCAGAACTTTCAACACATGGAGCTACTGAGTTGCTTTCCGATGCCAGAACGGCCCTCTATTTATAAATTTTAAAATTGCGCACCTTCGCTGAAGCGGAAGGAAAAACAAAGTTTAAGTTCGACACTTCATAATATATCACGACACACTTTCCGCCAATTATGAAGGGAAAAAAAAGTTATCGCCAAGTTGTCAGATACGATGCCAACTCGAAACAGATGTCCGACTTGGCGGCGGTTCAAGGCGGGTTTGTGGGGAAAGAAATGGTTATCGCTTTGTTAGTAAACAAGCAATCCCATACACTCCCGTATTTTTTAGTCGGAAATAACCAGTTGTCACGGAATTTAATTTTGAAAAATATGTATGATATGACATATTATAATTTAACCCCCTCAAAATCTTATATTTTGTACCCCAATTAAACTTAATAACTTAAATTATCTTATTCATATATCCTTAATATCACTTAGTACTTTAACATCCCAACCCTGTCGGCGACAAACAGTCGCCTAGATCAATAGTTCCCACAGAAACTGTTTAGTCATTACATTTTTATGTTGATCTTTCAACTTTCTCATAAATCTGATTGGTCAGTGAAGCAGAGCTCGAGATTTTTTGCCATTTTTGTGAGATTCGATCACACTCTCTCGTCGGCTGCAGACGACAAATCCACCTTCTCCTGATGAATAACTCTTAAATAAAAGATCTTTAATTACTCCGAAGTTTCCCTGTCGACTTATCTTACACGTATTCGTAAGATGACTAAAAATACAGTTTTTAATAAGACCCGGACTAAGGAAGGATTATAACTATAGACGTAACTACAGAGTTAAATATTATAAAAAAGTATGAGTCTTATATAATTACATAATTTTTTTTAAAATAAACTCCCAAAGATAAAAAAAAAATCTTTGACAATATCCACCGAGCAATGTATATAGCAGAGCAAAGATATTCAAGAATCACCCTAAGACAAAGATTTGCAGTGAGCAATAACTCAAAAGAATGAAATATTATCTTTTTTAGCTACCACACTACGTTTATAACGTAAAAAGCGGAAGGTATTATAATCATTCAGTCCATCTGTCTGTCCGTCTCTCTGTCCGTCGCCCACTTTCATAGCTCATTTTTATTAGAATTAAATTACCATTGCCATTCGCAACAATCGCTCGAGAAACTTTAATTCTTTTAGACAATGAATTAAAATAAATTTATTTTTGCGACATCGATCAGTTTGAAATGACGTTAAATATATTTCACTACGAGATTCTTTGTACGTTGATATGAAATGTTTTAATTCTATTTTAAAAGCGAGAAATATTACATATTTATTCTCTCAAATAAATTAATTTTTGCAAACGATAAGTAATAATTATTGAATTTTCGAAATAAAATAAATGAAACTAGCCAAATTTAGCATGTAAATGTTTAATATAAAATATTAATGCTGTGTTTGTCACCTTTTTTTACCTGTTAAACACAACTGTTGTC